>LR539209.1:780938-805991 GCA_900536315.3 Caenorhabditis becei
TTGTGGATACGTACGGTGTATCCTCAACATTCCCGGGGGCCGAAAGAGTCGAGAGGTACCTCGAAGACATTGGTCAGATAGTTGATGACCTTATCTTTAGCCTTGCGTGGGAGGTAAGCTCGCCTTGCGGTACTCGGACCTAGCGTAGTAGGGGTGGTTGGTGCAGGTGTCCCGTCTGCTAACGGTGACTCCTGATCCCTTATCCCTCTCTGGATCTGGATCCTTGGTATTTTTGGCTGTGGATGGCTCTTCTAGCTCATCCGTTTCTGACTCCTCACCGCTCAGTTCGAGCGGGATTACCAGATTGACCGGTCGGCTGAGCACTGTATTGCTCGTCTGTAGCTTCACGGTTCGCACTTTGACGTCTGGGCTGTGTACCAGTTCTGTGATCCTTGCTAACGGCCATCGGTGTCTTGGTACCGATTTATCGTCTGTTTTGTACAATACGACCTTTGTCGCTATCGCCTTGAAACCCAGGCTTCTTGCCGCCTTCTCCGAGAGTTCTGACCCGGATGCGCCTGTGTCGACTAATACCAGAATCCTTTCTCTGTTTATGGTTGCCAGAAACAGATAAGGATGTCGACAATCTGCTCGACACTGGAAGTCTTGTCGCCGTGAGTAGCTGAGCATCGTCTCCAGTTGTGCCTTCTTGTGCTGTGAAGGCGGTGTGCTGGCGTATACTGTGTCCGACAGTAGTTTGCTGGCACCGAGGTGTGTCGCTGACACCTCTGTTAGGCTCGTCTCTGAGCCTGGAGGGGGCACCTCTCCTTTATGATGGCTAATCCTTGCACCATCATCCCTCGAGCTGGAACGTTCGTGTGAGCTGTCGCTGGAGCTCGCACTATACGCTGTGTCCCAGCCGAGGGTTGCCTCGGTCACTTTCCCTTGATTGAAAGTGTGGAGGGCTTGCACTATGATTTTACTTCCCGTGCTGGAAGTCCGTTCGAAATAACGATGAGGGATCGGCAAATGTAGCCATCATTTGCCTCCCTCTGATCTTGCCTCGAATCTTGAGACAGGCATCTTCGAAGGACGAGATGCTCTCCTCTGCGAGCATCGTATTGATGTCCTCTCCCCACGGGTGGGGCAGTTTACCTGCTAGCGTCGCGATCAGGAACCCGTCGATGGCCGGTGTTATCTCTAACTTGCTCGCGATGACCTCGTGATTCGCTAGGTCATTGCTCATGTCTTCTGTGTTCACCTTGTTGAACGGAAGACATGTGAACTTCGAGAGCAATGCTCCTGTCAGTTCTGCCTTGCCGTAGGCAATTTCCAACCGTTCCCTTGTCTGACGGTAGGATTTTGCCGCACTCGGGGCTCTTCTGATAGCTGTGAGTGCGATGCCTGTGAGGTGTCCTTTCAGGTAGGTCCACTTCTCACTGTCGTTCCAACCGTAGTCCACGGAGGCTTGGTCGAAATCCATCATGAAGTCGCGGAAGCGTTCCTTGTTGCTACCGTCAAACTTCTCACCCAGCACTTGGTTAATGTGCAGTTTGGGTCCCGTTGTGGGCCTGTGGTTGTACCATGGCTCACGATTTCCTTGTTCTGATGGAGCCTCTATCTTGTGGCTCTTGGGTCCATCCTTCTTGTCACCCGTTTCGAGGGCTAGGACCCTCTCGTACAGAATACGCATGTTCTCATCGTGTTCGTACGCTAGCTGTCTCTCCGCCTCGTCTTCTGAGGTGGCGCTTCCTTGCTGGATGTGGTTGCCATTCGCTGTGGCTCCCCCTTGATTCCATCTGTTCTGATTGGTTCTGTTTCTCCCAATCTTGTCTCCCCAGGTCGTTCCTTGCGCCTGGTGATCTCCGCCATTCTGGCTGGGAGGCCCTCCTTGATAGCCTGGTTGCAGAATGCTCGGTTCAGTGTGATCCCGCGCAGACTCTCTTCTTGACGGAGTCTGCTTCATTTCTTGCTCCAACTTGCGTAGGTTAGCAATTTCTAGCTCCGCGGCCTTGATCCTTGAAGCTGTTTCCTCGCGGTTTCGCTGAGCTTCTCTTTCTCTCGTCATCTTTGAGACGGCGGCCCTTAGCTGGGCTAGCTCCGCAAGCCTGCTTTGCTCGGTCAGCTGGAGCTGTCGGTCCAGGTATTCCGACTCTTCGGCTGGTGTGGCTACTCTTTCTGCCTGCTGTTCTTGCCATGCCTGAGCTCCCTTGCGGTTAGCCGCTCTCGGATACGCTTCGTCGTAAGCGTACCCACCCGATCCTGGGGTCGGGTTCGAATATGAGATATCCGACGAGCGGTCGCTCCCCTCGTGCCCTAGCGTCCTTGGCGAGGGAACGGGGGTGGTATCCATTCCTTGCGGGATACCTGGAAGAATGTCACAGGCTGTAGCGACCTTCTTCTCTGTTCCAGACCCTTGATCGGAACTTGGGTTTGGCTGGTGTGGTTCGCCTTGACCGAGTACACCTGCCATGAACTGCTCCGGCGTCGCCGCTGGCGCCTTGGAGCGTTCATTCTGCTCCGCCAACTGCCCTTGAAGCTGTTCGCGAAGCTTTTCCATCGCCTCCAGTGTTTGCTGGTGGCGACGGATTTGGGTTTCGTAACCTCTCGAGATTGCGTGTTTCTCTAAAATCTCCTCGGCCTTCGCATGGTATTGCGGTTGGCTCAAGTGAGTTGCCTTGCGGATGTCTTCATCCGTGTCTTGTGGCAACCCTTGAATCCTATCATCCACTAGTTCCTTGACTAGCAGTTCCACTTCCGCGAGGGCGGAGACTTTCTGGGGAAATTCCAGCAGTCTCGTGGCTCGGGTCGTGAGATTGACAGATTTGCTGATCACCTTGCTGATCATGGTCTTTAGGGCCGTGAGCTCCGGCCCGGCGGCCTTCGGAGCTCCGATGCTAGAGATCTCGCTAGCTGTTCTAGCGAGCTCAATAGCATTTACCTCGCCGTCGATTGGCTCGGCTAGCTTGTCTGGCACTTGCCCCGACATGCTTGTGACTGACATTGTTGGTCTAGCCACGAATTAAACGAAAAAAATACCTTAAGGATACTGGAAAGAAGTTGCTGAAGATTGCTTGTCCGTGTTACCGCACCGGTTATCGTGCGTCACACTGACTGAAGATTGCTGCGTATGCTGCGACCAAGTTGGAGATAGGGATCTGAAAAAAAAATGTGAATTGTGTTCAGAGTGAATGAACGAGTAGATGAATTGAACGAATGTGAGCTGGAACGTTCGAATGTTTATACTCTCGGTTCCCAGAAGTGGCCCCTGGGCTCCCGCGAGTACCGACTACTAATCTTATCATCGGGTTTGTCTGAAATCTTATCCTCTTTCACTTGTACTGTAGGCGATGGGCGCCCTCCTACAGTACTCGCTACGGAGTGTAGACCTCAGTGGTCGTCAACGACCTCGGATTACACAGAATGACGAAGCCTGCTGCCTCATCCTTTCTATTCACCCGAATGTTTCTTCTGCTTACTGATTTGCGCGCCGAAACAATCAAAGATGAATTAAAAAATCAGCTGATTTGGTCGAGAACGAAGCGAGAAAAGTCGAATTTTAGGCCGCGCGAAATGCCACGTCCCGAAGATGCGCGGCGCGGGTCTCGACACGACTGTCCGACTGGGGCGCGTTTGCTGACCCCCCTGGCCTCGGATTCCCTACGTTGGAATTTGCCAGTTTCTCGGTCCGCTCTGACCATTTTTTCACAGTTTTTCCGAAAAACTGCTATAATCCTTGGAAATGTTCGACCTAACACGAGATTTGTCTTCCTTGCGACACCTTCCCGGCAGCGAGACGCTGTTTCTGACTTCCTGGGTTGGTAAAATAGCTAGTTTCAACATTTGCAGGTCTTTTCTCCTTTCCACCTTGGCCGAGGTTTCCTGGAACTCGTTTTGCTGTCTGCTAGCCACCCTTCCCGACGAACTCCGGTAGTTCGTGTTGGGACTTGTCTCGCCCGAAAGTTGTCTGCTTATCAGACGCCTCTCGTGCGCATAATTGAATCCCGTCGCCCGCGCTGGTGCCGGAACGTACTGCAGATTCTCTTATGCTAAGCGTTTCGCTACTGATTCTTATGTTACCACTACATTTGGGCGATCAGTTAACGCCGCCTACTCGACACTATAGCGACAATTGCTCCTGGATGCCGTTTCTAGCGCCGCGGTAACTCGATCTTCTTTAGATCTACTTCGAGTTTTTGAGCTGTTTGGCCAGGGAACCTAAGTTCTCGCTACTCGGCTCTCGCCTCTCCATAGCTGCCGAATTTCTCAATACCGATTGACCCCTCGGCGATCTCTCCGATTCAACTTGCGTGAATCGGATCGTTCGCTCTGGATATTGGAGAAGCCCCAAGTGAAACCCCGCCGCCCGCGCCGGTGCCGGGTCGTGCTGGTGATTCACTTAGCGCCGTTGTCTGGGAATGATCGTATCTACGACTAGTTTTGAGCTTTTGGCCAGAGAATCTGCATTCCCGCTACTGGTCTCGCCACTAATTTTCGATGACCATGTCCCTCCTTGCATACTCTTCCGTCATACTCTCGCTCCAGGTGGCACCTGCTGTGCTCCTGATTCGACGATTATGTGAATAGAGTCACCTTGCGAACACTACTTTGTTTGCATTGAGGTTCGAACTCAATGTCTTAGAACAATACACATGTCTTACTCTTACGACAGGTTTATTGAACATATAATCTGCACGAGGGGGAATTCTCGAGAACATGGCTAGCAACGTGGGGAACTAATACATGTAACGAGAATTTAACTTGCGAAAGAAGCGATGTGGCTTCGTTGTCGCCGAGGACTCGGGGCCATCATCTTGCATCTCTTTGCGGTGCCTTGCTCGACGTAGCTGTCCCGTCGCACCTGACTCCAGGGTTGTTGTTGTCCTGGATTGGAGATGGGCTGTTCGTTGCACGACCGTGATTCACCGGACTCTGAAACCATTTGCTTGTCAGAATTCTGGTGATGTGCACTTACTGCCTACTTGCCTTCTTTTCTCGCAGAGATTAGCTCGGGCTTCCTCCGATATCTTGTTCAGATTCTGCCCAACGTCTGGCGTCTCCCTGCCTTGCCGCCGTGCTCTTTCGCTGGCTTGCTGACTTCACCTTGTTCGTCTTGCTGAATATCGCCTCGAATTGCTCCTCCTGGAACGAAATCTTTGTATTCCGTGAGCTTTCTTCGAGACACTCACCCTTAGCCTTTGCGACGGTTTTAGTGGCGAGTCGGATGACTTGTGGCTGATTGATAGCCTTCGACGCATCCTTTTTGGCTGTTCCTGGCCTTCCTGTCACCTCGCTTGACAATTTCCTTGCTTTTGGCTGAACTGGCATCTTGCTGCACTCTCTGCTGACTGCTATCCTCTGAATTTCGAAATTCATTCGTCAGATTTGCCGTTAAGACACTCACCAGTAGCTGAAGAGAGGCATCTGGCTCTGCTGATTTCAGTTCCCCTTGCGACGGACTTGTCGTTGTGTCCGCCGACTTTGCTTTCCTCCATGTTTCGATGGTTTCATGTTGGATTTGCTGAACATCGCCTCGAGCTGCTCTTCCTGGAATGAAATCTGTACATTTCATGAGCTTCTCCCGAAAACACTCACCTTTAGCTTGGGTGAAAGTCCCAGCGGCGAGTCAGCTGGCCTTCTGTAGCTGGTCGATGACCTTGGACGCCTCCTTGTTGGCTGTTCTTGCTGGTTACCTGAAATTTCGCAACGTTAAATCCTAATTTTGATGAGGAAACGATAATTCGACGGAATTTTGACGCGAAACATGAGGAATTAGTTGGAAATATGAATCATGTTGATGGTTCAGTGCTTTTTGAAGCTGAAATTGCGGACCGCGCTGAGAAAATTGAGAGCGCCGCGCTGAAAATGCCTACCACACACGGTCTCCTCGCAGCGGGAATTCCCACGCCTTGGCGCACTTCTGGTGCTCGTTTGCGCCACGCTGACGCACTTTGCGATACACTCTCTCTCATTAGCGGCAACATAATATTTCAGTTTATTTCGTTGTTTTTTGCAATAATTCTCAGTTCTTTTTCAGTTAAATGTACTACTACGCACATATGTTCAACTACAAACAGTAAATTCGGAAAAATGACCATTTCCCAGTCAAAAACTGAAGAATAGGAATGAGGTTATGTTGAGTAATGCGGGGAAAAGGTTTAAGCGATAACTTTTTGCAGGAAATTGACCTGTTTTCGTCCGCAACAAGGTGCTACAGTGTGAAATCGAATTAATGGATACTATGAGGTTATGCCTAAGTGGCAGTCATCAAGTTTAAGCGAAGAAATTGCAGTTTCATGGCGAAATGGGACAAAAATGAATATATCAACCGGACAGCCAGGAGTCTCCCGAATCCGAGAGCATGTTGTATTGGAGACACTGCTTCAGAAGGAGCTCGGCGTGAAGGACGACACTGCGAACCGAAGCGAAACGTCGAGACTCCGAGTTGAACAACGCGTGGATGCTCTCGATTCCTTGTTCAGTGCATCGACCCCAGCTGCGGAATTCTTCCATGAACGGAATGAGGTGCGCACAAATGATGTGCAGCTTCGGGATGACGGAAGCATCCGGCTGTGAGTGGCGAAGTGCTGTGGCAAAGTCAACCAAGGAATTCCTGGTTTCCTCAATTTGAAACCCCGACTTCACAGCGTTATCGGACTGGCTCATCAAGAAGCACATGGATAACATCACTTCTCGAATGGAATCAATTTCTGGTGACGGCGGGAAAACAGCTAGGACTTTGGAAATGTTCTGAGGCCGAAGGAGACATCGAATTTGATTGCCAGAAAATTGCTGATACCATACACGCACGTCACATCCGATTTCCTTGAAAACAGCTTCTAAAGCCTGGCGGGTGGGACCTGCTGACTGATTCATCAACTGCTCGAGCGTCTCCCTTTCGTCGATGACATCAGCAAGCAGACTCTCGTCGTTCTTGAGAGCCGATCCGATGAGTTTTCCGCTTCTTCGAATAGATTGGAAGTGGTCAGCGAGAGACGGGAGATGGCAGCAATCGAGACACTTCGCATGTCTCTTCTGGAGGCCGAGAACGTCGTCGGGTTTGAATAGCGAGATGCAGAAGGTATGGAACGATTTCTCGCAGTCACCGCACTCAACTATTTCCATCTTTCCAGCTGTCAATTTTCCTGGTACCAAGTTCGCCACGCAAAACTCAGATGAACACTGCGGATGACTTCCCGATCGCTTCAAATTGCCCATTTTGTCGATTCTGTGATAGGCAGCCTCGACGGATGAGAGCAGCTCGTGTGCATCATGGAGTCCGCGAACACGTGGGGCATATGTGTCTTCTTCTTGTTGCAAAACTTTCAGTGCCTGTCGCTGAGCTTTCAAGTTCAATGGGAGCTCTTCCCCTTTGTAGTCGATCTTGTTGCAGAGAGCATACAGCCAATCCGCCACGTACGACTGTGCGAGACCGAGAAGAACATGGATGCCCGGAACACCAGCTGCAGTTGGTTCCACCTGGAGAAGTGGTTTCTTGGCCTGCAGGTTCAACTCTCGGAGAGTTCGCAGTGGTCCAACTTTCTCGAATTCAAAGGTTCCGACTGTCGCCATTCCAGCTCCAGCCTTCTTCCATGAAAGCTTGCAAGAAAAGCAAGGATCGGAACAAGATTGCCCTCCATGTCCGAAAACAGCCGATACGTACTTGCAATCCCCGACAATCTTCATTCTGATCCTCCGTTCCACCACTTCCCCCTGTTCCTTGTAACGAATCGTTTTGTTTTCCAGAATCGAGTTAAGTTGATCAAAAACGGATCCGAGATTCAGTTTGAGACACTCGTACGAGTCATTTCCGGAATAATAGCCCAGAATGCTGATGGAATGTGGATTGTTGGGAAGCATCTGATTCTCGATTAACAAGCACAATTTCGTCGTTTCTGCGCCTTTGTCGGCGCCGACGGCAATCACGATGTCGGGACCAGTTCCATCGTCAAACAAGAGGCGTCCAAAAGAATCGAGACTTTCAAGTCTAGTGACTAGAAACTGCTCGACATTGCGCATTTTGACCAGAACGCAGGCAGTCTCCACAAAAGTCTTCTTCCTGGTCTCTCGTTTAGCGATAATCTTCTCGATTGTGTAAATTGAGCTGGGATCGAACGCACTTCGAATGGAGTCGATCGATTTTCGTGATGCAAATACATCAAAATGTAACGTTTTTGAGAGGAAACTTTTAAAATTTTTCAGAAATCCGTCGGAGAGTCCGAACTTCAGTTTGGCAAAGTATGATTCGTGATCAGTGAGACGGAGACGGAAGGAATACTCCGGAGAGGCAGCGACGTGGCGGATGAAGTCAGCGAGGAGGAGATCGATACCGGATTCATCGGCTACTTGGGAGAAAGCATCGAGAATCAGTCGGAATCGCCCAAGTTTCGTAGAACGATCAATGACAGCGTCGTACGGCTTCAGCTTCTTGCCTTTGGTCGCGGAAAGAGAGAGGAGCTCGTCAATCTGGGACTGGAATGAAGACTCGGAAAGTTGCTTCTGATCTATAGTGGCTTTCAGAACTTTGGCATCTGAATCCAGCTTCATCTGGTTCATCTCGTTCTCCAGCACTCCGCACAGCTCCTCCCGATGGCGAAGATCTTCCTCGAGCGTTCGGACCCGATCAGTCAGCATCTTCTTCTCGGCGACTAAAGTCTCTGTCTTCTTCTTCTCGTCGGAAAGATTCTCATTTGCAATTCTAAGCGAATTTTCTATTTGTTCGATTTTTTTTTCCAGATTTTCGACGGTTCTTCGCGAAGTTGCTATGGCGGCATGGATTTTTGTGCCGGTGTCGCCATTTATTCTTTTTGCAGCTACATGGGCTTTTGGCGGAGGCATTATCTAAATGAGACCGCTTTTCAGGTTTTCATTCTAATATTTCTGATTTTTCCTTTGAACTTTTTTAATTATCTAAATTTTCTTGAAACTACGCACCTCAGACTCAGTTGTCTTTCTTTTTGCCTACGCAACCCGGTTCCTGATCAGTCAATTACCACTTTTGTTTGTTCTGAAAGCTCAAAAATTAGTTGCAAACAATTGGTAATAACGAATAATTCAACGGAGAAGTCATAATCAACGTGATCCTTCCTATCACCTTTTGAGGTGAGGTCTTCAAAATCGATCTCCTCGGCCAATTCACAACATTTCGACGCCTACGAGAGCTTAAAATGAGCGGAAGAACATCGAAAAACAAACGTAGGGTTTAGTTTTTGAATTAAAACTAAAATTTTTGAGTAACGTTTACGATTTCTATTTTTCAGGCCATTTTATACTAGATTTTCAAAATCGATCTCCTCCGTCAGTTTTGCATCAATCGTCTTTATTCAACTTTCAAAAAAATTCTAATTTTATTCTCTTCAGGATGTAGGGTTCTTTTTTGGAAAAAATAGTTTATTAACGATGAAATGTGCCAAAAACCCTTCCCCCCGTTGACTTTCCAGCGTTTTTTTTCTCGTGTAATGCAAGCGCGCTCCACCGAACACTGGCGCATTTATCGTGCAATTCCCGCTGCGAGGAGACCGTGCCACACCCTCCGTTGTCCACACGGAGTGCATTAGCGCGCGTTTGCTTGCGGCGAGAGACTGTGCCGAAGCGAGAGAGTGCGAGACAATTCGCCGTGCGATTATCGATTTTTTCGCCGACGAAACGCTTGTTTCGCACAGAGACTTGGAAATTGAAGTAAAAATTGCGGAAGCTGAGCAATTTTGTGTGTAAAATCGAATGCTGATCGATTTTTTCTAGATTTTCCAGGTTTTCCTTGTACCGAACCTCCCCTCAGTCGTCCAAATGGTTCGTTCAACTCCTTTTCAGGAGTTGACCGGTCGTTGTGCACCATGTGGAGGATCTGTCTGCGGGTGGACGGTTCCCGCGGATCCACTCTCATGGAGGATGGTACGGAAAGACTCTGGAGGGACTCTAGACCTACGGAAATGTGTAGCATAGAATGTAACTAGACATGACACAGTTGTACGGAGTTATATGTTTATTAGGAAGGAAACCCCGTGCCTTGAACGGGGAGAAAAACCTCCTACAGCTCCGTAGCTGTACATCGCGAGTCTAGCCTTGCCTAGCCTCGGATGTATTACAACAGTATGATAGAAATGATAGCATACACGATATACAAGGATTATTATAGTTCACTGATGACAGTAGCTGATCTCGCCGTACATGAGCAGCTGCGTGTCATCAAATCCTTGCCGATCTAGCGATCGTCACGTGTATCTAGCATGACATCAACGAAGTAGAAGTAGAAGAGAAGAAGAAGTGGTGGGCCTAAAGCTGTAATATAATTAGATTAGTGTGCGCGGGTCTCGCCGCGCTAGTCATACTGTAACACTCACTTCGGCTGTGCGCCTGCCTGCACATCTAAGTGCTATTGCAGGTCTAGGATGACCGTATTGCGGTTCCCTGAAGGGGAATCGCCAGAATACTGAGGAGAGAGATGAATACCATGGAAAGAGAGTGTGTAAACGCTATATTTCCAGGGTCGTTGTGGATACGTACGGTGTATCCTCAACAGTAATCTCCACCTTGAATGATCAGCAGTTTATAATCAGGGGGCAAGCCAAGGATCGGAAGCATTTATCTCCAGATGCAATTGGGTCTCGGATGGGTTGGAACCACGGTCCTTCGTAAAACTGGTGGAGAAATAGTGGCAGATACCGGGCATGGTTGGTTTTGTTGAGAATTACGAATTGACAGCCACAGAATGCTGAAAATAGGTCATAGAGGGGAGTGGGTTACTGTAAGCTCACGTTCTGGAGTAGAGGTGACTGGGTATTGGATGACAAGGCAGGAATTGACAAGTGATAAGGGAAGTGATAAGAGGAGGAGGAACCTCATGGTGATAAGGGAAGTGAATGGAATGAAATGAAATGGCTTTGAGAGTTGGGTCATGAATAATGGATGAGCTGAGTGATTATTGATAAGCGGGAAAAAAGAGAAGCCATTTTTATTTTAGAATTTATAAAAATAACAGAATGACACTCCAATCAAGACTTGGAATTGATGGGAACTTCTGAATTTTATCCATTGGAATTTATCATTTTCTGCAAACACACTTAATGTAAAATCCGTACAAAGAAGTAATATTTTTGAAGTTGTATAGTTCCTTCCATTCCATACTGTTTTCCATTCCTTATCAGCTGGATCACATTTATCATCGGTGTTTGTCACCTTTAAAAGATAAGAACCTTATCACAACCCTTATCAACTGACTTTTTGTCCAGTAGCTGGTTCGAAATTGATGAGCAGTTGCCCTGGAGCACAAAAATATCCACTCGGGCAATTATCATCGGAATACGTGATATCAGTTGGGTAGACGTAATGATGTGTGAGATTTTTGCGGTAGAATGTGCTGTTTTCCAGTGCTTCTAAGATTTTCGGGGTGTTTATGGAGCCACCGTAACATGGACACACTGAAATTGTGATTTGAAGTATCTTATGAAGTGTACAGTACCTCCGAGTCTGGCACAGGTGACGTATAACTGGGAGAATGTCTCGATTTCATGAATGCCGTCATCCACTAGCCATTGCTGGGAGAATGGGTCACACATGGCGGAAAGCTCGTTGGTGAACTGGAATTCAGAATTCAGATTTCAGGCTTCAGGATCAGTATACTAGGACTCACCAGTTTGTGCTGATCCTTGTTGAACACAACTAGGTCAAAGTCACTGGGACAAGCCAAGGATCGGAAGCATTCATCCCCGGAAGCACTTGGCTCAAGAAGGGGTTGAGGATAGATTTCTTGGTGAAATGAGTGATGCCCGACGGTCTCTTTAAGGTTGGTTGCGTTGAGGATCTTGAATGGACAGCCACAGAGTGCTGAAAGTAGGTCATAGAGGGGAGTGGGTTACTGTAAGCTCACGTTGCGGAGTCGAGGTGACTGGGTATTGGATGACAAGGCAGGAATTGACAAGTGATAAGGGAAGTGATAAGAGGAGAAGGAACCTCATGGTGATATAGAATGAATGGAATGAAATGAGATGGCTTTAAGAGTTGGGTCATGAATAATGGATGAGCTGATTGATTATTGTTAAGCAAAGAGAAGCCAATTTCATTTTAGTAGTTTGGTTAACTTAGGGTGAGAGATAGAGGAAAGTTGTCAACTGATAAAAGATAGCTGATAACAAACTCATCATTTTATCAGTTGACAACTTTTCACTAGCTTCAATGGTTCTTGAGATATCGATTGATTTATACATGTAACTTGAACATTCAGAGCCAAAACCAGTGCTCAACCACTTTTCGAAGAAGTGGACGATAACTTTTTTTTCAATTCTAGAACAATAAACTTCAAGTTTTATAACAGAAAATGTGCTTATCACCTTATCACCGTAGAACTATTCATTCAACTCAAAAGCGTACCGAAATCGGCACAAAGATAATATTTTAGGTAAAGGTTCCAATTAAAAAACCAAATTCCAAAACACTCGCTCAGAACGTTGTCAGGACCCATTTTCACGGTGGTCCATCCATCCGGACAGGTTATATTAGTGGCACAGCTAGTATCAGAATAAGTGATAGTTCCGGACTGGATCGGGTGATGTGTCAGATTGTTTTGGTAGAATTCACTTTTCACCAACAATCCCCAGTATGCGGGGATGTCTATGGAACCACCGAAACATGGGCAAACTGAAAATAAACTTATGAATTGGTTTCTGGAGTCCGTGGTACCATCGAATCTGACACATGTGACATTTATGTAGCTGAATGTCTCGATTTCATGAATCCCGTCATCTACTAGCCATTGCTGAGAGAAGGGGTCACACATGGCTGAGAGTTCAACGTTGGTGTACTGGTTTTTAGAATTCAGGGTTAGAATTCAGAATCCTAGGTCGCTTACCGTTTTGAAAGCTCTATCTTGGTTAATTACCAGTTTATAATGAGTGGGACAAGACAAAGATCGGAAGCATTCATCTCCAGATGCAATTGGGTCTTGGATGGGTTGGTAAAAGGGTCCGTCGTGGTCAAATGAGTGAGCTTGTTCATACGGCTTGTGTTGTGGCAGACTCTGGGCAATGTTAGTTGCGTTGAACATCCTGAATGGACAGCCACAGAATGCTGAAAGTAGGTCATAGAGGGGAGTGGCTTACTGTAAGCTCACGTTCTGGAGTAGAGGTGACTGGGTATTGGATGACAAGGCAGGAATTAACAAGTGATAAGGGAAGTGATAAGAGGAGAAGTGGGAGGAACCTCATGGTGATAAGGGGAATGAATGAAAAGAAATGAAATGGCTATGAGAGTTAGGTCATGAATAATGGATTAGGTGGTTGATTATTGATAAGCAAAGAGAAGCCAATATCATTTTAGTTTAAAAAGAACAGTATGACACTCAAATAAAGCCAAAATCTTCGAATTGACACTCCAATGGATCACCTTCGGTTCGAGTCGATGGAGGAAGGATCGGATGTTGGCAGAGCTCTAAGTGTGAAAGGATTTAGAACAAAATGAGTAGAGTAAACTGAAAACAGATAACATCAGAATTGTTTGCAAAGGAAGCTCTTTTCGACCACATTTTGGATCCTGTACTTCTGCAAACCTTCATGTTGAAACACGACTACAGTAATCCCAGCTGGCTCTTCCAGTCTTCGAGCTGCACACGCCCGATGGGAAAACTGTATTTGTGTGGATACGTCCATGTTATCAGTTATCAGACTTCATCAGGAAAGTGTTTTTTGTATCAAAAATGAAAATAAAAGAAGTATTTAGAAATCATTTTTTGACACAAGCGAACAACAATGCATTTCGTTCAGATATGGTTCCATAGTCAAACTCCCAAAGAGGACCTTCATAAATAGTTGGCCGTCGACAAGTGAATTCAAGAACTGAGGGTTCTATCTGGAATAAAGTCAATCCTAAAGCACGATTTCCAATTAATGACTCACCTCAATCGGGTCCTTTCCATTGAAAATAATGTAAATAACACCGCTGCACGTGATAGAAAGGTGATTACAGATTGGATCGATGTCATCCACAGTTTCCATACTGTAATTACTGAAAGTGCCAGTTATGACGTTGTTTGGATCGTATCGGGCGCGGAGTTCATTTGTGAGAGCGGTCGGTGAAGGGCACCAACAAGGAGGTGGAGAGGTGGTCGGTATCGGAGCTACCGTAGTAGGGACTGGGTACTGTACACAAGCAAACTCTACTACGCCTTCTAAAGGAACAAGAATTTGATTTTCATAATAATAATCGCCCGGATTTGGATAAGGTATGCGACATTCCACCAGACACGATGATACTCCCGTCTGAAACCACATAATACTCCTGTTCAAATACACTAGAAGAAGCTACCGAAAAAAAATCTGATCCATTGGAAAGATACACAACGTCCCCAGTGGCGCAGGTGATGTTCACGGCAACACAAGTATTTGGCACTCCCCTGACATTCAGAGCCGTGTAATCAGTCATTAGGCCGGGAATTGAAGGGGGTAACATGCCCTCAATGATAGGGAATAATAGAGGACATTTACAGTGTTGAGGCTGTTCCGTGACGTCTTCAAGTCTGGCACAGGTGACGTATAACTGGGAGAATGTCTCGATTTCATGAATACCGTCATCTATTAGCCATTGTTGGGAATATGGGTCACACATGGCGGAAAGCTCGACGTCGTTGAACTTCAAAATTCAGGCTTCAGATTCAGATTCAGAATCCTAGGACTCACGAGTTTGTGTTGATCCATGTTGAACACAACTAGGTCATAGTCACTTGGACAGGTCAGGGATCTGTAACAGTTATCTCCAGAAGTACTCGGCTCAAGAAGACGTTGAGAATTGACAGTTGGGTAGTAGGAATTGTTCCCGACAGTCTCTTTCAGGTTGGTTGCGTTGAGAATCTTGAATGGACAGCCACAGAATGCTGAAAATAGGTCATAGAGGCCATTGGGTTACTGTAAGCTCACGTTTCGGGGTGGAGGTGACTGGGTATTGGATGACAAGGCAGGAATTGACAAGTGATAAGGGAAGTGATAAGAGGAGAAGAGGGAGGAACCTCATGATCAGCATTGAATTCTCTATATGTTTTTTCAGATGATAATCTGATAATGATAATCAGCTTATGAAAAATCAATCAGCTCATACATTATTCATGACCCAACTCTCAAAGCCATTTCATTTTATTCCATTCATTCCCCCTATCACCATGAGGTTCCTCCTCCTTTTATCACTTCCCTTATCACTTGTCAATTCCTGCCTTGTCATCCAATACCCAGTCACCTCGACTCCGCAACGTGAGCTTACAGTATCCCACTCCCCTCTATGACCTACTTTCAGCATTCTGTGGCTGTCCATTCAAGATTCTTAACGCATACAACCTAAAAGAGACTGTCGGCAACAATTCCTACTATCCAACTGTTAATTCTCAACGTCTTCTTGATCCCAGTACTTCTGGAGATAACTGTTCCAGATCCCTGACCTGTCCCAGTGACTATGACCTAGTTGTGTTTAATAAGGATCAGCACAAACTGGTGAGTCCTAGGATTCTGATTCTGAATCCTCAATTCTGAATTCTGTAGTTCAACGACGTCGAGCTTTCCGCCATGTGTGACCCATTTTCCCAGCAATGGCTAGTAGACGACGGCATTCATGAGATCGAGACATTCTCCCAGTTATACGTCACCTGTGTCACACAATACATCACCCCACCGCCTCCAGGTTGTTACTGTCCCTCACTGCCAGTTCTCTTCGAGAGTAACTACACACTTCCCGGATCAATAACTCCGTTCACTGTTTTCACAGCGGTCCCAGGATATCCAAATTCCTGTTATGGCCAGAACTTCACCTGCTCCCCTGGCGACTATGTGTACATTGGCAATGGAACAAACTATTTTTCGGTCAACTCTACTAGTTTTTGTTTCAAATTGAAAACCAAGTAGTTTCAGACGGAAGTATCATCGTTGATGCTGAGATGCATAGGAAGTGGGTATCAAGACATATCGGGCAATTATTGGTATTATGAAGAGCAGAAGCTGGGCGACCTAAAAGGCGTTTTTTGTCTTCATGAGAACGGTGGAAACTTCATCTCCAAGTTCTTGTCTTATTTTCATTATTGATTGATTAATTGATTATCATATAAAGTTTATGTAACACCCAGCTTATCCATTATTCATGATCTTCCCCCCATAGTTCCCCTTTGTTCCATTCATTCCCTCATAGCCATGAGGTTTCTCCCACTTCTCTTCCTATCACTTCCCTTATCACTTGTCAATTCCCGCCTTGACCCCACTTTCCCACTATCGAGACTCCGCTCACAAAAGTGATCAACTAATAAGCTGTAGAGCACCAAATTATCTATCTCTCATCAGTTTCTCACATCTCCTTATCAAGTTATCAAGCACAACTTGATAAGGAGGCAAAATAGAAAAAGTTATCTCCAGAAGTACTCGGCTCAAGAAGGGGTTGAGAATTGACGGTTGAATAGTAGGAATTGTTCCCGACAGTCTTTTTTAGGTTGGTTTCGTTGAGAACCTTGAATGGACAGCCACAGAATGCTGAAAATAGGGGGAATGGGTCAGTGAGTTACTGTAAGCTTACGTTTTGGAGTAGAGGTGACTGGGAATTGGATGACAAGACAGGAATTGACAAGTGATAAGGAAAGTGATAAGAGGAGAACGAGCCTCATGACAAAAAATGAAATGAGGGGATCTAGAAAGGCTTATCAATAATCAATGAGCTCATCCATTATTCATGACCCAACTCTCAAAGCCATTTCAGTTCATTCCATTCGTCCCTCTATCACCATGGGGTTCCTCCTCCTTTTATCACTTCCCTTATCACTTGTCAATTCCTGCCTTGTCATCCAATACCCAGTCACCTCTACTCCAAAACGTGAGCTTACAGTAACCTACGGATTCACTGACCTACTTCCAGCATTCTGTGGCTGTCCATTCAAGATTCTCAACGATACCAACCTTAAGGAGACTGTCGGCAACAATTCCTACTATCCAACTGTTAATTCTCAACGTCTTCTTGATCCCAGTACTTCTGGAGATAACTGTTACAGATCCCTGACCTGTCCAAGTGACTATGACCTAGTTGTGTTTAATAAGGATCAGCACACACTCGTGAGTCCTAGGATTCTGAATCTGAATCTGAAGCCTGAATTTTGAAGTTCAACGACGTCGAGCTCTCAGCCATCTGTGATCCGTATTCCCAGCAATGGCTAGTAGACGACGGCATTCATGAAATTGAGACCTTCTCCCAGTTATACGTTACCTGTGCCGGCTATCAAAAAACCCCACCGCCTCCAGGTTGTTACTGTCCCGGAGTGCCAACTCTCACTGAGAGTCCATTTCCCTCAAATATGGGATCAATAACTCCGCTCACTGTTTTCACATGGGTCTTAGGATATCCAAACTCCTGTTATGGCCAGAACATCACCTGCGCCCCTGGCGACTATGTGTACATTAGCGATGGAACAACCTCTTATCCGGTACATTTCCCTAGTTTTTTTTCAAATTGAAAACCAAGTGGTTTCAGACGGGAGGATCATCGTCTATGCTGACATGTCAAGGAAATAATACAATGTTCGGGGACACAACGGGCAATAATTGGTATTATGAAGAAAAGAAGCTGGGCGACCTAAAAGGCGTTTTTTGTTTTCATCTGAACAGTGGAAACTTCATCTCCAAGTTCTTGTCTTATTTTCATTTTTGATTGATTAATTGATTATCACATAAAGTTCATGTAACACCCAGCTTGTCAATAATCAATAATCGATTGATTTATAAATAGCGTCACTTTTTAGTGGTGACACTTTTAGAAATCAATCAATATCTGGGATACTATAAGAGATTGTAAAAAGTTGTCAACTGATAAAAGATAGCTGATAACAAGCTGATCATTTTATCAGTTGACAACTTTTTTCTATCTTCAATGGTTCTTGAAATATCGATTGATTTATAAATGAGACTTGAACATTCAGAGTCAAAACCAGTGTGACAGTGGAACCGAGCTCAACCACTTTTCGAAGAAGTATCAGTGGACGATAACTTTCTCTTTTTCAATTTTAGAACAATAAACTTTGAGTTTGATAACAGAAAATGTGCTTATCACCTTATCACCGTAAAAAAAACTATTCATTCAACTTAAAAGCGTATTGTAACAAATATAAAACAAAGTAATCAAAAAGGGAAAGAACGGAATGTCATTAAAAATCGGGAAAGTTCGGGATTGCATTTGTAAACTCATTGGGATGGAGACAAACTTCAAAGGCTAATGTCTGTACAAAAATGGTCACCCGTGAATCGGCGGGAGGGGGACATAACTGAGAAAGGGATGTCGTAACATTTCCATGTAACGAGTAGAATTGAGAATTGAGAGTTGAGATAAGTGTGTGTGCGGGAGAAATGTCTGTTCGGATGGTAAATAAAGTAGAAGAAGGATGTTTTCGTATGTGACATTGGCAGAAGTAATCTGTGAAGAGAATTGAGACTTCCTTCGTTCATTCGGACTCCATTGAGAGTTATAAACCACTTTTTTCAGACTTGAGAGCTGAGATGCATAAAGTGCGCCAAGCACATCACTGACCCGCCGCGAGTGCATCGAGAAAGGCGTCAAGAAGGGCGAGAGTGCGAAAGGAGTTTTTGGGGGGTTCGCTCGGTTTTTTTTAAGGACGTTCCGTCCGTTTTGCTCTTTGTTTTTCTTGTTAAAATTGGTAATTCATTGATTTAATTGTATAGATTAGTTTGTTTCGTTCAATTTACTCAAATTCTGTTATATTCTTGTTCCCGTTACTACTTGTCTATCCCTTCTCGCCACTCTGTCATCTTCTAGCTCTATCTGTGTCTTTTGCTCCTCTTTGAGTAGTTTTTAGTTGTTTTCTCTCACTTACTCGACCTTTAGAATTGTAGCCTCATTGCCCATTCTCTTTCTGTTGATTACTCACCCTTGCCACCTACTCTGCCCGTTGATTCGTTGCCAGTACGGCCCAATATCCCCTTTTCTCTGTTCGTATGTTCTTGTAATGACCTCCGAGGAGGGAGTTTGAGCAATAAAATGATATTGCGCTGCTAGTAGCAGAAGTAAATCTGTATTACACCCGAAATCGACACCAAAAGAAGTCAGTTAAGAAACTCTTCTTCATTGCTGGCCTAAAATTGTCTGTCACAGCTTCCTTCGGGAACTCTCCACAGATATAGGCTAGACAAGGGAAGCTCTGGGAAAAAGAAGAAACATTTAACAGTGTTAAAGGGAAATTAATAGAATGAGAATGATTATGGGGGGGGGCAAGAGTGTTGTACTAATCGAAATGATTGGAAGGGGGGGAGGGAATGATATGTCTAGAAGCGGTGGAACTGATGGATAGGCTTGTCAATGTCGCTTCGAGACCTGCAGCAGTGGGGAGCGAAGAAGCAGAGGACTCCACACCAGGTCCGGCTTTGTCTCTTGAACAATGTTTTCGAACGCTTCGTCGATGACCTCCTCCTTGATCTCTCTTTCCGTCGGCACCTCGTCGTACTCAATTGGCTCTTCTTTCGGCTCTTTCATAATTGCACCTGGCAACGAGTCCATTGGTTCCTCGTAATCTTCAAAGTTGTATGTTTCAGAAGGCGTTTCGTAGTTGAAGCCGTCATCATCTTCCATTTGGACGTCCTCCTCTCCCAGAAACTTGGTCCACCCCACCAACTCGTCGTCCTCTTCTGCTTCAAGGTCTTTGTCGGCCGCCGCAAGTTTCGATGGTCGTCGCAGATTCATTTCAATGTTGGCTTGACGGTCCAAAAACTCTTCTGTCGAAGACGGCACAAACTTTGACAGTGGATCGGGTAGCGTCTCGATGAGCGGTTTCTTGAGCTTCTTCACATTCACATTCACCGGAATGCCTTCAATAAACCTCTTGATTGAACGGAATGTCTGGCAACCTTTTCGAAGACATCTGGAAAACAAACAATAAGTTATTCAGACTTTCTCTCTCACTAACCTGTACGCCGGATACTCTCGCAGCTCACCACGATAGTAGGACTTTCGCATGCTCAAACGCATCACGTATTCGCACAAATGACATGTGATTTGATCCGGAATTTGTTGCGGAACATCATTAAACACCACACTCAACATCTTTGGCTCTCTGTACTTGAACGACTTGTCCTGAAGTTTTTCCTGTTCCTTGGCGTCATGAATGTTGACTTGAATTGGTCCGCAAACTCTGCCCAGAACTTGTGGACGGCGTTCCTTTGGCTGAAACAAAATAAATCGAGTGTTCTTCACATGGGTAGCTTACCTGACAAACTGAACTTGGTGCATTTCGTTTGTGGTCAGCGAGGATCCGTCGAAGGTCGCGAAACAGTTTTGGATTGCTATGGGAGAGGGACTCGCTGAACGCTGGGATCTTGGCAAGAGCATCGTGTTGAAGCATGACTTTCTCAAATGGTGCCATCTCGTCATCTGGTTTTTGCATATTCTTGAACCCGTCCGAGTGCATGTATTCCCAAATTTTGCCTTCATTTTTCACGAGTCGATGAGCAAGTGCTTCCTTCTGCCGAATCATTTCTGCGTCAAGTTTTGTCATCCACGCATCCTTCTCCTGTTTCACCTCCTCATCTTCAAGTTCCTTCTCAATATTGTACTTTTCCTCATCTGCTTCCTCCACCATACATGCTGAAAGTCCCGGATTCTTCGAATCTCCAGGTGGCCGCTTTCCAAATGGCCGCAACTGTTTGGCAGTGAAACTCTTGCAACGTTTGATGATGACTCGGTTGAACTTGTACACGTCTTCGTCCAGATCCTTCATCGGCTCTTGCGCTCCAAGGAAGACTTTGTAAGGCGAAGGAGCTTCCTTCTCTTCCTCTTTCTGTGTTTCTTGATAATCTCTTTTTGGCGGACGGAAGATCATAACCATTCTGCGTGGTTCGAGCATTGGTACCAAATCTGTCGGCTGAAAGAACAAATGTTGAACAAAATACAATGTATCAAACCATCTTTGGCTTCGGAATCTCCATAACATCATCATCGTCTACTTCACATTTAATACCGTTGTTGTCCTCGATGAATTGAGGCTGGTGTGGATGCAAATTGTCATTTGCAGTGACGGCACGTCCGAAATACTTGAAAACAGGTGTTGCCATTGGTTCTGGTGGAATATACGTCTTGGAGATGATGCGGGACATTGGCTTCTTCGAGAACGGGTTGTAAGAGCTTTCGGACTCTCTGGAAGCAGCTCCCACTTTTTGAATAGTATTCGGATGGGCAACAATGATTCGTCGAATAGAAATTGGCTCTGCATCACGTTTCACCATCCACGGCACGATTTTCGCTGTTTTTGGGTCGATAAAAAGCTTGCGAACTGGTTGCGACGGAGCGAATGGCGGGGCAATCTTTTGAGAGATCACTGGTACAACTGCGGGTTTTCGAGGCGGACCCTGCACCATTCGGAGCTTCCTGGTGCTCATTATTGGGTTGGGAGGCAATGACGGAGGCAGATCATCTGACGCAGTTGAAGGTCCTGGAGCGCTTCCATCTTTGTTCACATAGAGCATCTTCGGAAGCACAGTCATAGTTCTTGTGGTGCCAAAGGTAACCGAAGGCGCTTCTGGCAGGCTTTTACTATTCGGCACATACAGTTTTCCGGTTTTCCTATCCATTCTCATCGGCAACTGGGAGAATTGAGGTTCTTGTCGCTTGACTCCTGGTACAACCTTGACTGCAGGTTCCTTTGGTTCAATTGCTTTCTTCTCAAAGTATGAATCCTCTTCCACTTTTGGCTCAATCAGTTGTCCTTCTTTCTCAGCAGTTTTGTCTCGCTCTGGCTCAAGATCGACCTCTTCTTTTGGAATTCTCAGTTCCATTGGCAGCCGATGCTTTGGTGCAATTGCCAGCCGGAGCGGTCCAGAAACAGTGATGACTTTGGAGTCGGAAGTAGTGATTGTTTTGACTATAGTTGGTCTAGGCTTGACTATTGTTGGTCTTCGCTGTGCCTTTGAAGGTGGAATCCTTTTCAAACTCTCGGCTACCCTTTCAGCGGCTTCTTCCGGATTCGCTGAATTTATGACGAATCGCTCGATTTCCTTGTCCTGAGCAGCGGCTTGTCTTCCAGACGAAAACCTTCCACGAGAACGCTTCTCGAGAATCTTCTGCACGCTAGCAGCACGGATTTGAGCCACCACTTCCTCAGCTTCTTGTGCGAGTCTCTTTTCCGTTTCTGGTGACATTGGCTCTTCATTCGCATAAATGCCGTCTACTGGAGTCATCGCCAGATCTGAAAATTGGTTACTTCATAGAAGAACAAGAAGTAAACACGAAACTCACTGTAAGGTTTTTGTTTGAGTCTGTTGATAGGCTTGGTTGGTTTCATCTTTTGATTTGGAACCCCCGAATAGATCCAAGGTTTCCTCAAATGATGATTGACAGTCACTTTTGCTGGACATCTTGCTACCAAGTCCTTCACCGTAAAAGATTTGGATGGCATTTTAGGTACTGGAGGGTTGTCCTTCTCATCTTCTTCGTTCTTGATATCCTTCAAGGCATTCTGATCACATTCCAATGCGTTTGTCGACGATTTGACGTTTCGAGCACTCTGAAAGAAACACAAGTTGAAGGGGGACCATTATGAAGTGACACACACCTTTTGTCTCTTTTCGGTAGGTTCGAGAGTGACTTCATCGATCGGATAATCTTCCGGGTCAGCATGATCTTGTCCGATGGTCCCGTTTTGACGGACCCTCCCAGACGATTCTCCACTGCGCCGGTTCATCAGGTTCAATGTACTGAAATCAAAAGTTAAGTACGAGTTTGAAGGGGTGAAGCTTGAAATCATAAGCAAAGTGAAGGGAAATCGTCACAGGACCTGACTATAGCCCGCGTCGCAATGGAGCGAGTTTGCATAGGCCTATGCCTCGTACACAGCGGGGGAGAAAACGAAAAAGAGAAGAGGGGTCGTGGGCCAACAGGGGCAAGAGAAGCACGGAAAACGCGAAGGAGGTAGGTAGGTCAAATGCAGCTGGCGAGAGAGGATCAGAGAAAGAGAGGAATTTTTTTTTATTTAAAAAAATCGAATATATTTTTGACGCACGTTTTTGGCTTGAAAGAATTGGAAAAAAATTTGAATTTTTTCACAAATTTCAGAAATTCTAGATCAAATTTTTACAGCTTCCGAAAAATAGCTATTGATTTTTTCAAGTTTACAAAATAATTAAACATATTTTTTTAAAATTTTTATATTTATTTTCAGCTCTCAAATCTTATTTTCAAGCTAGAGTTATCAATTTTATTTTTTTTTTATTTTGTAAAAATTGCAAAAAAATCTCTATCAATTTTTCCACCCTTCCCAAGCCCTACCTGCTTTCCAATATGAGCCTTCTCACGATCAATGATCGCCTTGGCCATTCGGAGAGCGGGATGAGGGCGGTATGTTCCGGAGTGCCGAGTTCCACGTCATCCAGAGCGGCAATGCTTTTCTTGTTTCTCAGAAGCAGTGCCTGCAAGAAAAATTGATTTTTTAAGGAAAAATGCAGAAATTTCATGGAAATTCCTGTTTTTCTCGAAAAATTTGAGGAAAATCATAAAATCCATCAAATTTTCTCATTTTTCTTGGAATTTTCTCGGTTTTTCTTGGTTTTTTATTGATTTTAAGTGCGTTTCCGTCTTTTTTAACCCCACAAACCTTGAGAGCATCAAACGAATCCTGGAAAAAGGTCAATTCCTGCTCGCAGTTCTTCTGCAGCTCACTGAGCTGTTGGATGCTGAGCTCGTTGAGCGGAACTGCTTTTGGTTCGTCTGCTATGCTGGAATTATCGATTTTTTGCAGAAAATAAATGAAAAAATGAAGAAAATTCATAGAAAACAAAGAAAAAGCAGTGAAAAATGGGCGAAAATTCGAAATTTTTTCGAAAATAAAGTGATGGCCTAGGAAACGCACAGTGCGCGGCCGCGGCCGCCAGTGGCGGGAATTTGAAAAATGAACGAGGAATTCAGGTTTTTACAGATTTTCAGCGATTTTCCAGAGAATTCTAGAATATTTTAGCAACAATCAAATAGAAAAAACTTAATTCTATCAATTTTCATCAATTTTCCCCAGATTTAATAGGTAAAAATTTTTAGGGCAAATTTTGAAAATTTCAAAATTATTTTATTTTTTCCAGATTATATTCTTGCTTTTCATGTATTTCCGCCATTTCTTATCAATTGGATACCATAAATCACCAAAACTCAAGTACCCGTTTGTTTCTCTGTTTGTTTCCGTTATAAACCGTTGAATATCCTGTTGGCTGGTGAAAATGATAAGGAGAAGTGATACTTTCATGTAAATCAGATGATTTTCGATCAGTGATAACACTGATAAGCGTCATTAACAGTTTCCAGTGTGAAATTACTCATAGCTCTTCCGTAACCATCCATAAGATTAGTTGGATCTTTGTCCTTACGGTTCTCTTTAGTGATTGCGGTTAATGTAAGACAGGAAGGACAAAAAGAGGGCTTAGTTGATTCTTCTGAAGCTTCCGACGTCGTTGATTCTTGAGATTCAGATTCAGAAGACGTGCTCAGGTCTTCTGGAGCTTCTAACGTCGTTGATTCTTCAGATCCCCCCTTTGAGGTTGATCTTGGATTTGGAGAAAGGTAAAACGAGGGCGACATTTGAACAATGGTTGGATATCTACAGCCGTGTTATGGTGCAGTCTTTCTTCACCTTGCTTTTTATTCAAACTGGAATGCTTCAGGTGTTACTTGAAGCTTTTGCCAGTGATGGGAGCTAAAAGTGAGATTTCAGACTCCTCCAGAAACCACAGCAAGACCATCACTACTAGCTGCTATCAGTACCTCCAATCATCTTTATGAGTACAACTAGTTATCTCTACAGCTATTTATCATCATCACCAGCTGAAACATCTGCCTATTCCTTCATTATCACAGAAGCTTCTGAGCTCCAGAGAAACACTACAGATATTCTTATCACCTACTTGCACTGATAGCTTGATATTGATATACCTTATCACCCACTGAACAACATCCACAAAGACAAGTCGATCAATCATTCGAGGAGTGGCAATAGAGCGCGTTTACCGCAAGGGCTGTTGTTGTCCTCCTCTCGGGTCACCCTTCCCTCTTTGCGTATCTTCTCTAGCACACACTCTCTCACCTTTTCTGGGACAAACAGACGAGAATCAATAAAATACACAGGGA
>LR539209.1:815103-829535 GCA_900536315.3 Caenorhabditis becei
CATTTGTCAATTCTAGTGCTCTGGGATTTTACCCAACTCGGCTGAGACTGCTGGATGATGCTGATTATCCGAATTTGTGTACCTGGTGGTACGCGTTTTGTCCTGATGCATACCAAGGCATTCTTTCATCAAACAAACCCCCTTTTCTTTTGGGAATGCTTCCCGCTTTTTCCCTTATCAGTAGCATCTTCTGTTATCCAGAAGAATCTGGAACTTATAACTGGTACTATAACAATGTGAAGCTGGAAGATATTGCCATTTCGTGTCGTCCAGCCAATGAAGATACTTGTTGGTGTGCTCCTATCACTCTTATCAATGATACCAATCGAGCAAGCTATGATCTGAAAGGAGTGCTTCCCGAGAAGCTAGCGCAAGTTAATGTGCAGAGTAACACGCCTGGCACAACTTCTTGTGACATCACTACAGTGACCTGTTATAATGGGGTCAAGCCTTATTTGTTTGCGGCGAATTTGGAGAGTCCTGTTAGAGTATGCAATTGCGCTCCATTGAACTGAATCGTTTATCTTTCTCTTTCCAGCTAAACGAACCCTTATTCTGCGCAAATGAGTTCAGTGGTGGTTTTGGCAGCTTTATGTGGATGACCTCTACCTACGGCCAGATCACGAATCCTACTGTAGCATGTCCTGATGACAGTACCACTTCTTGTGGCTGTCCTTCCGTGACATCCAAAACTCCTCAACAACTTCACGAACAATCTCCGAATCCAATGTGCCAGAAAGTTATCACTTGTGATAAGGATTTCACCATTTTCCGGATATTTTCAACGGAAGATGGGGATGTTAGTTATGTAAGAAGGGGGTGATGGATTCAGAAGATCACTGATTTCCAGGAGATTAACTTGAGGGACGGGGAGCCATTGGTTATGACATGTGACCCGGCAACTAAGAAATGGGAAGTCAATAATCAGCTGTTCGAGGTGCAGGCAATCCAATGTTCATCTCTAGGGGACTGATCTCCAACTCATTAATTTTGAATTTCACGAAGATTACTCTGATAAAATTTATTGATTTATCGATTTTCAAAGCGATCAAAGATTTGAACTACGATGTCTGAACGAAGGTTATTAGTGATATCAAACTGGTCCCTTATCACCTATCAGAATACTCTTATCGGGCACCCAATGTTTGACTTTGAGCTATTATATCTCAAAAACTAGAAGAGTTATTAAAAAGTTGTCAACTGCAAAGTTGTAGACAAAGATTAGAACTACAACTTTGCAGTTGACAACTTTTTGATAACTCTCCTAGTTTTTGAGATAGTGAAGCTCAAAGTCAAACTATTGGATGCCCTTCTAATTGAGGTTTTACGGTAGGTCTGTGAGCTATTTCCGGGTAGTGATAAGAAGATAAAAAATCTAATCAATGATAAAATTTTATCAAACAACACAAGCAAACGCGGGCTTCGAGATCATCTGTGTCCCGTAGAACCACTCATAATCCCCACCCGGTGGCTTCATACACTTCAGCAACACTGTTCCAGTCAACTTTTGAACATAATGACTATTTCCAGTGGCATAAATGTACAAATTAGTGTCACAAGTTATGCTGGCCTTGTAGCACAACGTATTTCCAGCAAATGTCGCCAATGCAGGGTTTACCAAGTTGATCTCCCCCTGCATCTCCCCATTCGGGTCATAAGTGGCTCTAGTGGTGTCTGTGATGCCTTGAAGTGGAGTACACGAACAAGGTCCCGATCCTTCCGGCTTCACACACCCAATCATTGCATTTGTCATCCAATTCCCTGCCCAATTCCACTGACCAACTCCACTTGGATTCTTCTGACAGTTAAATGTCACTGGCGTACTCTGGAACATCGCTGGATCAGGTCCTCCATGCCAAACATAAAGATTATCAGGGCAATTGATAAGGGATTGATAGCAGATATCAGTTCCGACTGTGGTATTGGCCATGGTGTAAGGGACAATCCATCCATCCATAGTCCAGTCAGGGTTGTACTGATCCCGGTTGTCTTCGTTAAGGCCGATTAGGGCAGGGCATTCGCATGGAGGAGCTGAAACTTTGATCTTTCAATTTTAATCAATAAATCAATAATTCATAGGGACAACTCACACATGAAGAGTTTGCCATACTCGATTTAATGTACCCCTTACTTGGTTTCACCCAAAATTGAAAAATACCGTAAAACCTCTATTAGAAGGGCACCCCAATAGTTTGAGTTTGAGCTTTTCTATCTCAAAAACTACAAGAGTTATCAAAAAGTTGTTAACTGCAAAGTTGTAGTTCTAATCTTCGTCTACAACTTTGCAGTTGACAACTTTTTGATAACTCTTCTAGTTTTTGAGATAGTGAAGCTCAAAGTCAAACTATTGGGTGCCCTTCTAATATTTCGCGCCAATTTGATGACAATTTTTTAGGGACTAAGGAAAGCAAAATGAACCCGTTTTTGTAAAAATCAGCCAAATTTCGGAATAGGGTGGAGTGTTCCTTCAAGGAAATTGCGACTTACGAGTAGTTGGGGGCTTCACCGTAGTAGTCGTGGTGGTAGTAGTGGTAGTGGTGGTTGAAGGAGTAGTAGTAGTGGTGGTAGTAGTAGGAGTAGTAGTTGTTGTTGTTGGGGTAGTAGTCGTGGTGGTGGTTGGCTCTGAAGTTCAATTTCCCAATTCCAATCGATGGAAATGGCTACTTACGAGTAGTTGTGGGCTTCACAGTAGTGGTAGTGGTTGTTGGAGTTGTAGTGGTGGTTGTGGGCTTCACCGTAGTCGTGGTAGTTGTGGTAGTGGTCACAGGCATACTAAAGTAAACACACACTGCATAAAAGCTTTTCATAGTGTCCCTCTTTGGATCTTCCCCTGTATAATGGAAAATCTCCCATGTTTTGGTGGTACCATTGCAAGTTGCGTTAATAGCGTCGTCGTACTAAAAGATAAGGCTGATATGAAATAGAAAAGTACAAACTTACCATCAAAACGTTGGTTTCGTCGAATAGCACAAGAGTTTCGGCACAGAATATTTGCACATTACAGAGATGTCTCCATTGAGTGTATCCATTATTAGCTGTGTCAAGCCGGTACTGAGTCAGATTTGCCACAATCGGATTCTTGGGAGCTTCAGCTGTGAAATTGTTGCCTGTATAGAAAATGTGGAAATCACACGGGCATCCAGCTGAAATGACAATTCGAAAATTCTGGAAGATATTGAAAAATCGACTAACGAGGATATGTAGTGGTAGGAGTGGTGGTAGTGGTTGTTGGCTTCACCGTAGTGGTGGTAGTAGTGGTAGCACTCGCAGTATAGTTGACACACACTGCATAAAAGGTCTCAAAAGTGTCAACCTTTGGTTCTTGCTCTTCCGTATCAAAAATGATCCATGTTCTGGTGTCAGAGTTACAAGATGCGTTAGGACTGCCCTCGAACTGAAAGATGAGAAGAAGAAGGTTTCAAAACTTTTAAAGGTAAACTTACAAAAAACGAAACGTTGATCTCGTCGAATATCACAAGAGTTTCCGTCGACTTACAGCTAAAGAATAACTGACAGAATTCTCCCCATTTATTCCCCCCTATTTCGCGTATATGAGCAGCGATGCCAATCGGGTACTTTGTGATATTTGTTGTCACAAACGGATTCTTGGGAGCGTCAACTGTGATATTGTTGTGACTCCCAGAATAGTATTGATAATCACACTGGCATCCAGCTGAAATGTGACAATTCGAAAGTTTGGGAAGACACAGGAAAATCGACTAACGACGTCTTGAAGTGGTCTTCTGAGTAGTGGTAGTAGTAGTAGTGGTGGAAGTTTTTTGCTCTGAAGCTTAATTTTTCAATTCCAATAGAAATATCGACTTACGAGTAGTTGTTGGCTTCACCGTAGTAGTGGTGGTAGTAGATGTTTGAATTTTTCGATAGCATTGGAATCCAATATCCGACAGCATAACTCCATCCAAATACCAGTAACGCATCGAATCTTCATTTGTTGCGAGCACAGTTTGAGCACATTGCAATTGCGGTTGGGTTCCATTATAGTACTGAAAAATGGAGGGATGCACTCGAAAATTAAATCAGGTCACTTACATAAAACGGCTTGTAATTTCTACTGAAGATGACCATCAGATCAGAACCAGTGTCGCAAGTAAAAGTTGGTGCACACCTTTGTCCCTCGTCGTACGTTACGGTTCCATTAACATAATCATAATCATCTATTCTCCAAGCTCTATCGTATCTGACATTAGCTACCATCCAATTGTCAGCGCAGTTCCAAATGTCTCTACAAGCGCACGGCCAGGAAGCTGTAATGAATATATCAATCGATAATGAGAAAGTGATGAACCTGGAGTGCCATCAAATTCGTTTACCCCATCGCTGTAGTAGCAGATGATGCTAGGAACCTTGGATGCATAACGTTTTCCGTTTTGATACCAATCGCCTCCGACACAAGTGTGATCTTCCCAATAGGTGCCATTCTGAATGAAATCTGTTCGTTTAAAAATAAATAAAAAATGACTGACAAAGTAATTGGCACCCTCGCTGGCATCATAAGATAATATACCCTTGAATACTGGAAAATTTGGTAAAGATTGGAAGCATGTAATATGCATGTAGTCGCAGGTTCCATACAGCTTTGTGAAGTTTGTGGAATCACCTTGCGTCCCCCATGGTGTGCATTTGCAACTGTCCTCGTTCTGCTGGAGAGCCACTGACATGTTGCGGATTGGGGCTCCGAAGAAGGTCCATTCGTGTTTTCCTTGGATTTCGGAGCAGGTGATTTCGTGCGGTTGGAATGCTTTTCCGAGTGTGTTGGGCAGGATACGGTGGTTCTGAAGAAACGTTTACTTGAAAGTTGAATATCTCAAAATTTAGAGGTCCTAGATAAAAGATGTCAACTACAAAGTTGATCAACTTGAAATTCTCTACAACTTTGCTGTTGATCACTTTATCAGTTATCTTATCAGTGATAAGATATCAGTGGTTTTTTGATAAAAACATTTCAAACTTGAATATCTCAAAATCTGGTGACTCTACGGAAAAGTTGTCAATTGCAAACTTGATCAGCTTTGAATTCTCTACAACTTTGCTGTTGATCACTTTATCAGTTCTCTTATCAGTGATTAGATATCAGTGGTTTTTTGGTAAACATCCTTCAAACTTGAATATCTAAAAATCTAGTGACCCTACAAAAAAGTTGTCAATTACAAAGTTGATCAACTTGAGATTCTCTACAACTTTGCAATTGATCACTTTATCAGTTCTCTTATCAGTGATGAGATATCAGTGGTTTTTTGGCGAATTTAAGATGAATTGAGGTAATAATTCAAGAAAGCCCCAAAAACTCACAAAAATCGGCGGTGCATCATCTCTGAACACCATAAAATAGTAATCTCCAGCCATTCCGTCCACTTCTACAGTAACCTGACACTCATCAGTGATTGTAAGCAACGGATTCACAATTGTTCGATTCGCCAGGAAATTTCCATAGTAATTGTTTTGAATGCTTTCTTTAGTGGCAAAAGTGATAACAGGACATTTACAGCCATTCATATCAATTGTGATATCACTGATTTTAAGACAACCAAGAGCATTTTGGAGGAAGAGCCCTAGCAAGAGCAGAAGCCTCCACATTGTGGGGAAACTGTTCAGAAGAGCATCCAGGGGTGCTTTTATGTGAAGGAATCTCATGAATATTCATTATTCATTATGATAATCAACAGAAATTGGACTTTTGGTAACAGAAGCTCAGGTGAACAGTGTAGTTTGATTATTGATCATTCCGGTCGACCGGTCTCCGGCGGCCGGTGGGCGCGCATTTATCACCGGCCTCCGATGGGCGCTGCGACGTGCCGTCCACAGGCAGAACGCCAAGTCCGAAGCATGCCCCATGCACACCTAAGCGCGCGGTCGAAGGAGGAACAACCAGAGGTCTAAGATTTACCCATTCATGGACCATTGTTCACCCTTGGAATTCGTTTGACCGTCCGTCGCCCACACTTCACCCGTAGTGGCTAGTGTGCTTTTCCTTGATCCTGGGCTTCAAAATGCTGCTAAAAATCACCATGAATTTAAAATAGTACCTAACCTGTTCCTCTGAGCTAACTAAATAGTGCTACACAAAATGTCTGTTCGAGAACTTTCCGAAAAATTTCCCAGAAAATAATTATTTTTTCCATTTAGAAGAATCATCGACTGGAACAACTCTGTATTTTCAAAAAATGAAGATACAGAATTGTTTCAGTCGATGATTCTTCTAAATGGCAAAATAATTATTTTCTGGGAAATTTTTCGGAAAGTTCTCGAACAGACATTTTGTGTAGCCCTTTGAAAACCATTTGTTTCTAACGTAGTTCATTGTGCAAAGACATCAAAACAATTATTTATTCACAAAAAATTAACAAAGAAAAATTAACAAAAAAATCAACAAAAATGAATGTTTGAAACAAAACGATAATAACGGTAAACTTTTTTTCGGAAAAGTGAAAAAAAAACTCTGCGCCAGTAAAATAGAAGCTACTGAATAATGCGCAAGCAGTTTACAATGCGTAAAATCACCCCATTCTATACATTTCAGCTTCCCACTGTCGGAAGATTTTGAGACTTTGCGAGAAAAAAAACACAAGTCCGGAGTTTTTCATATGCTCCATCGGTGGTCCTTCCACTTTGAAGGCTGAATAATGTGCGAAGGATGAACCACTGGTGGATGAAGCTGTTCGGTCACGGGTGCTCCGTGAAGGTTCGCCCATTCTTTGTCCGTGGTTTTCATGAAAAAACAAATGTGTGAAGGATGACCTGTTGGTGGCCCATTCTTCCCACATTTCGGCTTTCGGCCGTGATTTCCCCATGCTTCGGACTTGGCGTTCTGCCTGTGTCGATAGCTCAGTTGGTAGAGCGGAGGACTGTAGAGTCAGTGGTTATCCTTAGGTCGCTGGTTCGAATCCGGCTCGACGGATTTCTTTTTGCAATGCTTCCCTTTATCAATACCATCATTTTATCAATACAAAAAAGTTTATTCATACAGTTCAAGCCTTCTCACACTGATCCGCCACAATCGCAAAGTCCCTAGCGAACTTGGCGTACTGCTCCTTCGGATACTCGTACTTCTTCAGAATCAGATACTCCAGAATACAACGATGAACGTAGAGATATTGCATCTCGGTCTGGATGGACTTGTAGCGTTCTTCACGGAGTTTTGTCAGAAGACGTGGGACACCGAGGAAGTCGGGAAGGCGGAGGGACTGAAAATTAAAAATTATCATTTTTCAAACAGTCATAACTTTTTTGAAACTTGATAAAAATTGTCAGGTTAGGGTAGCAATCGATAGCTGATAACCTCCGCTACAACTTTGCAGTTGACAACTTTCCGCTATCACTCCTCCTTATCAAGTTATCACTCATTTTCCAAAACCCACCTCCAAAATGATCAAAATCAACACCAAAGTGCCGGTTCTTCCAACTCCCGCAGAGCAGTGAACCACAATTGGCTTGACACAACTCTTTAAAGTTGTCAAGAGACGGAATGGTGATAAGAAGTTATCAGGAACGCCATGATCCGGCCAATTGTGCCAGTGGATGTGTTTGACGGTCATCTGCACCGCAGTGTCGCCAATTTTGGAAATTCTCATGGTAGACATCGAGAGATTCTTATCAAGCTGAAAGTGATAAGGAGGTGATAAGAAAGTGATAAGGATTTCCATACATCAATACTGGATTCCCTGGTGATAGTGCACAATTTCCCGATTTTCATAGTTTCACCGAGTTTTGTGGGGAAATACTCGGCGCTTTTCGGTTTTCCCTTCTCCACAAGCTCACACAGCATCACAATGTATTCGAGACCCTAAAACTGATAACACTGATTAGAACTGATAAGAAAAAAATCACCGAAACAATAATCATCTTCCAAAAGTCTTCAATAGTACCCACAAGCGGCGCTTGAGTGCAGATGAAGCGACGGGGATTGGGTCCAGAGCTGAAAAATGGACTGATAAGGTGGTACAAAATGATAAGGGAGCAATGCAAAAGAGTTGTGCCTCATGCTGGAATCGAACCAGCGACCTTCTGTTTACTAGACAGACGCTCTGCCACTGAGCCAATGAGGCGCTGGCGCCACAAGCCGCCGAGGCCGTACAAGAACCCGCTGTTTTCACGCGCGCCTACCTGACCAAATTGGCATGAAGATAGTAGTGCGGATCATCGGGAAGCTTGACACGAGTCAAATCACAACACGGAATGTTGTGATAACGATTTCTAGTTGGGTTGTCGAGGAATACAGTAGCCCTGTCCATCGGAGCCTCGTTAGCACTATCACGATACTCCTTGCGAAGCCCCTCAACGCCATTCATAAGGACCAAACGAATCCAGCTGTTGATCACATCGGTTTTCTTTCTAAATTTATCAATTGATAAGGTGATAAGATAGATAAGAACTGAGCCCTACCTCTTATCAGAGCTCTCTCCCTCATCCACCGAAACATCTCGCTCTCTCGACAACTTTTTCACGTTCGGATCCGGATCAATGGCTGGACGAGTGATAGCGGCGGGTTGGGGAATCACTGCGGCCATCACTGGAGCCTGATTTGGCGGATTCAGCCCCGTATTGGCCCCTGGAGGTGGTTTAGTGGTCCCTTGGGTCACTGGTGGCGCAACTTGGACCGTTGGTGGCATCATCATGGTTTTCATGACCGGCTCCTTTGGTGTGGTGCTTTTTTTGGTTATTGTCGGTTGTTCGGTGGGCTCTTGATCGATGGACATCATCACGCTTTTCTCATTCTTTCTTGTGGTTCCAGTTCCGGTTCCGGAGAGAAGATTCTGAATCTCTAGACTTACAATTCTTCATAGGACCCCTTACCGTCTGACTTGGACGCTTCCTTGCCGACGGCTTCTTCTTGTTTCCCCCCGTATTCGGACTTCTCTTGGTTTTTGGTGGCATTCTTTTAGCAAGGGGCTTGCCACAATGTTTGCAATGATTTCTGGAAGCGATAGGAGTTAAGGAACACGTTGAAGGTCACGTAAAGGTCGGCAAAAGAGTGTAAAAAAGATAAGCCCAATGCGGGGCTCGAACCCGCGACAACCAGATTAAGAGTCTGGTGCTCTACCGACTGAGCTAACCGGGCGGCGAGGGAAACTGGCGGCAAGTGCCGTGATAAGCGGGCGGTCGGCAGGGGCGAGGGGGGTTGGTGACGACCTAGATTCACATGATGAACTTTGAGAAAGCTAGGATTTTTTGGATTCTGGAGATTCTGGGATTCAGAAGAGCAGAATTCCGCAATTCTTGTGTTCTGCTCCCCAGTAACAACAAAAACAGTGTAGTTCAGTTTCCCCTAATTATAATAAATCGTGTCTAGTCATGAATAAACATTTTGGTCTCTACAATAGCCAACTGATAAGGATAAAAGCCACTATTCCCCACATTCCGCACCAAAAATGATATATCTTGTGATATTATCACTCTTTCTTCCAAACCTTATCACTCCCTGCCTGGTTATCACTAGACTTTGCAACTGCCCAACTATTGATTTTATCACTCAATCCCAAATCAAAAAGTACCCGTTATCAGCTTATCTCGGCAACCGAAACACTTATAACCCGACTTGGAGCATTGAAGAGGGATGTAAGATTACTGTAGACTGTTCTAAATCTCCGTCTAACAACTTTTACTTTATGATATTCAGAAGTGATAATCCACCGATTTTTGTAAGTCTCTGATAACCCTTATCAGTGACCTAATTGGTCTTTCAGAATCGTAGATTCCTCCCTACCACCAATAAAAACACAACTTTCTCTCCAACTGGAATCTCATGTGTTCAAGTGGAAAATGAGTGGCAATGGCAGTTTTACGGGGGAAAAGTCACTGATATGGCATTTGCAATTCAGCCCGAAGAGTGTGGATGTACTGATCCGACATTCTACGCAGGATCTGGTACTGTAGGCGGTGTGGCTGGATCCAAACTCTATGGAACTTGTAATATATTCCAAGCAACTTGTCGAACAACCACTATGTGGCCTTTCCTAGGCCCACAAGTGCCTGATAACAAGCAGTACATTGGAGAGTATCGATTGGTTAGTTTTTCGGGTCTCGCCACGAAAATCCCCTTCTTTTCCAGCGCTCTCGTGCTAATACCGGTGTTGTTAATGACTTGACGTGTGTCTCTAAAAACTGGTATTTTAATAGTAAAATTATGAAAGCCCCATTTTTCAATTGTGGCCTACCGGCTTCTACAAGCTTTACAGGAGTTGCGCCTAGTGAGTTTAGAACTTTTTTTTCTATTTTCAAATAAATTTTTTAGGTTAGATGAAGGTATTTAAAGCAACTTTGTAGTTGGTCAAAATTGCTGGAAAATTTTTTGAAATGGTGAAAAAAATCAAGGAAAAAATTGATAATGACCTAATTTCAGCTCCTAGAAAAACTTCAAAGAGATTTTTTTCCACTTTGAAATAAATTTTTCCCATTAGATAAAGATATTTAAAACAACTTTGTAGTTGGGCAAAATCGCTGAAAAATTTTTTGAAATGGTGAAAAAAATCGATGAAAAATGGAAAAGCACCCAACACAAAGCACACAACTCATAGTGCCTGAACAAAGTTTCAGCTGCTAGAACACCCTCAAGAAAATTTTTTCGATTTCAAAATAAATTTTTCTAGTTACATAAAAGTGTCAGAAGCAACGTTGTAGTTGTTCAAAACCTTCGAAACATTTTTTGAAATGGTGAAAAAAATCGATAAAAATTTCTTGAATTCAAATTCAGAATTCACCTGCAACTGTCGAGAATTCGAGTCAGTCCCCCTGCAACTTCTCCGAGTCCTGGCAGTCTATGACCCAACAGAGGTCTTCATGAGCTATACCTATCGTGCCGGGACCATCACCTACAGTACCACCACTTGCACAGCCACCCCGAAATGCTCGGGAACTGATACCCTCGTCATTTTCTCTCAAACAGATCTTCCAAAGTTGTATCCTTACGGAAGTTCAGCACCTTTTATCACTTGCAAGCCAACCCCCCTGGCTACTGGGGGAACTTCCCAATATTATTGGATTTCCGACGCTAATATGCTTGCAGAGCCGGGGTATGGGTGCATTGGTAGGTACCGAAACCCAGAAATGTCCCATTTCCATCCTTTCCAGTTGGCTGTGTCTGTACCTATGTCAAAATGACACCTCTAACAGTCAAAAGACTCGTTGGCACCTACTCCTTCTACAATTTCATGTCATCCTACCCCTTATCAACCCCTACTGATAACTGGAAAGTCAATGCTTGTCTGACTACAGTAACCTGCACTTCTGGCTACACCTTGGTAGTTTTCGACGGACAAACTGTTTCTACAGTAAGCTACAGTAAGCCTGACAGTAACCCGAGTGTATTACAGTACTCCACCGGAACCTTATCAGCTGTTTGCACAGTTTCCACCAAGAAATGGACTGTGAATAAGGCCACAGATGTGCCAGTTATGAACCAGATTTATGCGATTTGTGTGGATTTTCGGAACTGATAAGCTGATAAGCTGATAAAGACCTACTTTGTCATTTTTGTGAAGCTAGAGAATAAAATAAACTGTTGAACAGTGTTGGATCTGTCTGACTGATAGTTCAGAAGTTCAGATTTGGATAGCTAATTGAATAACCATCAGTTGTTATCATTGATTATCATTATCATTATCAGTAGGCCAGTCTACACTATAAAACAGGTCATTTAACCATTTCCTCTCCCAAATGATCCTCCTATATCTAATCTTCCTCTTATCACTCCCAATCCTTATCACTCCCTGCCTGGTTATCACTCGGCTTTGCAACTGCCCAACTATTGATTTTATCACTCAATCCCAAATTAAAAAGTACCCGTTATCAGCTTATCTCGGCAACAGAAACACTTATAACCCGACTTGGAGCATTGAAGAGGGATGTAAGATTACTGTAGATTGCTCCAGCTCGCCTTCTAACAGCTTTTACTTTATGATATTCAGAAGTGATAACCCACCGATTTTCGTGAGTCTCTGATAACCCTTATCAGTGATAAACTTGATCTTTTAGAACCGGCGATTCCTCCCTACCACCAATAAAAACACAACTTTCTCACCAACTGGAATAACATGTGTTCAAGTGGAAGATGAGTGGCAATGGCAGTTTTACGGGGGAAAAGTCACTGATATGGCATTTGCAATTCAGCCAGAAGAGTGTGGATGTACTGATGTGACCTTCTATCAAGGAACATCAATTTACGGGAAGATAACTGGCACAAAGTTGTTCAATTCTTGCAATATCTATCAATCAACTTGCCTCACACAAACTCCCTATGCCCAGTGGCCTCTCCTAGCTGAAGGACTTGTTAGAAATAATCGAAGCACTTTTGAGTTTCCTTGGGTAACTTGGCCATGGGTCTCACCACGATTCTTTCCAATTCCAGCGTTCCCGGGCGCCCACTGGTGTTATCAATGATTTGACTTGTGTTTCGAAGCAATGGTATTTTAACAGTAAACTGATAAGAAGGCCATTGTTACAGTGCTACGAACCGTCTTCGACAAGCTTGAATGGAGATGCGCCAAGTACATAAGTTATTGACTTTTTAAATTGAACCTCGAAATTCAGCATTCACCTGTAACTGTCGAAGTTTCGAGTCTGTGTTGATACAGTATCCAATGTTTGTGTCGATTTACGAACCAACTGGGGTCTTTGAAACGTATACCTATAGGGCTGGAACTATCACCTACAGTACCACCACTTGCACAGCTACCCCGAAATGCTCTGGAACTGATACACTTGTGCTCTTTTCTCAAACTGATACTCCGATACTTTATCCATTTGGAAGTTCCCCTCCTTTTATCACTTGCAAGCCTACCCCCCTGGCTACCGGGGGAACTTCCCAATACTTTTGGATTTCTGACGCTAATATGCTCGCAGAGCCAGTTTATGGTTGCATTGGTAGGTACAGTAACCCAGAAATTTCCCATTTCCATCCTTTTCCAGTTGGCTGTGCCTGTACCTACATCAAAATGACCCCTCTAACAGTCAAAAGACTCGTTGGCACCTACTCCTTCTACAATTTCATGTCATCCTACCCCTTATCAACCCCTACTGATAACTGGAAAGTCAATGCTTGTCTGACTACAGTAACCTGCACTTCTGGCTACACCTTGGTGGTTTTCGACGGTCAAACTGTTTCTACAGTAAGCTACAGTAACCCTTACAGTAATCCGAATGTATTACAGTACTCCACTGGATCCTTATCAGCTGTTTGTACAGTTTCCACCAAGAAATGGACTGTGAATAAGGCCACAGATGTGCCAGTTATGAACCAGATTTATGCGATTTGTGTGGATTTTCGGGTTTCGGAATGATAAGACTGATAAGCTGATAAAGACCTACTTTGTCATTTTTGTGAAGCTAGAGAATAAAAAAACTGTTGATAACTGTCTGACTGCCAGCTGATAGTTCAGAAGTTCAGATTTGAATAACTGATTGAATAATCATCAGTTGTTATCATTCATTATCAATATCATTATCAGTAGATCAGTCTGTACTATAAAACAGGTCATCCATTCTCCCAAATGCTGCTCTTATTTCTAATCTTCCTCTTATCACTCCCAATCCTTATCACTCCCTGCCTGGTTATCACTCGGCTTTGCAACTGCCCAACTATTGATTTTATCACTCAAACCCAAATCAAAAAGTACCCGTTATCAGCTTATCTTGGCAACAGAAACACTTATAACCCGACTTGGAGCATTGAAGAGGGATGTAAGATTACTGTAGATTGCTCCAGTTCTCCTTCTAACAGCTTCTACTTTATGATATTCAGAAGTGATAACCCTCCGATTTTCGTGAGTCTCTGATAACCCTTATCAGTGATAAACTTGATCTTTCAGAACCGTAGATTCCTCCCTACCACCAATAAAAACACAACTTTCTCTCCAACTGGAATCTCGTGTGCCAAAGTGGAAAATGAGTGGCAATGGCAGTTTTACGGGGGAAAAGTCACTGATATGGCATTTGCGATGCAGCCAGAAGAGTGTGGATGTGTGAATCTCCTGGTAACCTATGCTTTCGGAGCACCAGCAGTGGCAACGAAGCTCTTCGGAACTTGTGATATCCATCAGATATCATGCACTAACAAAGCATTCCTACCGAATTTATGCCCAGGACTTCCACCAGCAGGCGGACAATTTCAGGCTGTTCTGGTAAGAGAAGCTGAAATTGAAACTCTCATATGAATTTGGAACTTCCCAGCAATCCCGAGCCAATCCTACCGTAATCAACGACATGACATGTGTCTCTAAGAAGTGGTACTTTAACAATCGTCACATGACAGATGCATTCGGTTTTTGTGTTCAGCCAGGAGCTCTAAGCTGGGTTAAATTGACGAGTCCTTACAGTAAGCTTTAGAATCCTTGAAGCTTCTGAATCCTAGTAGCTTCTTCTGAATCCTAGTAGCTTCTTCTGAATCCTAGTAGCTTCTTCTGAATCCTAGGAGCTTCTTC
>LR539209.1:829563-894165 GCA_900536315.3 Caenorhabditis becei
TCTGAATCCTAGGAGCTTCTTCTGAATCCTAGGAGCTTCTACTGAATCCTAGGAGCTTCTTCTGAATCCCAGTAGCTTCTGAATTATAAAAGCTTCTGATAGCTTCAGAGCTCTTAGTACCTCCCCTCCATTTCCAGAATACCCCTGCAACTGCCGCGAGTTCGATTCCCTTCTTTTCAACGACCCTACCAATCTTCCCAGACAACTAATGCCTTTCGATTCAACTGGAGCTTATGCCAAGTACAAGTACAACTCTGGCTCTCTGACCTATAACACGGCGACTTGTACTGCAACTCCGAGATGTGCGGGATCTGATACCCTAGTCATGTTCTCAACTACTGGGGCGCCGAAGAATGTATAGTTTCGCCGTTGGGTCTCGCCACGAAAATGGTTTCAGGACAAGTTTTGGCACTTTGTCCGCTGAAAATGGGTAAATTGACCTGATTTCAATCAATTCCAGCTGAATTCTATTGAAAATTGGTGAAAACTGCTGGAAATTGGTTGGAAATGATTGAAATCATGTCAGCCTACCCGTTTTTTTCATTTTTTCATCAGAAAAAGTGTCAAAACCCGGCCCAGAAGCCTTACCGTAAAACCTCTATTAGAAGGGCACCCAATAGTTTGTCTTTGAGCTTCACTATCTCAAAAACTAGAAGAGTTATCAAAACGTTGTCAACTGCAAAGTTGTAGTTCTAATCTTCGTCTACAACTTTGCACTTGACCATTTTTTGATAACTCTTCTAGTTTTTGAAATAATGAAGCTCAAAGTCAAACTATTGGGTGCCCTTCTAATAGAGGTTTTACGGTATTCCAGCCTGAAACCATTTTCGTGGCGGGACCCCTTTCCAATTTCCTGTTTCAGTACCCTCCAGGCAGTTCCCCTCCTTTTATCACTTGTAAGCCTACCCCTCTGGCTACTGGTGGAACTTCTCAATACTTTTGGTTCTCGGACGGAAATATGTTATCGGAACCTGGATATGGTTGTATTGGTAGGTACAGTAACCCAGATTTTTCAAAAATTTGAATTTCTAGCTGGTTGTGCTTGTAAATATGTGAAATTAACAGCTCTTAACGTTAAAAAACTAGTTGGCTCCTATTCCTTCTACAATTTCATGTCGTCCTACCCTATCAGAACCCCAAATGACAATGCTCCAGCTCAAGGTTGCCCGACTACAGTAACCTGCGCGGCAGGCTTTACTTTGGTAGTTTTCGACACTCAAACTGTGTCCACAGTAAGATCAAGCGGGTTTCAAATTCAAATTTCAAGTGGGAATTGTTACAGTACTCCACTGGAACTCTAAGCTCAATTTGCACAGTATCTACTAGAAAATGGACTATCAATAAGGCAACAGATATACCAGTTTTAAGCCAATTGTATGCAATTTGTGTGGATTTTCGGGGTTCACAGTGATAAAGTTGGACTTCACTATCACTTTATAAGACTTCTTATCTTTATCACCTCTTATCAGTATCAGTTATCACAATGAAAAGCTTGCAACTGGAGCAATCCGACAAGCCACCCCAAGAAAGCAAAAGTCATGGAGCCAACCAATAGAAGCATCACACGGCCATCCCATTGCTTTAATTCCAGGGGTGGAGTTCGAAAATTGAAAAAATAGGCAGGTCCCAGTAAAAGCGGCTGGTGGAATAGCCGGGAAGGGATAGTTATCAGTGTTAAGGAGTGTCTTATCAGTTAGGCTCCAGTTGGGGGAAGAAGCTTGACCATCAATCCAAATGTTCCATTTGTAGACTTGGGAAAGGAGATGTTTGGAAGTTGAGGATAGGGCGACACGGCTGGCAGCTGGAAGGGGATGAATTGATAAGGATAGTGATAAGGATAAGAGTTCTGGGATTCTAAAGCCAGAATCTTCAAATTCAGGGATTCAGGGGATTCAGAAGCTTCTAGACTTCTGAAGCTTCCAGGATTCAGAAGTCCCAAGGATTTCGGGGATTCAGGAATTCAGAAGCCTTAGATTCACAGGGATTCTGAAGCTTCCAAGATTCTGGAGCCCAGTGATTTCGGGGTTTTTGGGGATTTAGAGATTCTGAAGCTTCTAGGATTCTGAAGCTTCTGGGTTTCTGAAGCTTCCTGGAGGCTTTGGGGTTTCTAGATGGATTCAGAAGGTTCAATATGGATTCTGAAGCTTTGAGATGAATTCTGGAGCTTCCAGGAAGCTCATGGGGCTTCTGGAAGGATTCTGAAGCTTTCAGATGAATTCTGAAGCTTTTAGATGATATCTGGAGCTTCCAGGAAGCTTATGGGACTTCTGGAAGGATTCTGAAGCTTTCAGATGGATTCTGGAGCTTCTAGATGGATTCTGGAGCCTCAGATAATCAGCTCACCTTCAAAAAACGCCGTCTCCTTACTACTATACGGTCCTGTAACCCCTAATCCATTCCCATTTTTACAAGTTTTCTGTGCAGTTGTGTAGTCAGAACAAGTCCCAAATGGTCGGACCTGGAAATCAATCGATTATTGATTTTATTGATTTATCGATTTTTTAGAAATCAATAAATCAATACTTACAGTAAGACAAACAACATTCTTCCCGCGAACTGCAAGTTTTGCTCCAACTTCACACCCGGTATACACCTGTTTTGAGAATGTCCAAGAAGTCTTTGACTTTTGACTGATAACATAGGAATAGTAGGTGTTATCATTGATTGATAACTCCTAAATTAGTGATAAGGGTTTAGTGATAAGAAATGATAAGGTTACTGTAACACTGGATTCCCCGAAAAGCGGGGGATTTCTGTTGACCGGGCAGCTATTCAAATCCCGCTTCCAAGCCACTTTGACCTTATCCAAACTGCTCTTTTTTGTCACTATCACTGTATCATTCCACTGATAAGACTCACATCTTCCAGTTGATAAGTTTTGTTTGATAAGCTGATAAGGTTTCAACTGATAAGGTGATACAGTGATAAGATAAGGCTCACCCCACAAAAATAGTTGTCCAGGCATGATCTCAAACACTGATTCCAATCAGTTCCTATCAGTTTCCCATTTTTATCAGTGTCACCGTACATTTCAATCATTCGAAGGTTTGAGAAGATCTGATTGTTGATTTGTTATCAGTGATAGCTTATCACTTATCAGTGAGAGCTTACTTTTGGAAAAAGCATTGAAAAGAGAATATAGTTGAGCAGGAGCATTGAAAAAAGTAAGAAGAAAAACTAAAAATAGAAAATTTGGGCTTTTGGTACTAAAAAAGAGCACATGACTCGTAAAATGCTCCAAGGAAGCAGGGAAAAAGAGCTCGGAGCTCAGGGTTGCAGGATTTGCAGAGCTTATTGGAATTTTTGAAAAAAAAAATTTTTTTAATTTAAACAAAATTTTTAAATAAATTTTTAGAAACAAAAAATGACAGAAAAACGGTGGGAAAATACCGAAAAATTGATAAATTTCTATTTCTATTTCTATTTATTAAACCAGTTTCTGAGAAAGGAAAAATAGGTAAAGTTCCATTGATCCTGTTATCTCGCTGGGGCCGTCAGCTGGCACCACTCCTTGTACCCCCTTCTTGCTAGTCGCATCCACGTAGCCGGTTGATGTCCGTTTTCTTGGAGTCTCCTCTTTATGTCGTCCTCCCACCGATGCTGTGGTCGGCCTCTCATCCTCTTGTACTCTATTGGGTAAATAAATCAATCAGATAAATAAATCAGAAAAATTTGGAGAAAAAAAGGAAATTTTGAAAAATATTCGAAAATTCGGATTCTGATTTTAACGAAAAATAATTGAAAAACAGTGCAAAAACATTAGAAAATACAGAAAAATTGAAGAAAAACCTTGAAAAAAAATACATTTAGCCAAAAAATTCAGTTTTTCGGATTCTGATTTTTAGAGATTCTGAATTTTTCTGATTTTTTAAAATTTTTCAAAAAAATTTTTCAACATAAAAAATCACTGAAAATAGTGAGAAAACACTGAAAAAAACTGGAAAAGTTCAAAAAAATCTAGGAAAAAAAAATTTTGAAAAAAAAATTGGAAAATGAGGATTTTGATTTTTAGAGATTCTGTTTTTTCAGAAATTTTTAAAATTTTTCAATAAATTTTTTTGAACGAAAAAGTACTGAAAAACAGTGCGAAAACATTGGAAAATACTGGAAAAATAGAGAAAAATCCAGAAAAAAATCCAATTTTGAAAAAAAAAAACCAAAATTACTACTAAAAATGAGAATTTCAAAACGTAAAAAAACATTTTTTGGGGGTTTTGTAGTTTTTTATTAAAAATCCAGGAACATTGGGAAAAAACAGAAAAACACAAAAAAAAAAGGGAAAAATGATACAAATTTGAGAAAATTACCCAAAAAATTGAGAGGAAAAGGGTTTTATCAGTTATCACTGATAAGAGAGAGAGAGAGAGATCAGAAAAATATGGGGAAAATGGGGAAAGGGAGAAAATGAGAGAAAAAAAATGATTTTCGGGATTTTAAAATTTTTTTAGGACTAAAAAAAATTATCACTGATAAGAAAAATAACAGAAAAAAATGGAAAAAAATGAGAAAATTGAGAAAAAAATATAAAAGAAAAAGTTCGGGGAATTACAAAAAAATTGGAGGAAAAGAGACCAAAATGTGATTTTTATCAGTTATCACTGATAAGAGAGATATCAGGAAAATAAGGGGAAAAGGAGGCAATTGAGAGAAAAATAGGAGGAAGAGGGGTTTTTCAGACTTTTACAAATCTTATCACTGATGAGTAATCACTGATAAGAAACCGTCAAGTCATAGAAATCATACTCCATCTCCAGGTTCTCAAAGACAAAGTTGATTGGCTCCTCGTTCATCTTCTTATCAGTGGTCTCCTTATCAGCGTCCTTATCAGCACCCTCCATCAGCTTCTCCATAACAATTCCCACGGCTTCCTCATCACTTTCCATCGCCATTTTCTCCACTTCATACGCCAATTCCCAATCGATATCTCCATCCTCAGCGAATGGAATTTGGCATCCTGTGGCCTTCAAGCTCTCCTCCACAAGCTCCAGACACTCCAGACATTCAGCACGTTGCCATCTGTATCCGGCGTCTTCTTCAGAAGATTCTGGAGCATACGTGGCAATCTCCACGATAGTCCCATCCAGATCAGTGAATGCCTTCACGTACTGCTTGTTCAGCGGGCAGGTGACTGTGAGGAGGACTTGGAACTCGGGAACTGGACCGATTGGGGCGACGGAGATCTTGTCTGGAAAGTTAATCAGCTTATCAGTTTATCAGCTCTTATCACTTACACAACTCATAATCCCAATCGATCTCGATATCCTTTGGGGATTCATATCCAGAAGATGTCGTGGTGTCAGAGCCAACCGAAAGGCTAGAAGATCTCTGGCAATCAGCTGAAAGTGTATATTGATAAGGGGTGATAAGATAAGAATGATAAGACTTACAATCAACTGCGGAATCTCCGTGGTCCATGACAACATCGGTTTGGTGGAAGTGGGGTTCAGAAGGGGATTCTGGAGCCTGAGCTTCCACCACCTTCTTTTCCTTCATGTCAGCAATCATCTTTAGGATCTCAGCGTTTTGAGCTGATAGCTTATCACTATCAGATTGGATTTTCTGAAAACGATAACTATAAAGAAGGGACACTAAATGGGAACTAACCTTGAAGACCAGAACAACAGCAAGGGCTCCCAGAGCCAGGATAGCCAGAAGAACGGCGAGGAGAACAATGAGAGAGAACATTCTGACGGGACAGACCGAATGAATGAAGAATGAGAAGGGGGGACACCTAACGTCTTCAGAAGGCGTTCTAGCCAATACAGCGATCAAGAGAAGCAACGGGTAAGTGCTGACAAGGGCGGGAACGACACACTCGGAACGTTGCATCGATTATTGGGTTGATGAATGGGATGGAGAGCCTGAAAATAGGCCAGAGAAGCCTAAAATTGGGATTGAAAAGGTTGGTAATGATCCTAAATAGTTTGAAAACAAGTCGGGAAAGATTGAAAAGTCTGAATACAGGCTTGAAAGGCCAGAGAAGCCTGAAATTGGGTTTAAAAAGCCGCCTGGAGGCCTGAAAAGCCTGAGAATGGAACTGAAAGCATGAAAATGGGCCTGGAAAGCCTGAAAAGTCAAATAAGCATGGAAATAGGCTTGACAAGCCTGAAAATGATCTTGAAAAGCCTGGAAAGCCTGGAAACAGACCTGAAAAGCCACTAGACAGGCCTTAAAAGCCTGAAAAGCCAGAGAAGCCTGGAAATAAGCCTGAAAAGCTTGAAACAAGCCTGAAAAGCCAGATAAACCTGAAATTGGGCTCGAAAAGCATGGAAATAAGTCTGAAAAGCCTGAAATTGTGCCTGAAAAGCCTGAAAAAGGACAACTAGATTTGAGGAACTCAAATTTCTTCAAAATCCGACCATCGCCAAGATCTCAAACTTCAGAAAGTTTGTCTGAAAATTGAAGTCAGGCCTAGTGAGGCCCAACGGTCCAAAAGTTGAAAATCACCCGGAAAATACCTGAAAATGGGCCTAAAAATGCCTAGACTGGCCAAATCTCTTGTTTGAAGCCTAATTGGCCTAGTTTGGCCTAAAATAACCACAAAATTATTTGAATCAATCTCCTTGTGCCTTGAAGCAAAACTACAGTAACCCAATTTCAACATTTTCCTTTTCAGAGCTTCATTTTTTCAATTTCCCGTTGTTCCAATGATTTTTTTTTTCAAATTTTCAAATTATTCTGTTTTTCAGATATATTTTTTAAAAATATGCTATTTTGCTCATTTCCAAATTCCGAGTCCAGAAAAAGCTCATTAGTCCCCGCTTTTCCCGTATTACCCAGACACACCGGATTATGCGGCCATGTCAACCACCTCATTATTTCTCCGAGGGACCCCTTTAGCCGGCACAGTCCTCCTTCTCCTTCTCCTTCTCCTTTACCGGCGGCCCCGACCGCTACGCAGCCACCCGCGTCGCGGTCGGTTGCTTGATGGTCCGTCCCGGGTCTCACGACCTTCATGCACACACTGACCCCCGCACGTCGTTTGTGTGTTCCTTCAACGAGAATTATGTCTTACGTCGTTGGAAATGTGAGTTTTGGAGGTTTCTTACGGTATCAGGCTGGTTGTTTTACAGATTTTTGGTGATGATGAAGTTGAAGCTTCGGGAACCGAAAGTGTCATGCTGAAAGTGACGAGAGAAGGTTGGTTATTGGTTTTTAGAGAATTAAATGGGTTCTGAAATTGAAAAATGGTTATGAAATTTATGGGGTTCATAGAGTTTTTAGGAATTTCAAAATTCTAGAAATTCAAAAAAAATTTTAAAAAAAATTGTTTTGAGATGTCAAAAAAGTTTGAGCTCATATCACTTTTAAGAAATTTTTTTCAATTCTGAAATAAATTTTTCCGGTTAGATAAAGGTGTCTGAATCATATTTGTAGTTGGTCAAAATTGCTGAAAAAATTTTTGAAAAGGTGAAAAAAATAGGGGAAAATTGAAAAATAGGATTTTTGTGAAGAAACCCATCAACAAAAAAGTTTGAGCTGATAGACCTTCTAAAATTTTTTTTTTGACTTGAAATAAATTTTTTGGGTTAGATGAATATGTTAGAATTATTTTACTAATGGGTCAAAATTACAGAAAAAATTTTTGAAAAGGTGAAAAAAATCTGGAAAATTTTTTTAAAAAATTGGTTTTTGAGATGCCAAAAAAGTTTGAGCTCATATAACCTTTCTGAAATTTTTTTTGACTTGAAATAAATTTTTTCTGCTAGATAAAAATGTCAGAATCAATTTTGTAGTGAATAAAAATTGCTGAAAAATTTTTTGAAAAGGTGAAAAAATCAAAAAATCAGGGAACATGTTGAAAATCAGGATTTTGGTTTTTTTTCAAAATTCCAAATGACGTCCCTCATCTGATTCTTTATGAATCTTCACCAAATTTTTTGGGCATGTTTCTAGGCTCCTTAAGTACAATAGGTCCAAGGCTGAGCTCAAACGGGTCATTTTGAGCCAAGTTATGGTCAAAACCGTTTGGGGTCACTTCTACTGTACCTATCCTAAATCCCACTTTTTCTAGAACCTTCCACTCACCGACCGCTTTTCCCACTATTCAACGACCCTGGGCCTTCCCAGGGAATGTTCATCATATCCGGCTGGGACCACTCCAACCACCTTCCCATCGGCCCAGTTCCCAATTCCCAGATCTATGTGACAACTGCCTGCCACGTCACTGGGGACGTTGTCAAGGCATTCACAGGCCCGAATCATGATTCCATGATGCTGATGGTGTATACAATGAGTCGGGAAGGGATCTGGGAATGGGTCTTGTCGAATTGTGAGGCTTGTGAGGACAAGATCCGGACGATTCTGGATGAGAGGAGGTGTCAGATCCCTTTTGCCGTGGACCTGGAAGTGGAGAGAAGGAATCAGGGAACAAGTGATACGAGCAGTGATAAGACCGTCACTGATAAGGACCTGGAGATCACTATCAGTGATAAGGACAAGAAGACCACTGATGATATCATCCCCGCCGCCTCCCCCACTATCTCCTGGCCCGACAGTGATAAGACTGATAAGAGCCAGAGCTCCGCTTCTCCGGATATCGATTGGCCAGAGGAGGAATTGGAGATTCATCAGCAAGGTGATAACGCTGTTATCAGTGCAGATCGCAATACGGAGAATGATAATACGGATTCTTTTTCTCGGTTTTTTAGAAAATTTTGGAAACATTGAGCTGAAATTGAGCTAAAAAACTGAAAATTCAAAAAAAAAAATTTTTTCCTCAAAATTTTCCCATTTTTTGCCAATTTCCTATCCAAAAATATTCAAAAAAATCTAAAAAAATCTAAAAATCCAAAAAAAATTTTTGCCGATTTTTCAAAATTTTTCAAAAATTAAATTTTTTTTTTATTTTTGAAAAAAATTTTTTTCCGATTTTCAAAATTTTTCCCACTTTTTATCATTATTTTTAATCAATTTCTTACCCAAAAAAAGTTTCAAAATTCCAAAAATCCCGAAAAAAAATTCACAAAAAAATTCCATATCTCTTATCAATTTCTTATCAATTTTTAAAATATTTCCCATTTTTCCAATTTATTTTATCACTTTTTCAATTGTTATCACCTTATTTTCAAATCAATTTTTTTCTGATTTTTCAAAAATTGTCTTTTTCAATCCTTTTTTATCAGTGATTTTCCATTTCTTATCAATTTTCCAATTTTCCCCAAATTTCCAGTTCCCTCTTTCTAGTCCCCATGTCCTTTTCCATTTCCCATGTTTCCCACCCAATCAATAAATCCCTTATCAGTTGCCACGTCTGCCACCTCTTATCACTCGCTGATAAGTTCACCCTGATAATCCGTCTCATTCCAAAAATGAAGATTCTATTAAAAAAGCTGTTTCACCTCCTGAAAAAGGACGCGTTACTGACATGGCGATCCAAGGTTTGGACGGTTTTCGAGATTCTTCTACCGCTGTTTTTGATCATTGCACCGGCGGTTATGTTGAAAATGGTAAGAAGCTTATCAGTGATAAGAGAAATAATCAATATGTCCCAGTTGATGGCTCAAGTCACCAGTCAGATGGCTGCTCTTTCGGATCTTCCCGAATTTGAGAAGGACATTTATTCGCCGTATATTTATGTGGATGGGTGTGGAGTTGGAGCCGCAAGAGTCAGGAATTAGTAAGTGATAATGATAACAGTGATAAGGAATTTGTGACTTCTCGAGTTACTGTAGTTTGACCCATCTAGGTTACTGTAGGCCAATTCTAAAGAGCTCAGGGTTACGGTAGCTCAAATATAGAAATTCAATTCGAAATTTTTTTTTTCACTTTGAAATAAATTTTTTTTGTTAGATAAAGATGTAATAATTATTTTTGCAGTTGATTAAAATTGCTGAAAAATTTTTTGAAAGGGTGAAAAAAATCGTTGAAAATTGATAACCTCAATTTTTAGTGACTTGGCTTTTAAAATTGATAAGAAACCTTTAACAAAATTTTTTCACCCTCAAAATAAATTTTTTCTGTTAAATAAATGTGTGATAATCATTTTTGTAGTTGATAAAAATTACGGAAAAATTTTTTGAAAGGGTGAAAAAAATCGTTGAAAAATTGATAACCTCAATTTTTAGTGACTTGGCTTTTAAAATTGATAAGAAACTTTCAACAAAATGTTTTTCGCATTCAAATAAATTTTCTCTGTTAGATAAATGTGTGATAATCATTTTTGTAATTGATCAAAATTGCTGAAAAATTTTTTGAAAGGGTGAAAAAAATCGATGAAAAATGAACATTTCGATTTTTGGGTTACTGTAGCTACCCCTTTCCAGCCTAGCCGACAGCGAGGTGACTTGGGTAAAATCATTCAAAAAGGAAAAGGGAGGTGATATGTTTGCCGGAGATCGCTGGAATCGTAAGAAAATGATAAAACGAGTGAGAGTGAACAAGTGCGGGAATCACACGGATGTGACGTATGTGATGGAGGCGGATATGAGCAGTACACTGATTATTCCGCTAGTGGGAAGGGATACAAAGTTAGTGATAAGAATGGGGGACTGATAAGCTATCAAAAAATCTTTTAGAAAGTCCTACATGTTCCTGGGCTATCAGTACATGATGAACAAGATCTTCTTCGCCATGATCCATCGTCTACTCCTCCACACCACTTCAGTCTTCTCGAATCCACTTCAGAAGCCTTCAGCAGGGTCCCTTCAGAAGACACTGGTCCCTAACTTTGATAATCACTTGTACACACTGCCACGTCTCGAATTCCCGCCAATTTCCAGTATTCTTATCATGGCATTCCCGTATATTTATGCGATATGTGTCACGTTGCCAGTGATAAGCTTGACAAGGACAGTGCTGGTCGAGAAGGAGACGGTTACGGTAGGTTTTATCAGTTTTCTTATCACTAGGTGTCTTGTAGTGATCTTATCAGTGATCTCATCCTTGAGCTTTTTTCTTATCAGTCATCTTATCACTAGGAGTTTTTCAGTGATCGCACTTCTAGGTGTCTTTGCAGTGATCATACCCTTAAATGTCTAAGTTTCTTATCACTGATTGTACCACTAGGTGTCTTATCACTGAGTTTCCTTATCACTAGGTGTCTTATCAGTGACCTAATCACTAGGTGCCTTATCAGTGATCTTATCCATTCCAGCCCTACCTCCACTCAATCGGCCTTCCCGTCTGGCTATTCTACGTGGAGCACTTTCTGTTCGGTGTCTTCAAGTCAACAGTCTTTATCACCTCCTTATCACTGATATGGGTTTTTATGATCAAGGTGGGTCTGAGATTCTGGAGATTCCGTGATTCTTGAGCTTCTAGCACAGCTTATCATTTGATAAGATGAACATTACCCCCCCCCCCCAACTATCACCTAAACAATCTCTGCTATCTTATCAGTGATAAGAGCTGGCAAAAAGTGATCAACAGCAAAGTTGTAGAGCACATCAAGCTCTTTAACTTTGTAGTTGACAACTTTTTGCCAGCTCTTATCACTGATAAGATAACAAAGGACTAACTTCCAGAACTTCCCTGGCGTCGTGATCCTCGGCATCTTCGCCTACACCCTCAACTCGGTCTCCTTCTCCCTCTTCGTCTCCACCCTCTTCCCATCCTCAAAACGTGCCGTCGAAGGCATGGTTCTTCTCTGGATCGGATCCCTAGCCCTCAGCTCTCTCTACCCATCAGAAGGCTACCTAGCCTGGATAACGTCGCTGAATCCGAATCATGCCTTCAGCAGCTTCATCACAGCGGTGACCTATAGAGCTGGAGCACAGGGTAAGTAGGCCTACAGTAATCCTTTTTGACCTACTTTTTGCCAGGGATGTCATTTTCCGACATGTTCGACACCCGATCCACCACTCATCAATGTGCAGCTGTCTACCTCGGATACATGTTCTTCAACACTATCTGGATGCTTGTAGCTGCCATTTTCATTGAGAGAATCCTCAAAAAACTGGGCAACGCGATCTTAAAAGCCTTCTGGAGTGGCTGGAGGAAGCTAAGAACATCAAAATCAAAGAAATCCTCCAAGAAATCCCAGAATCCAGAAGACCTCGCCCGTGAGACCATCCTCAACTGTCGGGAGAGTCCAGAAGGTCGAGATGCACTTCCGGCGGATATCCAGCTGGAAAGACTTGTGAAAGTGTATCCGAATGGGGAAAAAGCGGTGAATGGGCTGTCACTGATAGCTGTTAGAGGACAAGTTTCCGTGTTGTTGGGGCATAATGGATGTGGGAAGAGTACGACGTTCGGGATGATTACGGGAATGGTTCAGGCGAGTTCTGGTGAGTGTTACGGTAGTTTGGCCCACTTTGGGTTACTGTAGGGATTATTGGGATTACTTCGATTACTGTAGCTAGGTCGCCGAGGATTACTGTAGTTTGACCTAGTTGACGAGCTTCACATACTTGTATTACTGTAGCTAGAACTCCTCCGGTAGTTTGACCTACTTGAGTTACTGTAGATTGACCCACCTGGATGACTGTAGATTTGCCTACTTTTGTAGATTGACCTACTAGGATTACTGTAACTTCCCTACTTAGATTACTGTAGCTTATCCCACTTGGATTACTGTAGTTTGACCTAATTGGGTTACTGTAGCTATGTCGACGAGGATTACTGTAGTTTGACCTTCTTTGGTAGCTTGACCTATTTCCCCTTTGTTTCCAGGAAAAGTGACCATCTCGGGAATCGACGCCTCCACCAAAAAGAAGCACTCTGAAGCGCGTTCCTCCCTGGGTTACTGTCCCCAATACAACCCTCTCTACGACAAATTGACAGTTATGGAACACTTGGAACTGGTGAATGCACTGAAAGGAGCTCCGGGCAACACGTTGAGAATTGATGCAGAGGATCTGATGGAACAGATTAACTTTATGGATAAGAAGGATGAGTTGGCAAAGAATCTGTCAGGTTAGTGGGGTACGATGCTCCAAAATCCCGTAGATTTGAAATAAAGCCTAGAGCACTTGATTTAGTACGACACTCCACAATTCCGCTCTTACAAGAGCTCGCAGTTTAGTACAAGGCTCCGAAATCACGTAGTCTCAAAATTGATCATTTTTCGAGTTCTAGCTTGAAAATCTTGTCAGTGCGACACTCCGAAATCCCGTTTTTTTAGGTGGTATGAAGCGCAAACTCTGTGTCCTTATGGCAATGATCGGTGGCTCGAAAGTGATCCTCCTAGACGAACCCACAGCCGGAATGGACCCCGGGGCCCGTCAAGACGTTCAGAAGATGCTGACCCAATCGAAATCCGACAAGACCATTCTGCTAACAACCCATTATATGGATGAAGCTGAGAGAATGGGCGATTGGATATTTGTGATGGCACACGGAAGAATGGCCGCTTCGGGAAGCATCCACTTTTTGAAGCATCAATTCGGAGAGGGAATGCTGATGACACTGGTGTACAAGGATGGGCCAGGGCTGAAGGAAATGTATCAGATTGGGGAGGATGTGTGCAAGAACTTTATCGGGAGTGCCAGAATCAAGGACACGAGAGGGCAGATGTGCGAGATAAGCCTTCCAGAATCGGATAAACAGAAGCTGCCGCCACTTCTGAAGTGTCTTGAAGCAGTGGGCGAGAAGAACTTCTGGTCGGCCAGTCTGGAGCCATTGCCCAGGGATTTGAGGGGAGCTGTGCAGAAGTTGGAGTTGATAACTATTGGAATATCGATGAGCTCGTTGGAGCAAGTGTTTATCAGGATTGGGGATCAGTGTGATAAGATTATCAGTGGGGTGGGGCCCGAGGAGAGGAAGGAGGCACAGAAGAAGTTGTTCGAGGTGATGCTCATTTTGAAAGAACGTGAGTGTTGGGGTTCAGAAGACCTATAATTCAGAATCTAATGAATCTTGGGATTCAGAAGCCTTAGATTCAGAAGGCGTGGAATTGAGAAGCTCCAGAATTCAGAATCTTACAAATTTTGAAACTTTGGGATTCAGAAGTCGTGGGATTCAAAAGACCGAAAATTCAGATGACGTAGGATTCAGAATCCTATGAATTTTGAGATTCTGGGGCTCGGAAGCCGTGGGATTCAGAAGTTTCAAAATTCAGAATTTCACAAATTTTGAAATTTTGGGATTCTGAAGCACTAGGATTCAGATGCTTTAGAAGTTAGAAGCCTCCCTTTGATTCAGAAGCTCCAGAATTCAGAATCTTTCAAATTTTGAGATTCTGGGATTCTGAATCCCCCGAATTTTGAGATGCTGGTTCCAGGGAGTCTGAATTCTGAGTCCCTTCTAAACCCCCATCCCTTTCCAGAACCCACCCGAAAAGGAATCCTTCGAATCCTCATGAAAATTGTGGCTCTCCTCGAAAAACGTGTCTACTACTTCTACCGTAACCTCACTACCGTAATCCTTCAAATCCTCCTCCCCATGGCAGTTCTCTGGTATTTCGGAATCATGTTCTTCAATGTGAAAGAAGACCCAACTATCCGTAAGTTCAAACGACACTCCGAAATCCCGCTCTTTAGGTTCCCAGATCGAAATTGAGTCATTGGACCTGTCAGCTTACCCTAGAAGTACTATAATTCTACAGAGGGAGGATAAGAATGAATCGCGGCTTCTGGAGTATCTGGAGACGTTTCCGAATTTGTACATGATCGAGGAAGACTATGGAATGAATATTACAGAGTTGGTGACAAAGTACTCGGCGGTAAGGGACCTTCTTATCACTTATCACTTATCTTTTATCACTTTTTTCAGGGTCTTCAAAAACTCGGATTCGTGCTGAAGCTCTCCAAATCCCTGCAATGCGACGCCTTCTATAACGACGATGATCCGAAGAATGCGGCAATTCTGATGAATCTTCTAGCCGTCTGCATGTACTTAAGGCTTCCTGAAAAGATCAGAGTGGCACAGGATTTGCCGCATATCTCGTCGAAAGTTATCTGGGTGCTGACGAAGGATCGCGCGGGAAATGTGAGTTTTCGAGGGATCCAATTTGCCTGATAAGATGTGCAATCGATAGAAAATTTTGCGCTCTACAACTTTGCTGTTGGCCACTTTTTCCTATCTTGACTCCTTATCAAGTGATAACTGAAATCTTGAAGTGGAGCATTACTTGTCAGCATTGATCAATTTGCTCGACTGATAACTTGATAAGGAAGCAAGATAGAAAAAAGTGATCAATTGTAAAGTTGTAGAGCAGAAAATTATCTATTTTTAATCAATACATCACTTTTTGATATCTCCACTCCTTATCAAGTTATCAGCACTTCAACATCTCTGATCTAATAGTCACTGATAACTTGATAAGGAGATGAGATAGAAAAAAGTGATTAACTGCAAAGTTGTAGATCAAAAAATTATCTATCTTTTATCAGTTGATCATTTTTTGCTATCTCTCCTTCTTATCAAGTTATCAGCCTTTCAACATCACTTATTCTTTTGTCACTGATAACTTGATAAGGAGGCTAGATAGAAAAAAGTGATCAACTGAAAAGTTGTAGAGCAAACAATTATCTATCTGCTATCAATTGAACATTTTTTGCTATTTATCTTCCTTATCAAGTTATCAGCCTTTCAACATCACTTATCCTACTGTCACTGATAACTTGATAAGGAGGCAAGATAGAAGAAAGTGATCAACTGAACAGTTGTAGAGCAGAACATTTTTTATCAATTGCACATCTTATCAGTCAAATTTGATAATTCCAGGTCTCTGTGATGAACCTCCTCACCTGGATGATCCTATTCACCACGATCCTCGCCGGCGTCGTCATCCAATCCGTGAACTTTCTCTGCGAAGAGCGTCTCTGCAAGTTTGTCCACCAGCAGACCCTCACAGGCCTCTCCTCTTTCCTCTACTGGACCATGGCCTTCATTTGGGATCTTCTGATCTTCTCACTGATTGTGGGCTACACCATGGCATTTGTGATGGAGTACAAGGCGTTTGAAGCTTATGAATACGAGTAAGGGATCCTTCAGATTCAGATTCTTGAGATTCTGTTTCAGAATCCTGCTCCTCCTCTACTGCGTCCTCTTATCACTGGCCCCTATCACCTACATCATCTCCACCTGGGTCGGTTCCCCCACCAAAGGATCCTTCCTCCTCTACCTCTACTGCATCATTCCCTATTTCGGATTCCTTATCTCCTTCTACGTCTTATCAGCTATCAAAAAAGACGAATGGAAGATGTGGGCGCAGTTGGCATTCCGGATTCTGAATCCGACGACTGCATTCATTCTGGGCGTGTTGAAGATTGCCACGTTGATCTTTGATAGTGCTTCGATGTCAGTGGTGTTCCGGTTGAAGAAGGCGTGGGGAATGGATATGGATGGATTGAGTGAGTGATAAGGGAGGGGGTAATAAGGGTGATAAGACTGATAAGAGCTACAGTCACTGATAAAGTTCTAGGCTTCAAGTGAAAAGACGGATAAGGTCACTTTGATAACGGTTAGAGGGGGGGGGGGCTAGGGTAGTCCAGGCTACTGTGGTTGAGGTTAAGGTCACTGACAAGGATTGTGATTCTAGTGATAAGGGCTATGGTCACTGATAAGAGAATGAGTCACTGATAAGAGTCTGGGTCACTGATAAGGATATTCTGATAAAAGTAAGAAGGGGCTAGGGCAGTCAAGGTTTCTGAAGTTAAGGTTAAGGTCCCTGTAGTGAGTTTAAGTTCACTGATAAGAATCACGGTCACTGATAAGGGTCTGGGACATTGATAAGGTTCAAGGCTTTAAGTGATAAGACACTCAAGACTCACTGATAAGCACCAAGCCCACTGATAAGCTGATAAGCCCCCTTTCCAGTCATTGAAATCGCCTTCCTGCTCGGATTCTCCCTTCTCTTCTCCCTCTTCCTCTGCATAAAATCCCTGAAATGCGTCCGTCAGTGCTGCTTCTACTGTTTCAACTGCAGCCCCAAAATCCGGGCGCCGCCAAGATTTGTGAGTGGCTGATAAGGATTCTGATAAGGATTCGGATTCAGAACTGCCTGGAGCCATGTCAAGCAGTGGAGGATGAGCGGAAGATGGTGCCGACTGCTGATAAGAAGGAGAAGGTTGTGGTGGTGGAGGTAAGAGGATTCTGAATTTTGAATCCCTCGACGTCATCTGAATTCAGAATATCACCAAGAATTTTGGCAAAACCCGAGCCGTAAACGCCCTCCATTTGGCCATATCTCATGAAGAATGCTTCGGGCTCCTTGGAGCCAATGGAGCTGGGAAAACTACAGCTTTTGATATTATCACTGGCTTGAGAAAGCCCAACTGTGGAAAGGTTTATATTGAGGGGAAAAGTATCAAGAAACGACTGGTAAGTTCACTGGAGCGCACTTGCTGAGTTATCGATTTTTTAGGTTGTGGGATATTGCCCGCAGTTTGATGCAATGATACAGCAGATATCGGGAAGACAGACTTTGCGGGTAAAAGGCGGGATTTCGGAGCATCGTACTGAAATGATTTTAGATTATGGCTCGTCTTCAAGGCTATAAGAATGTTGGGTATATTGTGGAGACAGTGCTGGAATGTATAGGGATGAAGGATCATGGGAATAAGTTGGTCAAGAATTGCAGGTGAGGAAGGGGAGAAGCTTAGGGATTCTGAATTCTGAAGCTCCAGAAGCCCAAAGTTGTGGAGCTTCAGAATTCTGAATCCTCAGTATTCTTAGAAGAAGGAATCTGATTCCTAGTGCTTCTGAATTCTAGGGATTCAGAATTCTGGAGCTTTAGAGCCTTAGAATCCTTCAGAATCTCCAGAATTCATGAGTTTCTGGATTCTTAGAATCCCAAGACCCTAGGGCCAGAATCTTGTAAGAGCATCTGAATTCTGGAGCTTCAGAAATTCACAGAAGGTCAGAATCCTCCAAAATCTCCTGAATTCCTAGAAGCCCAAACTCCTGAAGCTGTAGAATGGCCAGAATGCTCAGAACTCTCAAAATTTCAAAATCCTGGAGCTTTAGAATCTCAAGAATTCTCAGAATCCCCAAAAACACAGAAGCCTTCAGAATCCCAAACCCCTGAAGCTTCAGAATCTCCAGAATCCCTGAATCTCAGGACCCCTGGACCAATACCTAACTTTTTGATCTCAGGATTCTGGAGCTTCTGAATCCTGAGCCTTCAGAATCCCGGAATCCCTGATTCCCCTTCATTTCCAGTGGTGGTCAACGTCGCAAGCTCTCCGTCGGCATCGCCCTTCTCTCCACCGCCAAATGCATCATCCTTGACGAACCCACCTCTGGTATCGACCCCCGAGCCCGTCGTGAGCTCTGGGACATTCTCCACGCCATCCGCATCCACTCCAAGTCCTCGATCCTTCTGACATCTCATTCAATGGAAGAATGCGAAGCACTGTGTACCCGGATCGGAGTTCTGAGACAAGGAGACCTGGTGGCTCTTGGAACGAGTCAGGCTTTGAAATCCCAGTATGGACACACTTTTTCGATGACTTTTGTGCTTTTCGGGCTGGTTGATCGACAGGCGGTATGTGCTAAAGTCAAGGAGGAGATGCCTGAAGCAGTGCTCAAGACCCCTGAGACAACGATAACGAACACTTTGGTCTGGGAGGTACTGTTTTCGTGGTGGGACCCAAATTTCCAATCGTGACTTTATTTTTTTAGCTGCCACGTGTCAAAACCGACCTCTGGTCTGATAAGTTTTCAAAAGTTGAAGTTCTAGCCGCCAAGGCTCAAGTTAGGGATTACATGCTGACACAATCGACACTGGAGGACACTTTTATTCGATTGAATACTGCGAAGTGATAGGAAGTGATAAGGAGTGATCAAAAGTGATAAGAAGATGATATGACTTGAACTTGAACTTTTTCCCTCTTTTTTTGCTTTGGAAATTGATGAGATGAATGGGAATTGAGGTGTTTGGGTTACTGTAGCTATTTTTGCTAGTTTTTGATTTTTGAATTTTTTTTGAATTTAACGTTTTTTTTTGGGATTTTTGAAGATATTGGAGTTCCTCAAATCTAGTTATCTATTTTCATGCTTTCCAGGCCCATTCTCAGGCTTTTCAGGCCCACTGCCAGGCTTTTCAAGCCCAATTTCCGGCTTTCAAGCCTATTTTTAGGCTTATCTGACTTTTCAGGCTTTCCAGGCCTATTCTCAGGTTTTTCAAGCCCAGTTTTAGGCTTTCCATGCCCGTTTTCAGGCTTCTCTGGCCTATTTTCAGACTTTCCATCCCATTCATCAACCCAATAATCGATGCAACGTTCCGAGTGTGTCGTTCCCGCCCTTGTCAGCACTTAGCCGTTGCTTCTCTTGATCGCTGTATTGACTAGAACGTCTTCAGAAGACGTTAGGTGTCCCCCTTCTCATTCCTCATTCATTCGGTCTGTCCCATCGCAATGTTCTCTTTTTTCGTCCTCCTCGCCGTTTTTCTGGCTTTTCTGGCTCTGGGAGCCGTTGCTGTGTACATGGTCTTCAAGGTTAGTCCCTATTTAGTGTCCTTTCTCTATAGTTATCTTTTTTCAGAAAATCCAAGCTGATACTGATAAGTTATCAGCGCAAAACGCCCAAATCCTGGAGATTATCGCTGAATTGAAGGAGAAGAAGGTCGTGGAAGCCCAGGCTCCAGAATCACCTTCTGAACCCCACTTCAACCAAACTGATGTCTTCGTTGATAACGGGGATGATTGTAAGTCTTAGCAATCTTATCTTATCACTCCTTATCAATCAATATTTTCAGCGGATTGCGAGAGATCTTCTACCCTCTCTGTTGGCTCTGATACCACGACTTCTAGTGGATATGACTCCCCAAGGGAGGTTGAGATCGATTGGGATTATGAGATTTGTAAGTGATAAGAGCTGATATACTGATAAGTTGATTACTTTTCCAGACAAGATCTCAGTGGCCCCAATTGGTCCAGTTCCCGAATCCCAAGTCCTCCTCACCGTCACCTGCCCTTTGAACAAGCAGTACGTGAAGGCATTCACTGATCTGGATGGGACTATTGTGGAGATTGCCACGTATGCTCCAGAATCTTCAGAAGACGACGCCGGATACAGATGGCAACGTGCTGAATGTCTGGAGTGTCTGGAGCTTGTGGAGGAGAGCTTGAAGGCAACTGGATGCCAGATTCCATTCGCTGAGGATGGGGATATTGATTGGGAATTGGCGTATGAGGTGGAGAAGATGGAGATGGAAAGTGATGAGGAAGCCGTGGAAATCGTTATGGAGAAGCTGTTGGAGGCGACTGATAAGGATACTGATAACGAGACGACTGATAAGAAAATGACCGAAGAGCCAATCAACTTCATCTTTGAAGACCTGGAGCTGGAATACGATTTCTACGACTTGAACATTTCTTATCAGTGATCAGTGATATCATCCTTTCCCCAAAAAATTTCCTATTTTTGCCCGATATTTTCTAATTTTTCCCATGTTTTCCTCATTTTTCTCTTATTTAAAAATCCAAAAAAATCCAACTTTTTCCAACTTTGTTCAATTTTTCTGTAATTCCCCAAAAGTTAAATTTTTCATTTTTCCTCAATTTTTCATTTTTTTTTCATGTTTTCCCAATCTTCCTCTTATCAGTGATAATTTTTATATCCGGAAAAAATTCAAAAATCCCAAAAAAATCCAATTTTTACCAACTTTCTCCATTTTTTCTGTAATTCCCCCAAAAGTTCTCCTATCATTTTTTTCATGTTTTCCCAATTTTTCTCTTATCAGTGATAATTGTTAAGAATTCCAAAAAATTCCCATTTTTCCTCATTTTTTGTGTCAATTTTTCCAATTTTTTTTGTATTTTTTCTGATTTTTCCCCCAAATTTTCAATAAAAAACTACAAACCCCCCCCCCAAAAAATTCCTTTTTTTTGAGTTATCAATCACTGATAACACTATCAGATCAAAAAATCAGTTCAAATGATCAACAACATTATTATTCTAATTGAATATCTGATCACATATGCTAATCCCAATAGATAAAAAGCTCTCAAACCCCTCCTCTCCCCCATCAGTTTGCAATGCTGATAGTTCTACTCTTATCACTCTTTATCACCAATGTACAATCATGTTTCCTAGTCCGATCTGTAGTTGTGCCAATGGGAGCATGCAAATGTCCCCAGATCAGAGTCACTGATCCATCTGAAATCAAAGCCAATCCATGGAGTGCCTACTTGGCGGGTCGGAAGACAGTTGATGCGATTCTGAGAGTTACTGATAACTGTGAAGTCTTGTTCAAGGCTCCTGATATGAAAGAGGATCATGCGACGATGATGATGTTCCAGGATGATGTGCCGCCCGTTTTTGTAAGTTTTTGGGGAAAATTTTTTTTTCATTTTTTCCCCGATTTTTTTCACCCTTTCAAAAATTTTTCAGTAATTTTGGTCAACTACAAAAATAATGCTGACACTTTTTTCTAGTAGAGAAAATTTATTTCGAACCAGAAAAAAAAATTTTCTCTGACGTTTTTTATCAATTTTGAGCCGCGTCACAAAAAATTAAAGTTACCAATTTTCCAACGATTTTTTTCGCCATTCCAAAAATTTTTTCAGTGATTTTAATCAACTACAAACTTGATTCTCATATTTTAAACTAACACAAAAAATTTATTTGAAAGTGGAAAAAAATTTCTAGAAGGTAGAATTAGCTTACGTGATCTGAAGGAGCAGAGCTACCGTAACCCTGGGATTTTTAGAATGTAGGTTAAGCTACAGTAACCTAAATAGAATAGGTCAAACTACCAAAGTAGGTCAACTTATAGTAACCCTAACCACAGTCTTCCTTGCAGATCTATCGCTACCACCCCAACAACAACGAACACCTAACCGTATACTACCCGAGAGCCGTCCAAGACCTGACTTGTGAGCAAGTCGGTGCTGATTATCAGTGGTTTTATCACGGAGGACTCGTCAAAAACATCTCATTTGCGGCTCAAAGCAACAAGGACATTTGTAGTTGTGCGCCATGGAAAGCGGATCCGAAGGGACAAGCCGATGCTTATGATGGGCTTTGTGATGTATTGTGGTTCAGGTGTGATGGGTTGAGCGCCGCGGCGATGTACTTTTCGGAGGACAATGATCCGCATTATTATGTAGGTTGAAGTCACATTCACAAACTACAAAATAGTCTAGCAGCGCCACACTACAAACTACAGAATTGGTTTGCAGCGCAAACTACAAACTACAAATTCAATAAGCAGCACCAAAACCTTTGCACGAATTGTAACAGCGCCACACTACAAACTACACTATTATCGCTGCATCTCAAAGCTGCCACTCTCATTCAAAATTTCAAATTGGCGCGCTTAGAAAACTACAGTAAGATTTGCATTTTTCAGTGGTTTTGAGGCAAAAAACGCGAAAAATTATTCAAAAATAGTCGAAAGTTGGCAATCTTACTGTAGTTTGCGCGCCAAATTGAAATTTTGATCACATTTCCAGTTGTTTTTCAGTTCATCAACTACTGGCCCGACGTCGTCATCGACGAAGCTATCTGCGTGAATTCCACGTGGTTCTACAAAGGAATGCCCATCAAAAACCCGCAACATCATTGTGTTCAGCAAGTTATCAACCCAGTCGACAATGCTCCTGATCAAATTGGAGAAACTAGAGTTTGCAATTGTGAAGGCATCAAAAACGTGTACAAGGATCCGCGGTACATGCGGATCTATAAGCAAACCGGCAAATTTGACAATTACACTCTGAATGATGGCAGTTTCAAACGGACTGGAGCGTGTTCTGGAGGGGTGCAAAGTTACCAGTTTGCGTGCTCTGCTTCCGATTTTATGGTCATTTTTAGTAGGAATTATAAGCCAATGATTGTGAGTTGGGAAATATTGATTTTTTTTGGGAAAAAAATTTTTAACGATTTTTTTCACCCCTTCAAAAAAATTTTCCGGAATTTTGATCAACTACAAAAATAATTTAAATACATTCATTAAACTGATAAAATTTATTTTAGATTCAGAAAAAATCTCAAAATTTCAGAATTTTCAAAATAAAAAGTACGTTTGATTTTTCTGAAAAATTTTTTTTGAACCATTTTTTTCGACCCCTAAAAAAATTTTCCGGAACTTTGATTAACTACAAAATTGTTTTTGACATGTTTATCTCAAATAAAAAATTTTTTTAGCAAGTTTTAAAATTTTCCCTACGACGCTCCAAAATCCCGCCTCCTTACAGTACCCCTCCGGCTCGCAACCCCGAATGAGATGCGAATATGCTGAAATGCGCTACGAATACGCTGCTGCCGCGAACCCTTGGTTCATCGATGGCATCATGCTCGCCGAGCCCGCATTCGCTTGTTACAGTAAGTCAGACTCCCAATGTACCGTAAAACCTCTATTAGAAGGGCACCCAATAGTTTGACTTTGAGCTTTTCTATCTCAAAAACTAGAAGAGTTATCAAAAAGTTGTCAACTGCAAAGTTGTAGACGAAGATTAGAACTACAACTTTGCAGTTGACAACTTTTTGATAACTCTTCTAGTTTTTGAGATAGTAAAGCTCAAAGACAAACTATTGGGTGCCCTTCTAATAGAGGATTTACGGTGACTGTTTGGGTTCCAGGTTATCCGTGCGCCTGCTCTTTCCAATACATGGATCAGTCGAATATCAAACAACTTGTCGGCAATCACCCATTTTATCACAATATCACTTCTCACACAATCCGCCCCCTAAATGACAATTGTGTGGATGAAAAGATATGTCCAGAGCTTATGACCTGTCCGGAAGGCCTAACTTTAGTGGTTTTCGACTCGGAGACTACTGTGAAATTGGTTCGTGGCGAGACCCAATAGACTTATGTTTTTTATTTTTGTTTTTTTTATTACAGTACCCCGAAGGCTCTCTTACCTCAACTTGCTCCCCATCCACCCAAAAATGGACAGTTTCCGGTGCCCAATTGGACAGATTATATGCAGTTTGCGTGACTTATGGCTGTCACTGCCCTTATCAGTACCTGGATGAGTCGAATATCAAACAGCTCGTCGGAACCAACCCATTCTATTTTAACGTCACTGCTCATGTGTTCCAAGCACCACTGGATAACTGTTTGAGTGATGGTTTGTGTCCGAGTGTGGTATCGTGTCCGGTGAATCATACATTGGTGATTTTTGATATGGATAAGAATACTGTGCAAACGGTGAGCAAGACTACAAACTACAAACCCTCCGCACGAATTGTAGCAGCGCCACACTACAAACTACAAGTTTGGTTTGCAGCGCAAACTACAAACTACGAGATTGGTTTGCAGCGCAAACTACAAACTACACTTTCTCTAGCAGTACAAAACTACAAACTACAAAGCCGATAAGCAGCGCCACACTACAAACTACAAAATTGCTCAGCAGCGCAAACTACAAGTTCAATAAGCAGCACCAAAACCTCCGCACTGACAGTAGCAGCGCCACACTACAAACTACACTATCGCTATGCAGCGCCTAACTACAAACTACAAGCAGCACAAAACCTCATTTTTCCAGTTCCCCAGCGGTTCCTCGCCAGTTTCTTGCTCCGAATCCACCTACAAATGGTCCGTCTCGGGCTCCACGCTCTCCAAACTCTATTCCGTCTGTGTCAACTTCCAAGCAGATCCACGACGTGGATGCAATTGCCCGGCGGTCGTTGCTCAGCAAAGTCTGGCCAATACCTTATTACATTACAAATATGCAAAGACATGGGCACCAATTATCAGTTATAAGGACAACTGTCAAGTGGAGTTTTATTGTGGGAACACGGACGAAAAGTCCTATTTGACGGCGTTTTATGACACTTATGAGGATACGAACTATGTGAGAAAGTGTTCTTTTCGTGGCGAGACCCAACCTGGAATTTCAGATAAACCGAGTGTCCAACAATGTCCCAACGTACCTCCCAGAGCCGAGACCCTACATTGGGCTCAAATGTGATCAGATATGGTTTTTACATAGCTTTGGCACTCATTCAGTGAAAGCCACGTGTATCGCCGACAATAACTCTTGTAAATGTCCGACAATCGGGGTTGAATCGAGGTACGGAGAGCTGGCAGTGCTGGACGACAGATCCAATGGCACCCAATGCGGATTCTTCAAGACACGGTGTCCGGATTCGCTGAACTTCCGTCCCCGACTATTCTCAGACAATATGAGACCAATCACTTCACTTGGAAGGTCTGGAGTCTTCGATGAGCTGGTGTGTCTGCAAACTAACGATGGCTCTTTCAAATGGCACTTTGATGAGTTCACTCTGGAGAATCCCGTCGTCAAGTGTGACCTGAACTTGATGTGTCAGTGCGGAAACGTCACTGCCATCACCACCCAACAACAATTGGAATTCTACTCTCCGGGGGATACCCGACAGCTTCTCGATCCGGAATTCGACTATTCAGAGTGTCAAAAGAAGATTGTGATCGGGTGCAAAGGAAACTTTGTGATCTACGCGAATGGCGGTGTGTTCACCAAGTGGAGCTCGTCGTGGAATTGGATCGAGTGTGTGGAGACACCGGCGGATCATCGACAGTTCATGTGGATGTTCGAAGGACAGAAGATTCTGGATCCGGCGATTGCGTGTTTTTCTGAATGAATATCACATTTCACAATCAAATGATCGCAAATTGCATTATCGTATGACACACACACACTACAAACTACGATGTATTTCGCAGTACAAAACTACAAACTACAATTCCTGTGAGCAGCGCAAAAACGCGCATCTCAACTGTTAGCAGCGCCACACTACAAACTACACTTTTTCGTAAGCAGTCCCATTTCTGAGAGCCTAATGATTTTTTGATCTCTAAACCAAACTAAACTCTATATTTTTGAATCGTGTTGTCAAAATTTGAATATTCATTAGCTTCCACTTTTTTTTCCCAATTCATTTTTCAATCCCAAACCAAATCACTTTTTGCACAGGTTTCCCCTATGCTGTTGCTTATTTTCCTGCTATTTTTTCTAAAAAATGTCCAAACCTGTCTCGTGGTCCAAAGCGGACCCTACATTGAAATGAACAACTGCAAATGTGAACCACTGCGATTCACCACTAAAGAAGACATTGAAGCCAACAAATACAGCGCGTATCTTGCAAATCGGCCACTTTTTCAAGCAAATGTTACAGTAAGGGATAATTGTATGATAGGAATCCCAGTTCAGGACCGAATGACATCATACTTTTTCATGATTTTCCGAACAAATGGCCCGCCTATTTTTGTGAGTTGGATCTTTTGAAATTGAACATTTCAAGCCATTTCCAGCACACACGTCTCCACGCTCATATGGAGGATCCAACACGTCTCATCGCTGCAGTCGGTTTCGACTGCGTCCTGCAAGAAGATGGAGAGTATAAATGGCAATATGGGGGTGGAGTTGTTGAAAACCCAACACTCACCTATCAGAGCAACGAGGACGAATGTACTTGTGGCACTTTCCCGGGCTCCACTTCAATCGAGGGATTCTGTGATGTTGTGGACGTGGTGTGCCCGAAATCGACAGATGCGGCGTATTGGATGAGCACGAATTTGGCGTTTAATCTGATGGTAAGTGTTTGGAACAACACTCCAAAATCCCGCTAGAAAATGATGTTTCAAAAGTTCCTTGTGTAGGGAATTTTCGGAGCTTGGTATTCCGTAAAACCTCTATTAGAAGGGCACCCAATAGTTAGACTTTGAGCTTTTCTATCTCAAAAACTAGAAGAGTTATCAAAAAGTTGTCAACTGCAAAGTTGTAGTTCCAATCTTCGTCTACAACTTTGCAGTTGACCACTTTTTGATAACTCTTCTAGTTTTTGAGATAGTGAAGCTCAAAGACAAACTATTGGGTGCCCTTCTAATAGAGGTTTTACGGTTATTGTCGTTGCGAGTCACCTGACGGGTCACCTGACGGGTCTCGCCACGAAAATGGTTTCTGGCTGAGATACGGCTTCTGGACAAGGTTTAGACACTTTTTCGGATGAAAATGGGTAAAATTAGGTAAAGGTTCCCATTTCCAACCAATTTCCAGTACAAAAGCATGCATTTTAAGGTATTTTGCCGCTTTTCATCAAAAACACCTCATTTTTGGTGGAAACTGCTGAAATTTGGCTGGAAATGATTGAATTCACCTAATTTAACCCATTTTACTCAGGAAAAATGCCAAAACCTTGTCCAGTACAATGCTCCAAAATCCCGGCCAATTCAAGTCCTTTTTCCAGCTTCCAAAACTGGGCAATCCACTAATCAGCGACCTTCTATGCGTTTCTGAAAGATGGCACTACATGGGAATCCCTCTCTCCAACGTCCAGCTCACTTGCTCCGATCCAGTGAGCATCGTCGACATGCACTCTCCGGCTCCCAACACAAATTGTCTGTGTTTTGATATCATTCGAATCACCAGTGATAACAATTACATGAGTGTTTATGATATGGATGGCGAGTTTGCCGATTACACTTTGACACCGGTAACGTTCACTCGCGACCTAGATTGCAATATACCAGCTATCAGTTGTGATGGAGATGATTTGATGGTGGTGTTCAACAGAAACTACCAGCCAATGAAGGTAAGTGGAAGCTTTGGGAATCCATTTTCATTTTTCCACTATTTTAGTATTCTCCTGGCTCCGCTCCTTATCTCATGTGTTCTAAATCCCAAGCTGAACCATCTTGGTTAAGACCAGGTTCCCAGAACGCTTCATTTTATTGGTATTTCGATGGAATCATGCTCGCTGAACCTGCCGTTGCCTGCTTGTCCAATTCTTCAGAAAAAATCAATATGAATGGCTGTAAATGCCCGCAAATTGAGCTAGCTGATAAGGCGGGAGTCCTGGCAAATCCGTTATCAGCTTATCTCGCCAATAGAGACATTTTCTATCCATACACTGTAAATGTGACGGAGAACTGTGAAGTTACAGTGGATGCGCCGGCTAGTTGTGAATATGATGACTATTATTTCATGATTTTCAGAACAAATGGGCCACCAATTTTTGTAAGTTTCAAGCTCAAGATGACCTACAGTAACCCGTTCAGAATCATCGATTCGTCAAGGAACTTATCAAAGACCCCTTTAACCCGACAGGTCTAACTTGTGAAAAAGTCGGGGATTCTTATGAATGGCAATTTTACGGAGGGAAGCTGGAAAATATGTCTTTTGCACTTCAAAGTAACGATGGAATGTGCGGATGTGAAGATCTTGAAACAAATGGACTTGAAATCCAAAATCTTTATGGAACATGTGACATTTTTCAAATTAAATGCCATGATAACAATACACTTTTTCATTTGGGCGATGATTCGGAAGCGGAAGTTACGGTAGAAAAGTTGAATTTAATTAAAAAATGATTGAATGGGAATTTTCAGGGAGTTGGAATATTGGAAGACGCTACTTGTGTCGACAAACAATGGTATTTCAATGGGTTCACGTTTGCGTTAAGTTGGTGCTTTGAGGGCACTTGGAGTAAGTTATGGTCTTACCGTAGGACGCCTTCTAGAAGCTTCTGAATCTCAAAATTTGACTTTTGAAGCCTTCATCTCTGGCACAAAAGCCTCAAAAAAAAATTTTTTTTTTTGAAAATTTTTTGAAATAATTTTTTTGGGCATAAAAAGGTGTCCAAACTAGTTCTTTAGTTAAGAAAAATATCAGAAAATTTTTTAAAAATGGGGAAAAATCGATGAAAAATCATGTTCTTGAAATTTTGAAAAATCCAAATGACCTACAGTAGCGGTCACAATTTCATATACCATCACAAAAACTTGAATAACTCGGCTCAAAATGATCCGTTTGGGCTCAGCTTTGGACATGTTGTACCCGAGGGAATTAGAAAAATTTCCAGAATTTTTGGTGAGGATTCATAAAGATTCAGATGAGGGACGTCATCTGGAATTCTGAATACCAAAAAATCAAACTGAAAAAATTTTTCTGATTTTTTTCAGAGGTTTTGGATATTTTAAAAATGTGTCCTACGGTCCATAAAAACACCCCAAAAGTTTTTAGAATTTTTGAAAAAGTTTGAAATTTTTTAGAATTTTTTGAAAAATGGGACCCTATAAATGTTTAGGACCCTAACGGCGTGGAAAGTGGTCAGATGGCTCTCAAAATTCTTGAGAGTACTTTTCAATTTACCCCTATTCAAATCCACAAACAGTGGTGTTAAAATTCGGAATTTGATTTTTCGAGTTTTCAGTACTTCAGAACCTCTGGTGAAATTATCACTGAAAAGTGAAAAAATCAACTTTTTAAAATTTCCCAATTATCAGTGATTTCTCAGAGTTGCCATGTGGATGTGGAGATATCCGAAGAATAATCGATGTCAGAGGAGCGATGGGTTATTCCTTACCATATCGATATGATACCCGTTTTGACATGTACACTGCAAAAAACACGATTATCTCGTATTCCGCCGAATCGGGTTACTGTAGTCCCGATTTCCAATGCAGCTCTTCGAATATTTTGGTGATATTCAGCAGTAATTATAAACCTCTAGTGGTCTGTCTTCAGATTATCATTTCTTTATCAATTGATAACTTTCAGTATGAAAACGGAGCTCGTCCAAGTTTCCAATGCCGTAAGACACCTCTTTCTTTGTCTCCAGGTTCGATGAGTTACTGGTTTGTGGATGGAATTATGCTCAATTTGCCGGTTTTCGGGTGTTACGGTAGGTTCGGAATTTTTTTGAAAAATTTAATTTGTGAATCAAAAGTTTGACGTCTTCTAGAGACGAAGATTCATGAATTAAAAAAAAAATAATTCAGAAAAAAATGTTCAAAAAAAATTTTTTTCAAAAATTTTTTTTGACTTAAAATAAATTTCAAAATTACTGAAAAATTTTTTGAATTGGTGAAAAAAATCGTTGAAAAAGGAGAAAATGAATTTTTGCTAGAAACAAGAAAAAGTTTGAGTTTACAAAAATTGTCCCAGAAGATTTGTTATCATTTTTAAATAATTATTTTCTGTTAGATAAATGTGTCCGAATCACTTTTGTAGTTGACAAAAAATACTGAAAAAATTTTTTTGAAATGGTGAAAAAAATCGTTGAAAAATTACCGCGAAAGGACCGAACTAAAAAAATTTTGAGTTCACTGAAACTGTCCCAGAAGCTTTTTAAACATTTTTTAAAATTATTAAATAAATTTTTCCTATTAGATAAAGATGTTTAAATTATTTTTGTAGTTGACCAAAACTACTGAAAAATTTTTTGAAATGCCGAAAAAAATCGTTGAAAAAAAAGTCAAAACTCAATTTTCAAATTTTCGAATTCCAGACCCCACCCCAGTTGACATGGGCCTTTGTAAATGTCCACGTATCGAATTTATTGAAAACTTTGAAATCGCTCAACTGGAATACGGATCCTATCTTTCCGAAAGACGAACCCAATCCCCAAAGGTTACGGTATCCGATGAATGCCAAGTTACTGTAGATGCATCTGAAATGCAATCCGACAACTTTTACTTTATGGTTTTCCGCGATGGAGCTCCGCCCATTTTCGTACGATGTCCCGCGAAACTTTCAGTTATTGATTTTTTCCAGAACCGTCGTTTCTACCCGACTTCCAGTTCTTCGTCCAAAAACAAAACCGTCAAGTTCTCCCCTACTGATATCTCGTGTGTCTTATCAAATGGCGCTTATCAATGGGAATATAATGGGGCAAAAATCAATAATATGAGATTTGCCTTGCAAGAAACGGGAACTTGCAGTTGCCCTGATTTTATGCTGAACATGGTTCAAATTTCAAGAATTGACGATCAATGTGATGTTCTTCAATTCACATGTGAAAACAAAAACTCTTCGATATACATTGGAAATCAAGAAACTGAACACCTCTACCTTGTCTGTAACCTTATCACCTATCCTTATCATTATCATTTTCAGCTCTCCACCTCCTCCCAAATCATAACTACCGAAGCCACTTGTGTGAATGGTAAATGGTATTTCAACAATGTTCAGCTCTATGCTCCGGGAGCCACGTGTCTGCCACATATCAATCTAATCGATAATGCGCCTGACGATTACAGTAATCTTTTTAATCATTTTTTGAAAAAAAAAAATTTAATTTTTTAAACAACTTTTCAGAACCAACTCCATGCGGGTGTGACCCGATTTTCAACATTTTCGAAGATCCCAGATATCTGGAACTTTACAACACTTCTGGAGTTCCTGATTCGACTTTTTTGGATGGGGTACAGACATATTCTGGAGAGACTCCGTGTATTGGACCCAATCTTCGGTGTCCTGAAGATTCGATTTTGGCAGTTTTTGGAAGGAATGTCAAGCCGAAGTTTGTGAGTGTTCTAAGGCTATAAATAATGAAAATTACACTTTTTGTTAATTTCCTGAAAAAATTTAAGAAAAAAAAATTTTTTTTTTGAAATTTTTATTTTTTTTTATTTTTTTTCAATTCATTTTTTTTTTGAAAAATCTTCCAAATCTCAATAATTACAGTACCTCCCTGACCAAACCCCAGTGACAATGTGCAAAAAATCGCCTCTAGCTGAAAATGACAACTTAAACGGAGTCATGTACTGGTTCATCGATGGAACCATGCTCAATGAAGCCGCGTTTGCTTGCCTTGGTAAGACCGGGATTTCGGAGCATCGTACTGAAAATAAAATTTACACTTTTCAGTCCCCAAAAACTGTCTTTGCCCCTTGACCTACATGGACGCTTCCAATATTCAACAACTAGTCGGGAATCATCCAGACTTCGAGGAAATCAGTGCCTACAATGTCAGTGCTCCGAATGATAACTGTGTTCCTGATGATGTGTGTCCTGATAAGATCAGTTGTCCGGAAGACAAAGCGTTAGCGGTTTTTGATTCAACAAAGTATTTTTTGGTGAGTGATAACAGGTTTTTGATAAGATCAAATGTCAAACTTTCAGTTCCGAGACGTTGAACAGAGCATCAGTTGTAATCCACTCACCAGACAATGGACAATCGGCAACAACTTCAAACTCGACAGTCTCTACGCAACTTGTGTCGATTACCCATGCGCATGTCCCGTCAGGTTCCTGGACGACTCCAATCTTCAGGATATTATGGGCTACAACCCGTTCTATCAGAACGTCAGTAAATACCCAATCAGTGCTCCGCTTGGCGAGCTTGACTATCGCTGTCCTGAAAAGGTTGTCTGCCCGGATGGCTTGATGCTAGTGAACTTTGGCGATTATAATGGCGCGACTTTGGTGAGTGGATTCTAAAGTTAGCTTCTGATTCTGATTCTTACAGTATCCCAATGGATCGCTGACCGCTTCCTGTATCGGTGGTGTCACGTGGGATCTCCCCAATAGCTACTCCTTGTTTCTCCATGTCACCTGTGTCAACTACGGATGCTCTTGCTCATTCAAGTACTTGGATGAATCTAATATCCAAGCGGTTGTTGGAACTCATCCATACTATCAGAATATCAGTAGCCATGCTATCAGTTCTCCAGATGACAGTTGTGTCCCTGACGATACGTGTCCTGATAAGATCGTGTGTCCTGCTGGATTGACGCTAGTGATATTTGATACGGATACTGCTACAACGGTTAGAGCGAGGAATTCTAAAGCTTCTCATTCTGTTTTCCAGTTCCCCAATGGCTCCATAGCTTCTTCCTGTTCTGGAGCCGAGTGGTCAGTTAATGGAGCCCAATTCTCTCGGCTCTTTGCAACTTGTGTCGGCTATCGATGCGCATGCTCTTTTGAATTCATGGATGAAACTAATATCGAAGGATTGGTTGGAACCCATCCCTTCTATCAGAATATCAGTGAACACACTATCAGTCCTCCAGATGATAACTGTGTCCCTGACGATGTCTGTCCTGAAAAGATTGTCTGTCCTGCTGGATTGACGCTAGTGATATTTGACACGGATAGTGCTACTACGGTAAGAATAGGAGGTCTAACTTTTACATATCTGTCTGGGATTCTGAAGAGCTTCTAATTCTATAGAAGTTTAGGATTTCAAACTTCTGAATTCTCATTTCGGATTCTGAATTCATTTCAGTTCCCCAACGGATCCCTCTCTTCTTTGTGTTCTGGAGCCAAGTGGTCAGTTAATGGAGTCCAATTCAATCAGCTCTATGCAACTTGTGTGGATTATGGATGCTCGTGTTCCTTCAAGTATTTGGATGAATCTAACATTCAAGAAGCCGTGGGGACTCATCCGTTTTATCAGAATATCAGCGCTCATGCTATCAGTGCTCCAGATGACAACTGTGTCCCTGACGATGTGTGTCCTGATAAGATAGCCTGTCCGGCTGGATTGACGTTGGTTGTATTCGACACGGATAGTGCTACCACGGTAAGAACTGGCATCTCAGGTATTCTGAAAGGGTCTCAAGGTTCTAGAAAGGATTCTTGAATCTTGATAAGATTCTGAAGGGTCCTTATCATACATTCCAAAGAATTGTGTTTCAAATTCTTCATTTCAGTTCCCCAATGGATCCCTCTCTTCTACATGTTCCGCTTCCAAATGGTCAGTCAACAGAGCCCATTTCTCCCGGCTCTTTGCCACGTGTGTCGACTACGGATGCTCTTGTTCCTTCAAGTATTTGGATGAATCTAACATTCAAGAAGCCGTGGGAACCCATCCGTTTTATCAAAATATCAGTGAACACACTATCAGTGCTCCAGATGACAACTGTGTCCCTGATGACGTGTGTCCTGATGAGATTGTGTGTCCTGCTGGCTTGACGCTAGTGATTTTTGACACGGATAGTGCGACTACTGTAAGAGATTCTGAAGAGGTTTCTGATTCTGAATTCATTCCAGTTCCCCAATGGTTCCATAGCTTCCATCTGTTCTGGAGCCCAGTGGTCAGTTAACGGAGCCCAATTCTCCAGGCTCTTCGCCACGTGTGTGGATTACGGATGTCCATGCTCTTTTGAGTACATGGACCAATCCAATATTCAAGAATTAGTCGGAACCCATCCGTTTTATCAAAATATCAGTCACCTTACCATCTCCGCACCCAATGATAACTGTGTCTCTGATGACGTCTGCCCGGAATCTGTCACATGTCCCACTGGCCTGACTCTAGTGATATTTGGAAGCGACTCTGCGTTATCAGTGAGTCTACTGACAATCCCGTGATAAGGAATCTTTTCAGTTCCCCTCTCAAGTCCCATCCACTTGCTCCAATTCCACTAAACACTGGACCATCTACAATACGGTAATGGACAGGTTATACGCGACATGCGTGGATTTTGTAATGAACGGATGCAAATGCGCTCCAATCAAACAGTTGAATTCCTCGTTAATCGGCGGGAATTCAAATTGGGCGGAACTCAAAAATGAGAAGATTTGGGACACTTCTTTGAGTTATGATATTGATTGTAATGTTATGGAAAGTTGTGCTGGAGTCGAAAGTTCCTATTACACAGCATTTTTCTATACTGATGGATTGCCAATTGTGGTAAGTGCGCTCTACCGAACTGTCCCTTTATCACTCTTTATCACTCTTTCTCAGATCAATCGAGTTATCAATAACAATTCTTCAAGTCCCCGACTCATCGATATGCTGGAATGCGTTCAAACTGATAACTCTTATCAATGGCAACTCTACGGATACCCCCTCCAAGACCCTAGCATCACTTGTGTCTCTGACATGAACTCTTGCAAGTGTCCTGTTATCAGTGGAACTGATAAGCTCGGAGAAGCCGCTGTTATCAGTGATAGGACTTCAGGAGCGGCTTGCGGAATCATTGAAGCTAGCTGTCCTTCTGGAGGGGTCCCGAAGTTGGTTAGTGATAACTTGAACCCTATCACTCCTCAAGGCAGCCCGATATTCGATGATTTGCGTTGTTTAACTAAGGATGATGGTGGTTATCAGTGGAAGTTCGGATCACTTGATCTTATCAATCCCGCTATCAGTTGCCTAAAACAATGTGCCTGTGGCGACTTATTAGCTATCATTGGAAAAACCGACTTATCAGTTTACGACCCATCCGGCCACTTTTCCACTTATCAAATCACCCCCGGAACCTGGAATTATCAAAACTGTGCTGCCAGTGTCAATTTGACATGTCCCACTGATTACGAGCCATTTGTCTTTGGAAATGGAATTGATTATGTTCAAGTGACAACGAAGCTTATCAGTTGTGTGAATAATCCAGCGGCAGGGAATATGAAAATGTGGATGGCGGAAGGAAGGAGGGTGCTGGATCCAGCGGTGGCGTGCTTGAAGAAGCCGTGAAGATTTGGGTAGATTTTTATGATTTTCACAAAATAAAGTGTATTTTGAATGTATTGATTGACAAAGTTGGACCTACTGGGCCTAAAAGCGGGTCTAAAAATAGAGAAGGCTTCGAAAAAAGTTAGACCTGTGAAAAATCAGGTATATCAAAAATTAGGCTTGTCAAAAATTAGGTCTGCAAAAATTAGGCCTGTCAAAAATCAGGTATGGCAAAAATTGACTTCTCAAAAATCAGGTACATCGAAAATTAGGCCTGCAAAAACTTAGGCCTGCCTAAAATTAGGCCTGTCATATCTGTAAATGGTCGAAACCCAGTTTTCAAAAATATTTTATTTTTTTGTAAATAGGCCTCTTCTAAATTTTAGGCTTGTCAAAATCATGAAATCCAAATCTTTTTATTTTAAAAATTCCCTCATAAATACGAAAAAAGTACAGCTATCCGAACGGTTTCTATTCGCTTCTCCGAGTCCTAAGCGACGGTAGAAGTGGCAGTGGTGGCGGCAGTGGTTCCCGAAGTACTGGTGCCTCCAGTAGTGTCACTTCCCTTCTTTCCCTTCTTTCCTTTCTTCCCCTTTTTGCCCTTTTTCTCCTGCTTCACCTTGACCTTTCGAGCACGTGGCATTTGTTTGAGACGGGCGGCCACGAGACACTTGGTCACCGAGATGTGACAGATCATCATGATGATTGCGAAGATCAGTCCGGCAATCAGTCCGCACACCATTGCCATCGGAATCGACTCGCCGACGACGGAGCCAGTGGAGATCGGTGGATCTGTTGCGGACATCTGAAATTTTCATTTTTTCATTTTTCATCGATTTTTTTCACCGATTTTTTCCCCCTTTCAAAAAATTTTTTAGCAATCTTGCTCAACTACAAAAATGATAACAATATTTTAATTTAACACAAAAAAATTTATTTCAAAGCGAAAAAAAAATGTTCTTGAACATTTCTTATCAATTTTGATCCAAGTTACAAAAAATGTAATTATCGATTTTTCAACTATTTTTTTCACCCTTTCAAAAATTTTTTCAGCAATCTTGATCAACTACAAAAATAATTAAAAAACTTTTTTCTATCACAAAAAATTTATTTAAAAGTGAAAAAAATGTTCTTGAACATTTCTTTTCAATTTTGAACAAAGTTACAAAAATTGTAATTATCAATTTTTTACCAATTTTTTTCACTCTTTCAAAAATTTTTTCAGCAATTTTGATCAACTAAAAAAATGATAATAAAACCTTTATCTATTGCAAAAAATTTATTGCAAACCAAAAAAAAAATTTTCCAGAATTTTCTACCATCTCAAACGTTTCTAGTTGAACATTTGGTTCCCTACCTTTTCAGCGGCGTATTTCCTGCTTGACAATATCAAATTGATAAATGATTACGGGGTTTCGTATCAGTTACGACTGATTAGTTTGAGGGTCACGTGGAAAGTCACGTGGTCCAGTTTACTGCCCTAGATTCCACGTGAACAAGGATGACATGGAGGAGGAAGAGGGGGAGGGGTATTGCACAGTTGATCGTCGAATCATGAAGGTGAGTGGGGAAGGATTTCTGAAGGCAGTGGGATTCAGAAGGTATTGGAACTCAAAAAAGCTAGAATTCCAGGATTCTGAAGATCTGATTTGTAGGGTCCCTGGGATTCCTGGGATTCTCAAGCTTCTGATTCCATGACCGTCAGGATTCTGAATTTCTGAATTCTGAAGACAGTGAGATTCAGAAACTTGGAATTCTGAAAGCAGTGGGATTCTGAATCCCGGGAGTCTGAAGCTTGGAATTCAAAAATCCCAGAGTTTTAGTGATTCTGGAGCCTTAGCTCGGAGATTCCAGGGATTCTGAAGCTCCTGATTCTCCTCCCTGTGCTTCTGAATCCCAGAAACTCCTCTATTCCCAATTTTCCAGACCCTCATCCTCCCGCTGCTCCTCACCGCCCTTCTTGTTCCCACCTTGGCCCGTGATCAATCCGTCCGAATCTCTGGCCGATTCATGTGCCATGGCCAGCCCGAACAGTTTGCCGAACTGAAACTTGTCAACTGGAGAGCACTTTCCAGTGAGTTTCTGTCCCTTCAAATTGGAATTATTGATTCTTTCTTCAGGTAACGTCGAAATGGACAAGGACAAGTTCACCGATCCATCGGGATTCTTCGAGATCAGCGGATCCGTGAATCAGAAGTTCGACGCGAATCCGTGGATCTACGTGTGGCACAAGTGCTACGAGAAGCCCTTCGAAAACACTGATCCGTGCTGGAGACATCTTCAGATTCAGGTGCCAAAGGTGCATGTTCAAGAAGGCGTCCTTCCGGACAGAACCTGGAATCTTGGGGAAATCCCGTTGGAATTGGCCCAACACAAGTCGGATTCGTGTCCATAGAGGGAAACCACGTGGAAAGATGTCAAACAAGTCGAGAATAAGAACTATTACGTATTGTAGAGAAATAAATGTTTTGTATGAAATTTGGATTATTGATTTTCACGTGAACTCACGTGAACCATTACCCTAGTGGCACGTGTGAACAAAAGTTAGGGTGACGTGGAGGGATGGGGTATTACACGGTTGATCGTCGAACCATGAAGGTGAGTGAGGGATTCAGAAGGCGTTGGGATTCTGGAGCTTGGAATTCAAAGATTCCAGAATTCCAGGATTCTGAAGCTTTGAATTGTAGGGTCTCTGAGATTCCAGGGATTCTGGAGGCTGGGATTCAGAAGCTCTGAATTCTGGGTTTTCTAGGTTATGGAGCATTGAATCTTCGGGTTTCTGGGACTCAGAAGGTTAGATTCTAAGGATTTCACTTGGTGGGTCTTGCCACGAAAATGGTTCCTGGCTGAAATACGGCTTTTGGACAAAGTTTTGACACTTTTTCTGACAAAAACGGGAGAAATGATTCGAATTCAATCGTTTCAATTCAATTCTAGCATATTTCGCAGATTTTTTGTGAAAAAGTGCTAACAGGAGCTATTTTTCCCTAGAAATCGGTGAAACTTGCTGGAATTGAGTCGGTAATGATGGAACTCGTGTATTTCCACCTGTTTTCAGCAGAAAAAGTGACAAAGTTTGGTCCAGAAGCCGTAAAACCCATTTTCGTGGCGAGACCCAACAGGTGACTCGCCGCTGGACGGCAATGATATGGTTTCTGGGATTCTGGAGCTCCTGATTCCTGATGACCCACAGATTCTGAATTCCAGAAGCTTCTTTTCAAACTTCCCCATCTTCCAGACCATCCTCCTCCCTCTGCTCTTCACGGCCTTGCTCAGCTCCACCCTCGCCGGTCCGCAATCCGTCCGAGTGCTCGGCAAATTCCTATGCCACGGAAAACCCGAACAATTCGCCGAGCTGAAACTCGTCGACTACGGCCTGTTCGGCAGCACCGACGTCGACAAGGACAAGTTCACCGACCCCTCGGGGTTCTTCGAACTCGCCGGCACCGTCGACAGTTGGTTCAACTTTGACGCGTGGGTCTACGTGTGGCACAAGTGCTATCCGAAGGAGTATGAGCATAAGGATCCGTGCTGGAGACACATTGCGATCAAGGTTCCGAAGGTGCAGATTCAGCAGAGCACACTTCCGGATAGAACGTGGAATATGGGCGAGTTTCCGTTGGATCTGGCCAAGAACACTGATGATTGGTGTCCCTAGAGGTTACTACTTGAGAAGAAAGGGAAAAGTAAACCGAATTGTAAATGGAAATTAATATGATGTGAATTTTTTAAATAAATTTATTTCTATTTATTTCTATTTCAGATCAGTTTAGATCAAAAAATGAATATTCAAATTTTTTTATGAATATTAAAACTTTTGACCAGAAGAGATGATGTTTGGCTTTTTTATCAGAACTGTATCATGTTTTATCAGTTAGCACTTACCCTTCTCTTATTCTCCCTCCAAACCCCAGTTTCTGCTGAAGAATACGAATGTCCCTGTCCAGAAGTCGGTGTCATTAATCAGACGGGAATTCAAGATCTGCAATATGGAAGTTATCTCCGTAACCGGGTCACAACTGCTCCGAAAGTGACAGTCAATCGGAATTGTGAGATATTTGCGGATGTGACTGGACTGGATATTGATAATCACTTGTTGATGGCTTTCAGAGAAGGAGCACAGCCTATTTTTGTGAGTTAAGATGCATTATCTGTAAAACCTGGACTTTTTGTGAAGGGGCTTGGCACTAGCGCCGAAAGTATTTCAGATCGGGACTATACTCGGTCCATACATGTATATGGTTGACCTTTTTCGAAAAATGGTACCAGTATGGTCCTGTACCGTCCCCCCTGTCCAGGTGGTGTCAAAAACGAATTTTCAGGTGAAAAAATCTAAAAAATTTGAAGTTTGAGCTATGTTCAAGAAAGTTTTGGTGGGTGTTTGGGGTACCCAGGGAAGTGTATAAAAAATTTGGCAACTCTCAAAAACCACTAGAAATGTGTTTTTTGAAACCATGTTTTTGGTTTTTCAATTTTTTCACAAAAATTTTCAACACTTCTACATTCTTTTTATTTTTTGGTTTTGTAGCCCTCCATTTAGCGGCCATTTTCGTTTTTCAACAACCTCAAAATTCCTTGGCCATCTTGAGTTATGATCATTTGAAGTTAGGGCATTTTTTGAGAAAAGTGTCACCTCGAAAAATAAAATTTTTTATTTGATTTTTCTACGTTTTGAAAATATAAGGGATCGATAGGAAATTCAATTCTGATCATTTTTGCAGTTGATCACTTTTCATGATAATCATTCCCTGGCGAGATACAGCCGTTTTCCCGAAGGGCACTTTGAAGCGCGGCGGGGCGGCCAGTCGAGGGGTGGGCGACACACTGCCGCGCGCGCCGAAATCTGCTGTTTACTGTATCGACCATAACTCTGAAAGGAGGCACGGAGCAAAAAAGTGATCAACTACAAAGTTGTAGAGGAGACGATTTCCTATCGATTGCTCATCTTATCAGTGCAAAAAACTTGAAATTTGACCGAGAAAACTCTGTTTGAAAGTCTACAATGTTAAATGAATTTTATGGCTTTAATTCTTAACGTAAAATAATATCTAAAACATGAAATCGATAGGAAATCGTCTCCTCTACAACTTTGTAGTTGATCACTTTTTTGCTCCGTGCCTCCTTTCAGAGTTATGGTCGATACAGTAAACAGCAGATTTCGGCGCGCGCGGCAGTGTGTCGCCCACCCCTCGACTGGCCGCCCCGCCGCGCTTCGAAGTGCCCTTCGGGAAAACGGCTGTATCTCGCCAGGGAATGATTATCATGAAAAGTGATCAACTGCAAAAATGATCAGAATTGAATTTCCTATCGATCCTTCATATTTTCAAAACGTAGAAAAATCAAATAAAAAATTTTATTTTTCGAGGTGACACTTTTCTCAAAAAATGCCCTAACTTCAAATGATCATAACTCAAGATGGCCAAGGAATTTTGAGGTTGTTGAAAAACGAAAATGACCGCTGAATGGAGGGCCACAAAACCAAAAAATAAAAAGAATGTAGAAGAGTTGAAAATTTTTGAGAAAAAATTGAAAAACCAAAAACATGGTTTCAAAAAACACATTTCTAGTGGTTTTTGAGAGTTGCCAAATTTTTTATACACTTCCCTGGGTACCCCAAACACCCACCAAAATTTTCCTGAACATAGCTCAAACTTCAAATTTTTTAGATTTTTTCACCTGAAAAGTCGTTTTTGACACCCCCTGGACAGGGGGGACGGTACAGGACCAAACTGGTACCATTTTTCATAAAAGGTCAACCATATACATGTATGGACCGAGTATAGTCCAGATCTGAAATACTTTCGGCGCTAGTGCCAAGCCCCTTCACAAAAAGTCCAGGTTTTACAGATAATGCATCTTAAAGGGGTTTTGGGACTGCAGGGGAAGTTGTAGTTTGTAGTGTGGCGCTGCTAACAGTTGAGATGAGCGCGCGCTGCTTAGAATTGTAGTTTGTAGTTTTGTACTGCTAGAGAAAGTGTAGTTTGTAGTGTGGCGCTGCACACAGCTGGGATGCGTGTTTTTGCGCTGCTTAGAGATTCTATAGTTTGTAGTGTCTCTGCAACACCTACAGTAACCTTCAGGCCGCCCATCTCTCCTCCTCCTCTAAAACCATCCAACTCCTCAACATCCAATGCATCAAAAACGGCTGTGACCACGAATGGCAATACTACAACGGAACCGTCAACAACTTGACCCTAGCCGTCCAACAAGACGAGCCCAGGTGCAATTGTGACTTTTCAAAAATTCAATCAAATGCTTCAATGTTGTTCGAGGCGAATATGGCAACTTGTGATGATTTGGTGTTCAACTGCACTAATGGAAAACAAGCCGAACTGTACCAATACCTCGACGAGTCGCATATGACTTATGAAGTTTTTGAATGGATTTTCAAAAACTTACAATTGGGAATTTCTTTCAGAGAAGACCCAATGGTATGAAAATTGATGATTTGACTTGTGCTTCGGGAATATGGTGGTATAATGGAGTTCCGACGGCATATGCGGGGCTTTATCCAAGATGTAATGACTTGAAGTTGAATATGACTGATTGTGGATGTGTGGAGATGATTCAGTATGGGGTATACCCACAACCCGATTTCCTAGATAGATGGCGAGAATTTACCGATTGGACACTAAAAAGTGGATCAGCAGTGTATAATGGATGTTCGGCGGATTTGAAGTGCTCTGGGACGGATACGCTGGCGATTTTTAGCGGGAATTACAATGGAGCATTGATTGTGAGTGATTATCTGTTTCATTTTGAAAATCCAGGGTTTGGAATTTTGGATTTTGGAAAACCAAATTTATGATAGACCTAATTTTGTAACAGGTCTGTTATCTTATCAGTGATAAGAGCTGGCAAAAAGTTGTCAACTACAAAGTTGAAGAACTTGATGTGTTCTACAACTTTGCTGTTGATCACTTTTGTCTAGCTCTTATCAGTGATAAGATAACAGAGGTTGTTTAGGGGCAGTTGGGAATAATGTTCCAGAATCCCAGAGACTCGCTTCAAACGCCTAGTCATTCAGATTTTGACGCTTCTGAAGCTCAAAACTCCTAAAACACATCCATTTTTCAGTATCCCCCTGGAAAATCACCAAAAATCACTTGCGACAACTCCCCAATGAGCACAAGTCCCAACTCTCCGAAATTTTGGTTCGTCGACGGACGCATGCTTTCCAATGCTCATTTTGGATGTTATGCTCCTCCATGAAATCAGAAAATACATTTTTTTTCATTTCTCAATTTAAAAAAAGCATAATGAATTATGAATATTCAAATTTTGACAACACGACTAAAAAGATAGCCAAGTAGCAATTGGTATTCGCTTTCCCAAAATCAAATATTCATTTCACTCATGACTTTGTGTTCACTTTTAGCACTTATTCTCCTATTCCAAACCCCAGTTTCCGCTGAAGAATATCAATGTCCCTGTCCAGAAGTCGGTGTCATTGATCAGGCGGGAATTCAAAATCTGGAATATGGATCGTATCTAGCCAATCGGAGCACAACTGCCCCGAAAGTGACAGTCACTAGGAATTGTGAGATATTTGCGGATGTGACTGGACTGGATATTGATAATCACTTGTTGATGGGTTTCAGAGAAGGTGCACCGCCTATTTTTGTGAGTTAATGGGGTTTGGGGACTGCAGGGGAAGTTGTAGTTTGTAGTGTAGGCTGTTGGAATGCGCGCGCTGCTTAGAATTGTAGTTTGTAGTTTTGTACTGCTAGAGAAAGTGTAGTTTGTAGTGTGGCGCTGCACACAGCTGGGATGCGTGTTTTTGCGCTGCTTAGAGATTCTATAGTTTGTAGTGTCTCTGCAACACCTACAGTAACCTTCAGGCCGCCCGTCTCTCCCCTTCCTCAAAAACCATCCAACTCCTCAACATCCAATGCATCAAAAACGGCTGTGACCACGAATGGCAATACTACAACGGAACCGTCACCAACTTGACCCTAGCCGTCCAACAAGACGAGCCCAGGTGCAACTGTGACTTTTCTCAAATAGCACCAGGTTACAACGGTTATTCGATGTGGCTCGAGGCTAATATGACAACTTGTGATGAGTTGGTCTTAAATTGTACTGATAATCAATCTGCCGGATGGTATCGGTATGACGGAATGGCGTCAATCTTTTACGAGGTTACTGTAGTGCGAGATATCGTGAGCGCCTTTTTTTCAGAAAAAGCCAAATGGTATGGTAGTTGACGATTTGACTTGTGTTTCGGGAACATGGTGGTATAATGGGTTCCCGACAAAGGAGCTTAGGCCAAGATGTTACGACTGGAATTTGAATGTGTCCGATTGTGGATGTGTGGAGATGATTCAGTACGGGGTGTACCCGGAACCCGATTCGTTAGATTTCAATGGACAATTTGCAAATTGGACACTAAAGAGTGGATCAGCAGTGTATAATGGGTGTTCAGCGGATTTGAAGTGCTCTGAAACAGATACACTGGTGATTTTCAGTGCAAACTATAAGCCGATGATTGTGAGTGTCTTTTAAAACCTGGTAATTCAGAATCCCAAAATTCTAGAAGCCTAGAAGCCTAGAATCCCACAGAGGACCCACATGAAGCGCTTTTTGTAACTATGCCATCTTCAACCTCTGTTATCTTATCAGTGATAAGAGCTGGAAAGAAGTTGTCAACTACAAAGTTGAAGAACTCAATGTGCTCTACAACTTTGTAGTTGACAACTTTTTGCCAGCTCTTATCACTGATAAGATAACAGAGGTTGTTTAGTGACCTACATAAAGCACTTTTTATAGATTAGCACATCTTCAACCTAAAATATCTCAAAAAGTAGAAACTCTGGCAAAAAGTTGTCAACTACAAAGTTAAAGAAATCAATGTGCTCTACAACTTTGCTGTTGATCACTTTTGTCTAGCTCTTATCACTGATAAGATAACAGAGGTTGTTTAAGTGATAGTTGGTGTAAAGTACAGAATTTTCAGAATTTAACGATTCAGAAGCTCAAACCCATTAAAAACATCCATTTTTCAGTATCCCCCCGGCAAATCACCAAAAATCACTTGCGCCAACTCCCCAATGAGCACAAGTCCCAACTCTCCGAAATTCTGGTTTGTCGACGGAATCATGCTATCCGATGCTCATTTTGGATGTTATGGTATCTAAAATCCCCATTTTTCATACTTTTTTAATCAATATCTCTCAAATTTCCAGCTCATACCTGTCCATGCAAATTTGCCTTCATGTCCGCTTCAAATATCGCAAAATTAGTGGGAAATCATCCGGATTTGGAAAAACTCGCCGATTACATAATAGCTCCGATAGAGAAAACATCGGCTGGAGAGTGTCCGGATCGACTTGTCTGTACTGATGCTAGTCTTGTCAACTTTGATGCTTCTAATGCTTCATATATTGGAGCACAGTCAACATCAGATGTGACTTGCTCTAATTCAAAATGGACTATTGAGGGGAAACAGTATGATCAGTTGTATGTCACTTGTTCCATGTTTAAATGATTTTTTTTCATGAATTTCAAATTTACGTTTTTCAAATTTCCATTAACAAATAACAAATGTAAGATGAAGCTTCTTCCAAATTTTTTTTTTTTTTTTTGACGGTCTCTGGCTTAATTTGTGCGTAATTATGGTGTCTACAGTTTAGAATCGTTAATTGAGCTCTAAATTTATTCGAAATTACAAAATTCTTGACATAATCTATTTTTCAGTTCAAAATCCATTAAAACATTCATACCGTAAAACCTCAATTAGAAGGACACTCAATAGTTTGACTTTGAGCTTCACTATCTCAAAAACTAGAAAAGTTATCAAAAAGTTGTCAACTGCAAAGTTGTAGACGAAGATTAGAACTACAACTTTGCAGTTGACAACTTTTTGATAACTCTTCTAGTTTTTGAGATAGAAAAGCTCAAAGTCAAACTATTGGGTGCCCTTCTAATAGAGGTTTTACGGTAATTCGCTTCATTTTCACTTTTGTAAGTTCTTCGTGGTACCATTCGATTCCTCGTAACATTTTCTATAGAAGTTAACATTCATTTTGTCAAAAACAGTTACTTTAACTTTCTTTTTCAGCTGAAAACCTAGGCGGAAAATCACAATCAGTTCACTGTGATAACTGCCAACTGAAACTCTTGAACTTCATCTCTGCACTTTGTTTCTTTCCGGAAAATCCGCTGAATTCCAGGTTTTCCAGTGAGAAAAGCGGCTATGATCCAGGCGAATGGAGTGTAGTAACAATTGGTTACAACTGGGTTATTCTTATATGGACCCGGCTCGCGGAGCACAATACTCTGTAGGGCTTGTATGATTTGAGAGCTCTGAACAATCATAATCATTAAGAATAGCATTTAATTCGAAAACTTACAACATTGATCAGTAAAAACAAGAAACAGTTTATAAAATGACCAATTTCCACAAGTGATATCAGTTTCCGTTGCTCGATCAAAACAGTCCATATCAGCCATATGAGAAGTAATGCTGATGATATCAACACTGATAACAAATCAGTCAGTTCAATCAGAATTTCATAGGGTCCGATAATCAGATGATAACTTCGCAGGAGAAATGAGTAACTGATGGCGATAAGGATACATGCTGTTATTTCTACTGCGCTTCTGAAAAAAACAGCTTCTGATATGTTTTTAGGCCAAAATTGTGTCCATGTCTTATTTTCAAACGCCCTAAAAAACTGGCTTGAAATCTTGTGACCTACTTTCCAATATGAATTCCCCACATGTATGTATCAACATTTTTGAATAGAAATATATGTTGAGCAAAAATCAACCCATATTGGCACACCATCAAGCCCATCAGTATAAAAGTTTGGATCATGACAAAATGCGCGAAATAGTAAGCTTTTCCAGTTAATCCCAGCATTTCTACAATCGAATAGGACGTAATAGTCAGGTACATTAGAAAATGGAATTTGGTGAATATCAGTGGCTTCTTTGTCTTTATCATAAATACGTAAAGGATGACACATCCTATTGGAAATGGTAGATTTATGAATTCAGAGTGATAACCGTAGGGTTGGTAGGTGGAATTCATGTTAAATGTGTTAGATGCTAAAATGGGAAAGTTTATGAGATTTCAGGAGCAGGTGGATATTTTAATTAAAAACATTCACCTGTTTCTCGTGAGAACTTTGCTCTTATCATGTTTGTGGTTATTTTGAGGAAATAGAAAACAACATGTTTTGTTAGAGACATTTTGAATATATTATCGTTTCAACTCAAAAGTTCATCGGGTAGATTTACGGAGTTGCGGGTCTCGCAAGGAGCGAAAGTTTTTTGGCGCAAATCGTGCTGCGCCTTTAAAGCGGGGTACGGTAGTTGCGCATAAATTAATTTCGTCTTTTTCCACTGATTTTCCTCATTTTCATCAATTTTTCAACCAATTTTCGCTATTTTTACATCAGAAAAAGCACAGAAAGTGTGTTTTTCGTGTAAAAAGTGCGAAAATTGGTTGAAAAATTGATGAAAATGAGGAAAATCAGTGGAAAAAGACGAAATTAATTCATGCGCAACTACCGTACCCCGGTTTAAAGGCGCAGAACGATTTGCGCCGAAAAACTTTCGCTCGTTGCGAGAGTCGGAACTCCGTAAATCTACCCGATGAACTTTTGAGTTGCAACGTTAATAGAATAGAGGAAAACGCGAAAAATGGCGAAAAGAAGAAAAGAAGAAAAGGAAAGCTGAAATCCTTTATTATGCAAAAACTTACAGTATGAATTGAAAAGATTCGGAAACGCCCTGTTTTGAAGAACAGTTCTCCGGGAAAACATGATCATTCCTAGCCGAAATGGGCTACGGCACCGTCGTTCTCTTCCTTACCCTTTGCATTTTGGGAACAGCCGAGGTAAGGAATATGTTGAACTTTCCCATTCTGCATTTATCAAGTTGCAGGCGGAAATATTCAAAATACCATCCTGCATCTTGTCGGAGATCAAAATCCTGGTGAACACCACAAGAGAATCTTTCGAATAATTGGTACAGAACCCAATTCCGAATTACAATGAAGCAAACAGAGTCATTGACGGTAAGTTTTCCGATGTGTTGCATCTCCGAACATTTACTTCAGGATTCGTTGAAGCTATGCTCAACGAAATAAGGAGTTCTATGGAAACTCTGGTTAAGGGTAATAAAATCGCTTTCAAGAAAAGTTCTTAATTTACTATTTTATCAGAAAATGTTCTGTCGTTATCACATATTATTCCAAAGGCCACCGGAATTATTGTCTCAATTATGAAAAGTAAGTTTTCGCACTCCTCACCCAACGAGCTCCCATGAAAAACGCAAGAAATGCAAATTTTTATAAACGACTTTCAAAAAAATTAAAATCTTGAGAGGTTTTGATCTATAGGGAATGATTAGAATCTTTACTATTATTAAACGACAAATTCTGTGTGTCTGTCTGTCTGTAAGTGTGTTTGTCCGCAGCGTTTTCTCAGCAACTACTCGACCATTTTCGTCGTTCTTTCGCAGGGAGGTTAGGAATTCTCCCCGGACGGTGCACGAGATTTTGATAAGGGATCCTTATTCTGTGAACCGAACAAGAGCGCAACCTAGGCGTTTTAGGCCCTTTTTCCCATTCTAAAAAGACTCATGTCGGCCACGTTCAATTTTTGAATTTCGCGCTTTTTGACGTGGGAGAATGAAGAACCGGAGCCGAAGGCGACGGTTTGAACCGCCGAAGGCGGAAAACCAGGCGGGGGAGACGGCGTGAGCCGTAGCCGTCCGCCTGGTGATATTTTTATTTCATTTTCCAGTCACTTCCGGTTTGATAAAGCAACTGGCAGGGATATCAAAACAATGTAAGTTTCGTGAAAAACAGACACTTGGCATTCGAAATGTTTCCAGCGGTCGAAGTTATTCAGGAATTGATCCCCAAACTGGGCAAGGATGTGAAAACAGGGGTCCGGGCGATTAAGAATTGTTTTTCACAACCATAAAAATACTATGCAATGAATGTTTGATTCGGGAACAAAGGAATAACAGAAGTGTTTATTCAAGTTCATTGATAACAATACTGATCAGAGACTGATGTCAATCATGTAGAGCTCATCTTCAGCGTTTTGCTCAGCTTCCTGGACCGGATCCAATTCCTCGATAGGGGGGAACTCGATGTTTTCGATCGGCATAGCGTAATCCGCTTCGATATACAATGCCACTTCGTCGTCATCCCCGATTCCGAAATCCTCAATCTCTTCGTCCTCTTCCAATTGTTCGGGGTCTTCTGGATGCTGGTTCGGTTCGTCCTGGAGTGCCACGGCCAAGAATTCTAGTTCATCGGCGTTAAATTCGAAGAAATCTTCATCGTCAAACTGGTCCATCTGAAAGAAATAACTGGTTTTAGAAGGAAAAAGAGAGAAAAATCGATAGAGACTTACCTTGAGAGAGCTAGAGATCGCTTGACAATGAATGACCCTTTGTCTGCTGGATTCTGAATCCTAGACAGATGACGTGACGATAGAACTGGATTGGTTAATCTATCGATTACCAGTTTTCCCGCCAAATTTGAAAATATTTGAAAATTCTCGCGTTTTTCCTATTTTCCAGGTTCTCAACACTATCCTCTCTTCCCGTTTTCCAGCCACCCAAACACTCGCCGGCGCGCGCTTTTCACTGCCCTCCGGCAAGCGCTGCGTCGTGCCGTCGATAGCTCAGTTGGTAGAGCGGAGGACTGTAGAGTCAGTGGTTATCCTTAGGTCGCTGGTTCGAATCCGGCTCGACGGATTTCTTTTTTGCAGAGCTCAAGAATGGTTTTGCGTCAAAAATCATTTATTTATTTCAAAGTTTAAAAAATCATTAAGAATTCTACAACAGTCAAGTCAACAGATAAGAGAATAGATCAGATTGAAAAAAGAAACGTTTTCAGAAAATCTCTACAAATAGCTGCTAGCAAACGATGTTCCCAAGAACGACTGGCTCACCGAAGCCGACGGGCTTCTGATTCTGCGGGCTCCGGCTCTGCTGGTGCTTCTACCGGATCCCCCATCTCTGACAGGCTCCGCCTCCTCGATTTCATCATCCAAACCGTCATCAGCACTCATCATTTGCCGTTGGACCAGTTGTTTGTAAAGTCCCTCTTGTTCCATGAGTGTTTTATGGTTTCCGAGTTGTTCGACACGACCCTAAGTATTGCTAAATATGATTTGGGACCCTTATCACCTTACCTTATTGATAACAACAATCTTATCAGCATTCTCAACTGTCGAGAGTCTATGAGCGATCAGAATCACTGTTTTTCCCTTCAAGTTCTTTGAAATCGCCTCTTGGACCTGAAATTTGTAATTTATCGATTGAAATAGGCCACGCCCCCTTTACAGTATGCTCAGATTCGGCATCGAGAGCTGAAGTAGCTTCATCTAGAAGCAGCACAACTGGCTGACGGACTAGGGCTCTGGCAATGGCAATTCGCTGTTTTTGACCTCCTGGAAATTGGGATTTTGAGAGTACAGTAATCCGGGGAAGGTTTTTAGGGAAAACTTCAAAAAATTGGAAAAAAATTGGGAAAAATTCGAGAAATTTCAGGATTTTCGGAAAAAAAATTTTGAAAATTGAAAAAAAAATTTAAAATTTTTTTTTCTTTAAAAATTAATTTTTAAAAAAATCCAGACAATTTTTAGGAAATTAAAAACAATTTCTGATAATCTGGAAATTTTTTGAATTTTTTTTAACTTCCAGAAATTCTAAAAAAAAATTTCAGTCTGAAAAAAAAATTTCAAAAAAAAATTTTGAAAATTTTATTTTTTAATTGAAAATTTTTTTTCAGGTTTTTGAAATTTTTTAAAAAATCCAGACAATTTTTAAGAAATTTTAAAAAATTTCTGATGATCTAGAAATTTTTTTAAATTTTTTTTATTATTGAATTCAAACGAAGTGGCACTTCGGAGGGGGGAAATGGCGAAACAGGCGCGCGGGTCTCGCCACGAAAATGTTTTGGATGCTGGGATGGGCTTGGTTTGAACGGATTTGGTTAGATTTTGTGGACAAGTAGGTAAAATGACCCGGGCAACACGATGAGTACACTGGATTTTCTGCACGACACCTATGAGCCAAGTTATGCTCTGTTTCTGATAAGGGTCTGCTAGATCGCAGTGTTCTCGGCCGGCGCGGCGGCTGCCCCACAACCCTCAACTTGTGTGTCTTCGTGTGAAAGTACTAATGGACCGATTTGGCTGAATTTTTGGTTTTCCATTAGATAATTTACTCCTCTACAAATTATTTTCGTCAGAACATAAAATTGTTCTGCTGGTTCTCGCGAAATAGCTCGAAAACTGAAAAAAGTCTTGAAAATTTCACAAAAATGCGGCCGAAGCTGCGTTTTCGTTTTCGAGCTATTTCGCGAAAACCATCCGAACAATGTTATGTTCTGACGAAAATACTTTGTAGAGGAGTGAATTATCTAATGGAAAACCTAAAATTCAGCCGAATCGGTCTATTAGTACTCCAACACCAAGACACACAAGTTGAGGGTTTTGGGGCAGCCGCCGCGCCGACCGAAATCGTGGCGAGACCCGCACACCCGATCGGCCGTTTTTCCCCTTTCGAAGTGCCACTTCGTTTGAATTCAATAATAAAATTTCAGAAATTCTAAAAAAAATTTTTTTTTATTAAAAAAAATTTTTTTCAAGGTTTGGTGAATTTTTTTGTAATCCAGACAATTTTTTAGAAACTTTGAAAAATTTTCTGATATTCTAGAAAATTTTCTAAATTTTTAAAAATTTCAAAAACCATTTTTAAAAATTTTTCAAAATTCTGAAAAAAATTTTTTTTGTCAAATTTCAAAAATGTTTCCAAAAGCTCTAATAAATGTTCCAGAATCCTAAAAATACTCAAAAAATCCAGAAAAATCCCAAAACCCCTTTCCTACCTGACATTTGACTTCCTTTCTCTCCAACATTCGTGTTATACCCATCCGTAGTGTCATTCATGATGAAAGTATGAGCATTTGCGAGTTTAGCGGACTGCAAGGATTACTGTACCTACCTCAATTTTCGACAGTTTGACCTACTTTTTGAACCATATCATCATCGAATTTATCAAGTCCATAACCAACATTTTCAGTGACGGATCTAGCGTAAAGGACTGGTTCCTGACCGACTAGGGCTACTTTAGTGTGCAGGTATTTGTGATCGTACTCCCTAAAGTTTGAAGGATTTCTTATCACTGATAGCTTATCACTGATAAGACCAACCTCACTGGCACTCCATCAATCAATACTTCACCACTAGTTGGCTCATAGAAATGCTCCAACATTGCAATACAACTCGATTTCCCACCTCCAGACGGCCCGACCAATGCGACGACCTCTCCAGGTTCAACTGTGAACGTAAGATCTTCCATAATCGGAAGATCCGGTCGAATCGGATAACTGAATGCCACGTGGCGGAACTCGATCTTTCCGGTCATATGGTCAGGTTGGAAGGTTCCAGTGTTCTCGACTCGGGGACGGCGATCGATAAATTCAAAGACCTTTCGCGAGGCTCCGACGGCTTGCATCAGACCGTTCCACACTTCTCCGAGCTCCTATAATTAGGCTTGTAAAAAATTTAAGGCCTGCAGGTGAATTTAGGCCTGTCAAAAAATAAGGATTGTAAAAAAATTAGGCTTCTCCTGATTTAGGCCTGTCAGAATTTCAGGTCTGTAAAAGTTTGGCATGCCAAAGTAGGCCAGAAATTTAGGCTTGTAAAAATTTAAGGACTGTAGGGAATTTAGGCCTGACAATAGTTAGGTTTGTCTAAAAGTTAGCTAGAAAGCTGGAACTTCTCAAAATTTAGGCCTGTCATTCTTTAAGGCCTGTCAATAATTTAGGCTTGTCAAAAAATCAGGCCTATCAAAAATTTAGGTTTGTAAAAATACTTAGGCTTGTCAAAAAAATTAGGCTTGTCAAAAAATTAAGACCTATCAAAAAATTAAGGCCTGTCAAATTCTCAGGCCTGTCAAAAAAATTAGGCTTGCCAAAAAATTAAGGCCTGTCAAATTTTCAGGCCTGTCAAAAAATTAGGTTTGTAAAAAAATTAGGCCTGTCAAAAATTTAGGCTTGTCAAAAAGTTTAGGTTTGTCAAAATATTAGGCCTGTCAAAAAATTAGGCTTGTCAAAAAATCTAGGCCTGTCAAAAAAATAGGTTTGTAAAAAATTAAGGCTTGTAAAAATATTTAGGCTTGTCAAAAAATTTACACCGGTCAAAAATTAGACTTGTCAAGAAATTTAGGCTTGTCATAATTTGAGGCCTGCAGGAAATTCCGGCCTGTCAAAAAATTCAGGACTGCCTAAAAGTTAGGACCTTCAAAAATTAGGCTTGTCAAAAAAATTGAGGCTTGTCAAAAAAATTTAGGCTTGTCAAAAAAATTAGGCCTGCCAAAAAATTCAGGTCTGTAAAAGTTAGGCCTGAAATTAAGGCCTGAAATTAAGGCCTGTTCAAAAATTAGGCCTATCAGGCCCATCCCAACTAAAAACTCACTCTCAAATTCTCTCCCAACTGGAATTGATACAACAAAAACGAGACCAGAAGCCCCGATTCGACTTTATTCTCAATAACCAAATGACCTCCGTACCACAGCACAATAGTCAGAATTCCCATTTGGAGAAGCTGGAAAAATCGATAATCAATCGATAATCGGGATAGAAATCAATACTCACTTCATTCGACCAAATCAATCCAATAACCACAAAAACTTTTCTGGTCGCAATTTTCATGGTAACATTAAGGAAAGTCATGAATCTGAAAAAGTACGCAATTTGTCGTAGAATTGGGTGTAAACAGACCTGCTCGATTCAAAATTCTCACATGCGAATGATTTAACAGTTCTGATAGATGATAAGACTTCCTCTGCCACGTCATTGGCCTTGGCGACTGAGTTTTGGGTTTCTTCGGAAAGTGTCTGGGATTTTTAATTTTTTATCGATTTATTGATTTTTTTAATCGATTTTTTGAAGCTAGATTTATGGGGAAAACTATTTTTTGAATTAGAAAAAATTAATTTTGAAAAAAAAATTTTTTTTCGAATTTTTTTTTCAAAAAATCAATAAATGTTTTATTGATTTTTTATTGATTTTTTAAAGCTAGATTTATCGGGAAAACTATTTTTCTAATTAAAAAAAATTAATTTTGAACAAAAAAAATTTTTTTTTTAATTTTTTAATTTTTTCAAAAAATCAATAACTTACATCATACCAAACTCCGAAAATCTTGTTTACCAAAAAAATAATCGGAATATTGATAAGCGTAATCATTGATAACTTCCATGACAAGGTGAACATGAAAATCAGCGATCCGAAGAGCATTGTCAAGTTTCTGCAATTCGCCGGGTTACTGTAGGTACGCAATTGCGCGTGGGATATGGTGCAAACACGATTTTGCGTGTTTCTACGTACCTTGTCAAGACATTCATGTAGAGCGACAAAGTATTCGACATAGTTTGACAATCAGCTGATAATCTTGAGCAAATCTCACCTGAAATGGAAAGTTTCCCTAAAAAACCCAAAAAATCAATAATCACCAGTTTTGTTCATGTCAAAGAAGCCAATTTCCTGTTTTACAACAGATCTGAACAGGTCGTTTCGGATTTGTCGATCAATTGTGGCGTGAGCGTAGGTGAAGGATCCACCGCGAAGTCCACCGAAAACTGTGCTGAAAATTGACGGAAAATGGGGAATTTCAGTGTTTTTTGGGTTTTTCCTGCGAAAATCCGCTGAAAATCCATCAAAAATCAATAAAATCCGTCTGTAGCTCAATTCTGTGCAAATTGTCGTCAAATACTGCGCATTGACGCAAAATTACACAGTTTTCGAGGAAAATTGGTATTTTTTGCCTTTTTCAGCGGGTTTTCTCGTAAAAATGAACGAAAAAACCAAAAATTAGTAAATCCAGGGGTTTTTCGGCGAAAATGCGCTGAAAACCCATCAAAAATCAATAAAATCCGACTGTAACTCTATTCTGTGCAGTTTGTCGTCAATTACTGCGCATTGACGCGAAATTGCACAGTTTTCATTTCAAATTGATGAAAAACAACGGAAAAAGCGGGAAATTTAAAATTTTCACTCACGAAGCCAGCGAAAGCAGTGCCATAATCATTACAGTTCTGTGAAGCTTCTCGTAACTGGCACTTTCACCGAACACTGCTGTGACCACTTCTCCAGTGTAGTATGGGATGAAGACACGACCTGAAAGCAAGAAATTCTGAAATTTTCGAGAAATTCGGTTCTTTATCACTACCCAAAAGTTTCTCCTCGCCGCCGCCAGCCGTCGAACCGGCGCGCATTCATATACGCATTCGGCCGGCGGCAGCGAGTGTTACACCCGTAGCGCAGCGGCTAGCGCGCTTGTCGCTCGTGCCGCCGACCACGGGTTCGACTCCCCCAAAGTGCCGTGTGATTTAGGTTTATTTGCTACTCTTGATGAATCATGATGACAAGAAAGTATGATGGTACTAACACTTTTTTGGCCTAGACTTACTCAATGAATAGCAGAAAAGGAATCCGAAGGCCATTCCGTAGTACTTCCACTGTCTGCCCATGTAGCCCAGAAGTCTGTAGAGCAATTGGAAGGTTTCTCTTTGTTGAGCAGCCTTTTCAGCTTCTTCCTGTCGCAATCTTTCCTCTTGTTCAGCATCTCCGAATAGAAGAGAATCACCGGTTCCAGCGGCCACTTCAGTGACGTGAGTGAGCACGGAAGTCCAGATTCCCTGAAAAGTTTGAGTTTTGCAGAATTCTGGGGTCCCAAGTCTTCAGAATCTCTTCAGAATCCCACCTGAAGCAGAAGAGACGCAAAAATACACCAAATCATCAGAATCCAGTCTCCAACTGCCAAACGGATATTATCGTCTTCATAAAAGGCCAGAAGCTTCGATGGAGCGAACGCAACAATCAGAAGCATGGCGGCGAAGACAACGTTTCTGGAAATCACTGATATCTCGCTTATCAGTGAAGATATAGAAAAGTTGCCAATTACAAAGTTGTTCCTTATAAAATTTCCTACAAGTTTGCAGTTGGCAACTTTTCTCTATCTTTTCTAATTCTTGAGATATCAAGCCAGAAAGACTAGCGAGTCTTTATCACTTGATATCTCGTTTATCAGTGGAGATATCAAAAAGTTATCAACTACAAACTTGTTGCTTTTACAATTTTCTACAAATTTGCAGTTGACAACTTTTCTCTATCTTCTGTAATTCTCGAGATATTCGCTTGGATAAACAACGACCCATGCGGAATCCGCGGAGTGTCGTACGAAATGCTTATAACTTGAGAACTAGAAGTGCTAGAACAAAAGTTTCAACTGACAAAATGATAAATCGATAATTTTCCATCACTGTCAAGCCTCTAAACTCACTTGACATTCTCGGCAACCACAGAAAATCCAGATGGAGAAGCCCATGCGGAAACAGCTCCTCCCAGCAGGATACTGTCACGGATCAAAGCGACGGCCTAAAAAATCAGCCAAATTTAAGAAAATTTGGCGGGAATTTGAATTTTTGACAAGAAAAACCTAAAATTTACCAAAAAATCTACTGGATTCTTCAGGAAACTGTAATTCTCCAGATCGAACCAATGCGAGATATTGGCGAATGTAAAGTACTGCAAGAAATCAATCGATAATCAATATTTCCTTATCAGTGGCTTATCAGTACCGATCCATTCCATGCGAGACCCAGAAAATTGACGAAAAGGTCCAGGCCGATGAAGGCGAGGCATATGAATAGTGCCTGACCACCCGTGTAAAGAGAAGAACCCATTCTTCTTAAAATTATTGATTGATAAGGTGATAAGGGTTACGGTAGCTAGAAAAATAGCGGGAAATCGAATTTTTCAAAAAAAAATTTTTTTTGAAAATTTTGAATTTTTGATTTTTCAAAAAATAATTTTTTTTTGAACTTTGATCTTATCGATTTTATTGATTTTTCTTATCAGTAATTGATAATTTTAATCTTGATTTTTATAGAATTGACCTGAAATTTAGAATCTCATTTTTTTGGAAATTAGGACAAAATTAGGAAAAAAGAAAATTTGTAGAGTTACTGAAGGGGTTTTTCGTCCATTTTCAGTTTGACTGATAAGTGATAACAAATCGAATGGCAACTCTTTCTCTCCAGCTCTTTCTCTTTGTCAATTTACGGACGGTTTCTTCGCTTCAACACTGATAACGAGCAAGAGAAGCGAGAGAAACTGGCCCGAGAGTCGTCCAAATTATCAGTGATTAGGGGGCGACACGGGCTGCTCGATGATTACTTGTTGCAGGCGAAAAATTGCAATTTTTGGACGAAAGTTGCGAAAACGTGGGGGGAAATTGGGAATTTAGGTGTATTTTTTCAGATTTCTGCAATTTTTCCTGCTTTTTATTCAGTTTTCCAGGTTAATTTCACAAATTTCCAGCGATTTCCAGTGATTCCCAGCGATTTCCAACGGCGATGGATTACTGTACACAATCCCCTGTCTGCAATTTACCGTCAGCTTCACTGCTTACGTATCGTGTAGTCCTCTCGGAAAACACGTTTTTATGTATTTTTTTCGGGATTTTCCATCGTTTTTCCTTGTTTTTTCTCGTTTTTCTTTATTTTTCTTGGCAAAATAAATTTTTTATCACATTCCTCGTTTAAAAATCAATAAATAAGCAAACATTTCTTAAAAAAATACCCAAAATTCATCGAAAAAAATTTTTAAAAATCAAAAACCAAAATTCTTCAATTTTTCATGTTTACGCAATTTTTCCAGGGTAGACAACATTTAGAAACTTGCAAAACCTATAATTAAACCTAAAAATCTCCAGAAATAGCAAAAATAAAGGCCAAAGTCCAATTCCCACCCCAAACAATACGTTTCCAGCCTTATCATAGTCCACCCCTCTCCCCTATCTCATCAACTATGCCAATATTCAAACGTGACCCCGTCTGACCTCCACGCACCCACTAATTACTCGGTCTCTCCGTGCAAAAGAGACTTGGCAGCTTGCCAAGTCTCCCTTTTCACCTCTGCGTCTCCGCTTCCCGTTAACTATTTCGTCTGACTTGTCGGCTGCTGGTCAGCGTCGTCTTCGTGCCAGCTGGTGACCAGTAGGCTGTGGAAGAACAAAGATTTTTCGATTTTCAAGGAAATTTTGGTTTTTCTTTTTTTTACTTTTTTTTAAGCTTGCATTATTTTTTTTGAATTATTTGAGTTCCCGCTTCTCCCTAGTCGTATTTCCATTCAATCGATGAGTAATTCCGTCCTCGATTTGCATAGAAATCGTCTAGACACGAACAAGTTGAAGAGACCCAGAGAAACGAATCGAGGTCGTCCATTTGGTGACCGCTGAATGAAAATGTGATCGAAATAGAATTCTGTGCGGTTTTGTGTGATTTACACTCGCAAATTCAATTTTCTCGCTTTTTCCCTGCGAAAAACTGCCGATTTTCAAAATTTTCATTTTTTCAATTATTTTCCACTTTTTCCGGGTCTTATTGCACCCTTTTTTCAAATTAAATTCCAAATTTTGGCTTCTCTGTTAAATAATTTCCAACAAATTGCCATTTTTCAAAACTCCCTCAATTCGGCTTATAATAATCCCTGGATTAGTGTTACACACATGTTTTGCACTTTTTATTAATACTTCCACTATTTTTCATGATTTGTATGCCTTGAAATAGAAAATTTGAAACAAAAGGCGAATTTTTCGGTTTTCGGAACAAAAATTCTCTAGAGATTGGTAAAATGCACGAGTTGAGCGTTTTTGCCAACTTTTTAGTGGAATTCTGAATTCTCAGTGGGTATTAGGGAGTTATCACTTGTGAAAATTGGTTTTGAAAAAATTTGAAAAAAAAAATTTTTTCAAGTACAGAAATGTTCAATTATGTTTTTACATTCTCTAGAAAAATTCAAAAATCTTGAAAAAATATGAAAAAATTAGTTAAAATCATCCAAAAATGCTCTAGAATTTTTTAACAAGATTCCAAAAAAATTCAGCTTTTCAGGAATTTACTGGAATTTTCATGTAATTTTACTAGCTTAAAAATTTTCAAAAATATTCTTTTAAAAATTCTGAATTTTTAAAAAAACTTCAAATCTTCCAGAAAAAAATTTCGAGTTTCTGGAATTTTTTTTTTTTAATTTATGATTTTTATAAATTTTTTCGAGTTCAGAAATGTTCAATAAAAAAAATTTGTATTGGTTAGAAAAAATTTAGAATCCTTTTAAAAAATTCAAAAATTATTTGGAATCATCCAAAAATGCTCTAGAATTTTTCTAAACTTCAATAAAAAAAATTTCCAGCCAAATTTGACAAACTCAAAAAATTTTTCAATTTTCAAAAATTCCCTAAATTTTATAAAAATTCCCAATTTCCCCCTGCTCTTTTTGTGGCTTGCGCGCGGAAATTCGAATCTAAATAATCCTGTTGCTTCCGCATCTGTTTTCCGTCCGGGGTCCCCGCACACACACATTGGCCGGCCATTCGTAAGGTGACCGGCACCAACTGGGTGCGGCCCTCCTGTCTGCGTCTCTCCACTCCTGACCGCTCTCTCGTCGTCTCCACACCAATCCACCAATCTCTACTTCAACGCCTTGGCTTCTCTGCGTTTCTCATCTCTCGCTCTTTGAAGCACGACGTCGCCTTTCATGGAAGGGTCTCTCTGTGTGTAATACATATAATTTATGAATACGTAGAGAGAGAGATGCTTGTGTCTGGCTGTTGTAGCCTGTTATTAAATGAAATTGCAGGGTTTGTGATGGAAATTATATAGCAGGAATTTGCTATTTTTTAAATTGTAGCTTTTTTAAGAAGAAAATGAATTTTAATCAATTCAATAGTTCAAATTATAATTAAAAATGAGGTTTAGCTTGATTATTAGCTATTTTCCAGTTTTTAGCTTTTTTTTAAACGCAAGTTATAATTAAAATTGAGGTTTACCTTGATTTTTAGCAATTTTTCTAGCTAATCTATTTTAATTTTTTTTTCAAATTTAATTTTTCATCAATCTTGATTTATTTTCATTTTTTTTTCTCTAATCATTATATTTTCCATATCTAGGTATTCTTACCATCTCCCCTTTTTCTCCTTCTAAAAATGCATAAATACACATTATTTGCGCTTGTTTACACTTGTTTATCAAGTTTGACTTGTGGCTGGGAGGCAGAAAAAATATATAGGTTTATTACGATTTGTTGAGGTATTTTTGGAATTGAAAAAGGGAGAATTGGGGATTTTCTGGAAATTGGTACTTCATTTTGAAAATTTGTCAGAAAATCAAAAATCATTGATTTGACCCTTTTTTTCTTATCATTTTATTTTTCTTCATCATTATTTTTCAAGCTTTATAAAATTCCAGCCTATTATTCCTGATTTTGCCACCTTCTCAATTTTATTACATTTTTTTAAATTTTTTAAAAATTTATCTAAAAATCACGGTTCACAGCAGCTGAATTTTTCGATTTTCCCGGAATTTTTATTTCAAATTTTATAAATATTCAGCGATTTTTGAGAATTATCCTTTTCTATCCAATTTTTAATTAATGTTCTTTATTTTAAAAAAATCCCAAATTCCTTGTAGAATTTTTGCTGATTTTCCTATAATTTCGAGATTTTTCTGGAATTTTCCAAAAATCAATTATTTCTCATTGCCAACTGAAATTTTCGATTTTTCCAAATTTCAGAAAGATTCCTTTTTATTCTAGATTAAAATTAAAAAATACATTTTTGAAACCATAGTTTCCAGCAGCTGAAATTTGCTATTTTATTTTTTCCCTAGAATTTTGGGATTTTTTTTTCAATTTTTTAAAGATTTTTTTTCTTCAATTCATCCTTCATTCACATCTCAATCTTCCCCTCCCTCCCTACCCGCAATTTTTCGCGCGCGCCTCTAATCGAAATTATCTGAATTAGAAATCTCTCAAAAACTGACAGGAGAATGACCTCTAACGTTGGCTGACTGACTAATTGTGTTGCCACCCACCTCTTGATTATAATCTTGTCAGCAACTTTGAGATTCTGGTGATTTTGGTGGGTTTGATGGATTAGGAACCGTTGATTTACATTGAAACTTGATTTTTATCGTTTTTACAATTATTTTGGATTTTTTGGGAATTTTCGGGGGAGTTATAGATAATTCTAACAATTGTCATCGGTCTCACCACGAAATATAATGCCTAGAAATATATTTTAAAATTTTTTTAATTAAAAAAAATTATAAATTCTTCTGATGGGTCTCGCCACGAAAATTGGTACCTAGAATTTTTCTAGATTTTTTGATGAATTTTTTAAAAATTATAAATACTTCTATAGGTCTCGCCACGAAATATAATGCCTAGAAATATATTTTAAATTTTTTTTAATTAAAAAAAATTATAAATTCTTCTGATGGGTCTCGCCACGAAAATTGGTACCTAGAATTTTTCTAGATTTTTTGATGAATTTTTTAAAAATTATAAATACTTCTATAGGTCTCGCCACGAAATATAATGCCTAGAAATATATTTTAAAATTTTTTTAATTAAAAAAAATTATAAATACTTCAAATAGGTCTCACCACGAAATTCAATGCCTAGAAGTATTTTCTTTAGTTTTTAATTTTCGAAAAAAAAAATGTTTTCTAATTTTTCCATTATCACCCGCTTATTTTCCAGTTATTATTTTTTGTTTAATTTTGCAGACATTATTCTTATTTCTCTGAAAATCACTACTAAAATCCACCTATTCCCCCAACTTTCTCCTGGGAATCCATATTATTCCAGGTTTTCCTAACACTGGTACGACTAGTCTCTCCCCAATTTATTATAATTAGTTTTTGCTATTTTTAGATTTCGGGAAGCTGAAAATAACCGGTTTTTGCTGAATTTTAGGAAAAATTGCCCAAAAATCAGAATTCCCGCGCAAATATGCTTTCCTACTGTAAGCTTTTCGCTTCGAGACCCGAAAAAAATGTCTGTTGTAGATTTCTTGAAAAAATTGATAAATTTGGTGATTTTCTTTCATTTTTGCTACTTTTCACTGATTTTTCCCAAATTTTCACCATTTCCCAACAATTTTCCCCTATTTTCCAGCAAATTCACCCAATTTTCAGCTTTTTCCACCGATTTTCATCTATTTTCCCTCATTTTTCTTTGATTTCCTGGTTTTTTCTCAATTTTCCTCTAATTTCCCTCAATTTTCACTAATTTCTTGGTTTTTCCTACATTCTTGAACCATTTTTATCAACTTTCCTCCATTTTCCAGCAAATTCAGCCAACTTTCAGCTTTTCCCATCGATTTTCAGCTATTTTGAGCTCTTTTCCCTGATTTTCACTCATTTTTCGCCGATTTCCACGGTTTTTCCTGGATTTCTGGTCAGTTTCATGAGTTTTCCTAGATTTTACTTCAATTTTCCCGATTTCTGGCATTTTTACCCTTTTCTCCGCTACTTCCACTCATTTTCCTCTGAATTTCTATTTTTCTTGCATTTTTCCTCGATTTACAGCCATTTTCACTCATCTTTCTTCAATTTTGCCTATTTTACTCGCATTTTTACCAATTTTTCCGCGATTTTCACTCTTTTCACCTCATTTTGCCCCATTTCTCCTCCTAATTGCCCTATTTTGCAGACCCTATCGAATGAGCCGACAGCTCATATTCCCCACTGAAACCATCTAACATCACCATTCAAATAACCCATCAAATAATGAAAGAACAACCAAAGAAATCGGTGAGAATCGAGGTGAAGGAGGAGTTGAAAACGTTCGAAGACGCCGCCTTCGAGATGCTCTCCACTGTGAGCCCCGTCAAATTGCCCAGAGAAGACATACCGTTCGATTCTGTTAGGGAGATTGTGCTCAGTGAGGTAAGCACTAGGAAAATGAAGAAAAAGTGGGGAAAAACGGTGAGAATCGAGCAAAAATGGCGGAAAACTCACCAAAATTGACCAAAATTCAAGTTTTATCTTGAAAAATAAGGAAAATAATGGATTTTGGAAGAAAAACGGCCAGAATTAACTGAAATTGACCCAAAATCAACCAAAATCCAAGTTTTCCCTTGGAAAAGTTGGGAAAATTGGTCAGAGTGGACCTAAATCAGTCTGAAACTATAAACTTGGTGGAAAAATGCCCAGAATTGACTGAAATTGACCCAAATCCGACCAAAATCCAAGTTTTATCTAGAAAAAAGAGGAAAATGAGCCAAAATCCAGCAAAAATGGTGGAAAATAGAGGAAAATCCAAGTTTTCTATTGAAAAACATGAAAAATTACCTGTTGTTTCGGCGAAATTCAAGAAAAAATGAGAAAAGTGTGTAAAATTGTGCTCATTGTGGTGAATATGGGGAAAAAGAGCTCATAAGAGATTTTTCATGAAAATTGACCCAAAAGCAGTGAAAATACACAGAAATCCAAGTTTAGAGTGGCAAAATGCGGAAAATAGGCTTGGAATTAATCAAAATCTCTTTGAATCCATGAAAAACCAAGTTTTACAACAAAAAAATGAAGAAAATCGGCCGGAAGAGCTGAAAAACATGAAAAATTCCAATTTTTGCCAAAAATCACATCAAACTCGGGATAATGTATCAAAATCGCTGAAAATCAGAGACAATTCAAGTTTTATGTGCAAAAATCATCAATTTTTAAATTTTTCCAGATACTCCGAAGCAAAAAGCAAGCCGCGGCAGCAAAACGACCAAATGGAGTCAAAAGTTTGTTTTTTATCGGTTTTTACACACAGCAATCTAAAAATTGGCATGAAAAATCGCGTTTTCTAAATAAATCGTCTGTTATCTTTCCAAAAAATCTATAAATCCCCCCACTTTCCCCCCAAAGTTACCCCCCACCAAAATGCCACTCTCATGGCCTTCAAAAGTGCGAAAAATCGTAAATTTTGAAGATTTTAGCAAAATTTCTGTTATTTTTGTGTAGAAATTGACAATTCTCACTGGATTTTCGGAAAATTTGATGATTTTCACGGAAAATCTCGAAAAAATGGCTTTTGGAAAAAAAAAAAGAAAATGGGAAATCCCAATTCTCTAATCATTCTAAAAGCATTCAAATTCAATCCTTTCCATTTTCTTACACTTCTCTCCGCCTTCTCCCCCTTATTTTCCACTTTGGCTAATAATCATGGCCATCTCTTGTCTGTTCTTCATCTCTTTCCCCCTCTCTTCCCCCTTTCCAACCACCCTTTTCTCCCCTTCATAAAAACTATTACTTTCTTCCCGCTTTTTACAGTTCGCGGCTTTCTTGAGAGCAGAGGAACTGTACGGAAAAGAAAAAAAAAGCGATTTTTCCTATTTTTATAGTTTTTCGTAGAAAAAAAATTTGAATTGAAAAATGGAAGAAAAATTGAATTTTCAGCTAAAAAATCAGGAAAATTGAGAAAAATCCCCTGGCTTTTCTGAAAATGCAACATTTTGAAAATCCTCGTTTCCCCTCTGAAAAGAGCTTGAATTTTTAATTTCCCACTTGAAAACGGCTGAAAATGAGGGGAAATTCCTATTTTTCTTGAAGAATCAATGCATTTCGCAGTTTTCCGTGCAAAAACCGTCTGAAACTTCGGAAAAGCTGATTCTCAACACTAGATCAGTGCCAAAGAGAAGTATGAGCTTGTGATAACCCTATCAGTACCCTGATATATCACCTGGCTTACCAGAATACATCTATCTAATGATCTGTACCGGATAATGGGTAAAATGCACTGTTTTTCGATGGAAACCTCAAAGAACATTGATTTTGGAGAGAATTCTACTAGATCAGTGCCAATTAGAAGTATAAGCTTGTGATAAGCCTATCAGTAACTCGATTTACCACCTGGCTTTCCAAATTTCTTCTATCTGAGAATCAGCTTCAAATAATGGGCGAGATTCACTGATTTTCATTCAAAGTCCCTCTAGAAATCAGTATTTCCAGAAGATTCTGCCGGATCAGTGCTAATGAATAGTATAAGCTTGTGATAAGCCCTATCAGTAACCTGATATACCTAACTTACCAAGATTCTCCCATCTGTCTATCTATCTCAAGTTATGGCCAGAATACACTGTTTTTCATTCAAAACTCTCTGGAAATCAGTTTTCTTAGGGAATTCTGGTAGATTTGTGCTCCTAGATGGTGTTGATCCTTGTGATAAGCCCTATCAGTAACCCGATCCTTCCTTGTTCCTCTCTTTCCATTCTGTTGACACAACTCCTAGGTTGTTGGTGGGTGTTTGAACAGTCCTCTTCGTCTGTTTGCCTTCTTCCTCCTTCTCTCCCCAACTTTGTCTCTTTCGACCACTCGGACAGGTTGACGAAGGTCGCATTTACACTCATTCGCACCCTGGCACTGTAACATTTCCCCCTTGTTATCAGTATTTATTGATCTGTCAAGGGAGAGAGAGGAGGAGTTGGTCAATATTGTTCTGAATTTTTGGGAAGATTGGCTGGAAAAATGGGAAGTTTTGAGAAAAGGTGGGTTTTTTAGCTTATTTTTACAACGAAAATTGATTTTTCTAAAAATTCGCATTTTTTAAAAATCCTGGAAAAATAGGGATATTTGTAAAAAAAAAGTGGGCTTTTTCAGCTATTTTTACTGATTTTTCTGGTTTTTTGTGTTGAAAAAAATTAAATTAAAAATTATGAGTGTTTTCTAGAAAAATGAGAGGTTTTCACCAATTTGATTCTGTTTTTACTGATAAAAAAAATATTTTTCAAAAATATTTCTTTCATGGGAATTTCTGTAAAAATGAGCGTTTTCTATATCATTTTATCCAGGGGT
>LR539209.1:894198-947814 GCA_900536315.3 Caenorhabditis becei
ATGGGAAATTCTCTGATTTTTGGTCTATTTCATCTGTTTTTTCCTGTATTTTAGTCACATTTTACTCAAATTTTCCTTGAAATTGTTGAAAATAAGAGCATCTAATTTCCGGTTCATTCATCTAGTTTATCCGCTTCTTTTCCTCCCCTTTCCCCCTTTTTCCATTGAATTTCTAATAAGAATGCATTAGAAAAGAGAAGCCCTTCCCGTCTATCCCGAGGGGCACTCAACAACTATTTCTCTCATTCTTTACTCCTTTCCTTTCCTTTTTCTTACTCTTTTCTACATTGTGCATTTGTGAACACAAGAGAGGGCTATTGATTGGAGAAATAGAAGGAATTGGACTGGTTTTAAGGGAAAATTTGATTTTTCCGGTTTTCTAAAGGCTGGAATAGTCAGAAAGTTTGGAATTGGTGATTTTTGGAAGTTTGGAAGGCTAAAAATGGTGAAAATAGAGTTTTCTGATTTTTAGAATTTTTAAGAATTTTTTCTGATTGAAAAAACCCAAAATTCACAAAAAACCGTAATTCTGAATCTCCTGAAAATCGCGTCAGTTGAATAAAAAATTCCTGATTTATTTCAAATTTTTGAAATATTCTTAGAAATTTCTAGAAGCTGAAGTTCGGATTTGGCAGTTTTCTTGTTCTAAAAAATGAGAAAAATGAGATAAAGTGGGAAATCAAGATTTCTCATCCAATTCTGCTGAAAAACATGAATTTTGGAAAAAAAATCCTGTGATTTTATGCTCTGAAACAGGCTAAAACAAGACGATTTTGAGAATCTGCACCATTTTCCATTTTTTCTCATGAAATTTGTTGGATTTCCGGCTAGAAAACGCTGTTTTTGCTCATTTTACAGTATTTATTTGGCCAATTTTGAAATCTCACAGTCAGGTTCAAAATCCTGAATTTCTAAAAATTTCAAACTTTATAAGACCCAAAATCCTGAGATTTTGAATTTTCTTTTCAATTTCCTGGAATTCCTCATTTTTTTCAAACACTGTCCCTGATATTTGTCTAGGAATCCTTCGAAGTTCCCAAGCTTCTTTTGTAACACAAGTAGTGACCCTGAACTCTGTGATTCATGTGTCCACCTTCTCTTGTCGCCGCTAGACACCAACCAGCAGCCTTCCCCTTCCTTCCTTCCTCTTCTTCTTCTTCACTCCTTTCCTGGCACCATGCCAACTTCTCCCTGCATCTCTGCTTCTCTACCCGCTCTCTCGATTCCCTGTGATCTCTCGGTGTCGACGTGCTTATCAGTCGTATATCAGTAGTCACCACGCCTCTCCTCTTTCTCTTTTTCGGGCCGGTTTCTGACGAAACTTTTGCTTTCATTTTTATTTTTTCGGCGATTAGATTTGCGATTTTTTTGGGTATTATAGAATTATTGATTGATTTTTTGAAAAGGAAAAATTGAAAAATGGATTTTTTTATTTATCGATTTTTCTAGACATGGACGAACTTCTGGAAGAAGCGCCATCGTCGTCGAGCTCCTCATCTCACGCCCCACACGATGGAGAATCGTCGTCGACGATTCTGGAGCGTGGCACGATGACTGATGATGTTGGAGCGACGCCAAGGACTACGGCAGCTAGGCTTTATGGTAATTTTTGTGGATTTTTGAATTTTTAGTGTTGGAAAATGGGAATTTTGATGATCTGGAGGGTCTAAAAATGTGTGGAAAATTCTAGAAAATGAGAGAATGAGAAATTGTAAAATTTAGATTTTTCAAACTTTCTAGACTGTTTTCCTAGTTTTTGAAATTTTTTCGAAGTTCTGACATGATTTATGAGAAATGTATGAGAAATGTAGAGAAGTCTGGAAAACTTTTAAAAATTGCAGAAATTAAAATAATTTTTTTTTGAATTTTAAAAAATTTTTAGAACCTAAAAATTAACATTTTGAAGACTTGGAGGGTTTAATAGTGTGTATGAAATTCGAGAATTCTGGAAAAATTCTGGAAAAATGGGAAAGTGTAAAATTTGGATTTTTCATTTTTTCAAAAATGTCTTCCTAATTTCCAGGATTTTTTTGAGTTTCGACATGATTTTCGCGGCACTGGAAAACCTGGAAATTTTTTTATTTACAAAAATTGAAAAAAAAATTTGGAACTTCTGAGATTAAAATTTTGAAAATCTGTATTTCTCAATCATTTTTCTCAAGTTTCTATTTACACAAAACCCTCAATTTCATCATTAACAAAATCCCTTATCAATCTTATCAGTGATATTCCCCCTAATCAAAGAGCTTATTTTCAGGCCAGTGCACCCGTTCCTCTTCGACCTCCTCGGCAACTGGCTCATCCTTCCACACAGACGCCACCGAAACTAAGAAGAAGCCGTTGAATTATCGAGAAAAGAGATTGCTGGAGATTCGACAGGCCCGTATGAAGAAATACAGGGAAAATGCGGAAATTGTGGAATTTAGTAAGATTTTTCATTAAAATTCTGGAAAAACACAGAGAAAATGGGTTTTTTTCCAATTTGTCCAATGATTTTTCCCTATTTTCTGTCAGAAAATCGATATTTTTTCAGAATGCGAAGAAAATTGTCTTGCCGAGACGTTCCTCAAATACTATGGCGAACTTCTCGACGAGGAATCCACGTCTCCGGCCAGTGTCTACTTCAGAATTGTCGAATCGCTGGATGTCTATTTTCGTGTCAAGACCTGGGAGAGCAATTGTCCGGTTAGTGGGGGAATTGATAAAGTTATAGGGAAAATGGGGTGTAAAATTGAGAAAAACTGGGAAAAACGCAATTTTCTGGGATTTTGGCGGATTTTTGATAAAAACTCGCTGATTTTTAGTGATTTTTTGGCAATTTTGCATTGAAAACCAGATTTTTCTCCTGTTTTTCCAATTTTCAGCGATTTTCCAGTGATTTTACAGAATTTTTAACGATTTTCTGGGATTTTGGCTGATTTTGAATGAAAATTTGCTGTTTTCTAGGGATTTTTAAAAAGTTTTGCATTGAAAACCATATCTTGGGTGATTTTCCTGATTTTTCCCCTATTTTTTAAAGTTTTTTGACATTTCCTGAAAGTTTCGTGATTTTTTGAAATTTCTGCGAAGTTCTGGGATTTTTCTGATTTTTCTGAGATTTTCTGCTATTTTTCTAAAATTTTCACGATTTTCTGAATTTTGGCGATTTTCCAGTGATTTTTCTCAATTTTTCACGAATTTCTCAATTTTTAGTGATTTTTCAAAGAAATCTCATGAATTTTTATCAATTACTCGAAATTCTAGGCTTTTTCTGAATTTTTGGGTAATTTTTCTGGAATTTTCCCGATTTTTGCCTGTTTTTCAGTGATTTTTTCAATTTTTCACAATTTTTCTGTGATTTTTGTAGTTTTTTATCTTCTTATCATCCCTTATCACTCCTTATCAATGATTTTTTTCCAGAAGCTTCTCTGCGAATTCCTGTGTGACAACATTCTGAAGACGTGCCAACAGCTCAATGATTATCACGATTCCAAGAATTCGCCGGATGAGAGAAGAGCTAGGGAGTGTCAGATTCAGGTTAGTGATAACGGAAAATTATCAGTGATAAGAGAAAAATCCACGATTTTTCCGGTTTTTTCCTGATTTTTCAAGCCTTTCCCCATTTTCCTCATGAAAAATCAACTGATTTGATGAAAAATTGGCCGTGTGCCAAGTGATAAGAGTGATAACTGATGATATCAGCGGAATTTCACCACCTCTTGTTTGCAGGTTCTTCTTACTCTTCACGTGTTCGTCGTCACTGATGATAAGCAATATTTGAATGAGGTAAGCCAGAAATCAGCTCTTATCAGTTATCAATTCAAACCATTCCACTTCAGACAACCAACAAATTGCGTCTTATTTACATCGCCGCTGGATCGGATCGATTGAGGAACTTTGTCGAGGAACCCGTCACGGATATGTGAGTTTTTGGCGGATTTTCAGTGAAATTGGGGTGAAAAACTGGGAAAATCATGAAATTTGGCAGTATTTCTAGAAAAATCGAGTGGAATTGGATGAAATTGGCCGATTTCGAACGGTTTTCATGGAAATTTAGCTGTTATTCCAGGATTTTCGTCTAGAAATTGAGGAAAACTGCCATTCTAGCCTGTTTTTGACAGAAATTGAGCTGAAAATCAGGAAAAACGGGGAAATTTAACAGTTTATAGAAGAAAAGCTGGGGAAATTGGGTGGAATTGACCTATTTTGACTGGTTTTGACCCGGTTTTCATGATTTTGGACTAGAAATTGAGGAAAACTGGCATTCTAGCCTGTTTTGACAGAAATTTGCTAAAAGTCACAGAAAAATCTAGATAAAGCAGCAATTTGTATAGTTTTCTGTCATTTTCCAGCAATTTTTCGTCCAAACTCATGAAAACTAAGGTTTTCCACTGATTTACCATGACTTTCTTGGAAATTCCCATGTTTTCTGTCAATTTTGACCATATCCCTTTCAAAAACCATGCAAATCTGCAGTCTTTCAATGATTTCCCGCAAATTTCCACTGTTTTCAGTGATTTGTCATCAAATTTTGGCTGAAATCCCTGAAAACTGCAATCCTTCATTGGTTTTTCATCCAAATTCCTGAAAAATTTCAGTTTTCGACCGATTTTCCTTTGTTTTTCACCATTTTCCGTCCTTCCCCTCTAATTTCCCTCTTATCCCCCCTTATTTTCCAGCTACTGGGAGCTGATTGGTGACTCTCTTGCGACAATCTACGATGAACTGTGCATATCCCTCCCTGCCGACCTTCAACAATACGACAACTCTCTGTTCAAAATGACCGAATCCGATGACTCTCAAATGGTGACAAAGAGAAGGAACGGAGCGGCGAATCGTCTCGAGCAGATGCTCATGGAGACGTCTTCTGATTTCGGAGTGGGCGGAGTCGAGCGGACGAACGGAAGGATTCCGGCAGCGGTGGCATTGGCCATGCAAGCACCCATTGTTAGGAGGAGTCTGAAGAGGAGAAATGAGGAAGCGGCAGCGGCGGCGGCAGCAGCAGTACCTAAAGGTAAGGCATTGAGGGGGAATCTGGAGAAAAATGGGTGGAAATTGACAAAAACCAGATAAAAATAAGCAAAATGGCCTATTTTGAGCCTAAAAGACAGGAATTCTGGGGAAATCTAGAGAAAACTGGATGGAAATTGAGCAAAATGGCCTATTTTGGATGGTTTTTGGCCAGTAATTTGGGTAAAATCATAGGAAAGTTATCAGAAGGTGATAGAAATTGAGGAAAATCTAAGAAAATCGACAATTTCTGATAGTTTCCTAGAAAAAATGACGATGTAGCTGGCTTTTTTCTACTTTTTTGAGTAGTTTTGAACTGTTTTCCAATCGGTTTTTGGCAGTTTCTCACTAGAACAGTCAATTCCAGTATTCCCTATGGTCTCTGATGAGTCTTGATGAATCCTGAATGCTGTCTTCTAGATTCAGATGATTCAGAAGACCCATAAGCTTCAGAATCGCTTGTCCAGGTGTTTCTGAAGTCTCCGGATCAATTCTAGACTCTCTATCCTGGATTCTGATCATCCTGAAGCCTAGACACTCCAGCATCCATTTTTGGGGGACTTCTGAAGCCTTCTGAATCCCGAAAAGCCTTCTCGGAATATCAATCGATCATCGAAACTTGACAAACAGCCAACTGGAACTATTACAGCTCCTGATAAATCTTTTACTCTGTCTTCTGTTTTCTAGAATCTTCTAGACTGCATTCTGAATTCTCTGAATCTAGTCTGAAGCTCTCTAGATTCAGAAGCTCCAGAACCCATTTTCGGAGAATTCTGAAGCCTCCTGAAGCTTATGCCCCCTCCAAACAGCACTCCATCAAAACTTGGCAAACAGCCAATGATCTGATCTCTGTTTCCTTCCTCCGCTTCTCTGCGTCTCTTGGTCTCTGACCATCCGGAACACACACACACACGAAAAGTCCATCCCACTCGGCATCTCTTTTTCTCTCCTGTTTTCTCCTGTTTTCCCCCATTCTTTCACTTCTTTTCCGCCCCATCTCCTCGACATTTTCGCTCTCGGCTTCCTCTCTCCTTCTCCCCACCCCGCCGTTTTTTGTTGCTTCTCTTTCTCTTTCTCGTTTTTTTGTTGGGTCTTGCACGAACTTTTTCCTTTTTTCTTCATTTTTCTCGTTCCAATTGAAGTTATCCTAGATTTCAGCTGTTTTCCTGGGTTTGTGGAAGCGAAATTGGAAAAAAGTAGGAAAAAATCGGGATTTTTCAGTGAAAAGTGTGAAAATTGGTCAATATTGGTTGTTTTCCAGAGTTTTTCTACCAATTTCAGCGATTTGTCGCTATTTTTAGTTGTCTCACCAGGTTCTTGATAAGGAAGTTCAGAAAAACAGCGAAAAGTGTAAAATTGGCCAGAATTGGTAGTTTTTCAGCGATTTTTAACAGTTTCCAGTGGTTTTTCTGGATTTGTAGCTACTTTCCTCCTCTTTTCACTGATATCTGAGCAAATCCCATTCTTCTCGGCTGTTTCCTGTGGTTTTGTCTGTTTTTTTGATGAGATTGATAAGAGATCGGACATGTGACTTTTCTTCTTCACACCAATCTTCATTTTTCTCTTCTGGTCTATCTTGTTTTCTTCCTTTCTTCTCTGTTTTGCTGTGGTTTTCACTCTTTTCTCGTTCTAGGAGAGGTTCAGAGCATTGGTTTTGCTTCTTGATAAGCTTTTACCTGTTATCACTAACTGATATCACTGAAAATTAAGAGGACTGTCAAAATTCAATTTTTCATGCTGTTTTTGGCTATTTTTAGTGGTTTTACACTCAAAAACTAGAGGAAAGCCACTAGAAAATGGGTTTATGCTGAGTTTTCCGGATTTCTAGTGGTTTTCATAAGATTTTTACTGATTTTCATTGAAAAATCACTGGAAAACTAGGAAAACCTTATTTTTGTTTGGTTTTCTGAAAGTATCTTCTAGAATTCCTGAATTCCAGTTGATTAAGCTGGTTTTTACTGATTCTTGTCATTTTTCTGAATATTCCAACTGATTTTCATGGAAATTGATTAGAAAACTGGGAAATTTGTCATTTTTTAGTCAATTTCTATTGGTTTCGAACTACAAATCCTCAATTTTCTAATTTTTGGATTTTTAGTGATTCCTGTCAGTTTTTATGAAAATTTCAACTGTTTTTCATGGAAATTGAATGGAAAACTGGGAAAGTTGTCATTTTCTGATAATTTCCCATTGATTTTCTTTATTTTCTGCGTCAAATCCTCTCAATTTGGCCACTTTCAGAACTGTTGTCCCCGGTTCGTCCGACCCGTGCGGCGGCCTCGTCCCGTACCGACTACAAGCACTTTTTCGTCGAGGACACCCCCGATGAAAAGTACACGAAACGAGTCAAGAAAGAGCCGAAAACAAGTGGATACGGTGATGAGGACGACGATGATAAGACGATTCTGGAGGAGATTGACGAGGAAGTCAAACAGACACCCGTCGCCAAGTTGAGACAGTCGGCGGCGGCGAAAAGTGGAAAAAGGTGGGTGAAATGGGGGTTTTGGGGTGGTTTTTATGGGAAATTGGGGGGAAAGGGTTGATTTTGGTGTAGGACGGTTAAATTTGAAATCTGGAATTTTTTGAATTTTTCTGAAAATTGAAAAAAACTTGATTTTGACTTTTTTGAGCTGAAAATGATTTTTTCCGATTTTTAAAATTTTTGAATATCTGAAAATTGATGAAATTGTTTTATATTATCATCATTGATAAACCAGAATTTTTAAAAATATAAAAAAAAATTACATTTGATTTTTTCTTACATTTTTTGAACTGAAAATAATTTTTTCTAAGTTTTAAAATTTTTTTGAAAATTCAAGAATGATAGAATTGTGTTATCTTATTATGACTGATAATAAAATTAATTAGGATTTTTCAAAAATTTCAAAAAAAAATTTTAGAAGCTCAAAAATTATGAAATATCATCATCTTATCATTTTTCCTGATCAAATTTTTTTTTCAATTTTCCAATTTTTTAATCAGAAAAATTGTCATTTTCTACTGTTTCTCATTGTTTTCCCGTTATTTCCCTGTTTTTTCCTTCAATTTTCCTCAAATTTTCCTGTTTTTCCCTGAATTTCTCAATTTTTCAACCAATTCCCGTCCTTTTCAGATGCTCCAAACGTCTATCGGAACTTGTGAAGCTCAGCGAGGAACGCATACAAATCCCACGGAAAGCCCGCGAGAATTTGGACAAGATTCTTGAGGTTTGATCTATTTTCAAATTAAAATGGCGCCAAAATGTCAACTTTTGAAAAATGAGGCATTTTTGGCGGGAAAACAGGAATTTCTATGTTTTTCATGGATTTTTCTGGAAGTTGAGCCGATTTTCAGTTGATTTTCATCATTTTTCAGTGAAATTTTGTGATTTTCCTGCTTTTTTGGCTGTTTTTCTTCAAATTTGTAGATTTTTCTTGGTTTCTCACTGTTTTCCACCCATTTCTCTCATTTTCCAGAAAGCCAAGACTCCGTTGCGTACGATGCCTCGTCCGACGCGCAAAAGTGTGATTCTGGGTACGCCCAACACGACGCCCACTGCCAAAGGTGAGGAATTTACCGTTTTTAGCGGTTTTTGATGGAAAATTGCCAAAAAATGGGATTTTTCACGAAAAATTAAGCCTTTTCGGGGGATTTTCAGTGAAATTTGCCAGTTTTGCATCAATTTTCTTGGATTTTTGATAATTTTTGCTCATTTTTACCTGGTTTTTACTGAAAAACCACCAAAAATTGGGTATTTTCCCTCAATTTCCAATGGTTTTCATAAATTTCTCCTCCATTTCCAGGCTCCTCCCGCCTATCGCTCCTCTCCAAATTCGATAACACCAAATCGCCAACTGAAGATGTCGGTGATGACGAGGATCCGTTCACGTCTCCGACGTCCACTTCTGAAGTCGGCGAATCGTCGTCGTCGGGGATCCGGGGCTCCAGAAGACGTGGAGCGATGCCGGCGAGATATAGGGATGCGTTTGCGGCCGGGCAGGAGAAGGCGAAGGTAAGGAGGAGGGATGGGAAGGGATTTTGGAGAAGAGATGGGATTCTGAATCCTTGGAGCCCTGGAGTCATTGGATTCTGAATCTGAATTCCTGAAGCCGTTGGAATTCTGAATCCTCGGAGATACGGGATTCTAAATCACCTGGAACCATTGGATTCTGAATTCTAGAAGCTATTGAATTCTGAATCCCTGAAGGCGTTGAATTCTGAATCCTAGAAGCCCAGGAGCCATAGGATTCTGAATCCCTGAAGCTATTAGATTCTGAATCACGTGGAACCCTTGAGAAATGGGATTCTGAATTCATGAAGCCCTGGAGTCATTGAATTCAGAATCTGAATCCTTGGAGCCATTTTGATTCTGAATTCTTGGAGAAATGGGATTCTGAATCCCTCAAGCCATTTTGATTCTGAATTCTTGGAGAAATGGGATTCTGAATCCCTCAAGCCATTTTGATTCTGAATCTTTTAAACGGATGAGATTCTGAATTCTTGAAGCCTCTCTGAATCCCTAGAGCCATGGCATTTAGAATCCTAGAAGCCTTGGAGCTACAGGTTTCGAATTCTAGGATTCTGGAATTTCTGAAAATCTCCTATTCTAGATTCTGATTTCTGAATCTCCATTTTCTAACCTCTGTTTTTTCTGGAATCCTAGAATTTTTCAATTTTTGAATTCTGCCTTCTGAATCTCGAATTCTATTCTAACTCTCCCCATTTTCCAGCCACAAGTGAAGCAAGAAATCGAAGATCCTGAATTCGATGCGATCGAGTCCTCCTCTGGCCCCCAGCCGTGCTCCTCTTCGTCAGCTTCCTCTTCCTCCTCGAAACCGGCTGCCAAATGGACGGATCGTCAGCTGAAAAAGCAGCTGGGACTAACGCGTGAAGACCTGAATAGGTACGCGTAGGCCTTCAAACTACCACTACTACTACTACTACTCACGAGAGACATCAACTACCATCCACCCAACTCGGTCCTCCTTCGTTCAACTACCCTTCTGTTCGTTCTCCTCTTCTTCTCCACTTCTTCTCCTGCTTCTTCTCCTTCTTGTTTTTGGAGCAGAAGATTCGCAAAAGATTCTCTCCTTTTATTATTATGTGTACGTTTTTCCCTCAGGGATTGGATTTTTTGCTCTTTTACCCGACTTTTCTCCCGGAAATGGCGCCTTTTTGGGAGAAAAGTAGGGGAAATTAGAGGAATTGTACACTTTTTGGAGGAGATTTTTTAAAAATGACCAAAAAGGGGTGGTTTTGGGGGGTTTTTAGATGGGAAATTATGGTGGGAGCTAGGGAAATTTAGTTTTTGATTTTTGGATTTTTTCCTAGATTTTTAATTTAAATTCCCAATTTTTTTTTTAGAAATTTAGAAAAATTCTGGAAAAATCTGGAATTTTCAAAAAAAAATTCGGAGAATTTTGAGATATTTTGCATTTTTTGGAATCTAAGAAAGTTGAATTTTTTCGAATTTTTCACTTCAATTTTTGATTTTTTGTAAATTTAGAAATCCCAGATAATAAGGAATGTCCTGAATTTTATCTACGAGTTTCTTGTAGCTTGGCTGATTTTTCTTTTTTGGGAAAAAATTCATTCTGAAAAATTTAGAATCTAACGGGATAATTTTCAAAATTCCAGTTTTTTGCTATTTTTTGGAAGTTTTGAAATTTGAAAATTTATCATATTTATCGTATTTTTCCTAGTTTATCTCCGATTTATCCCCAATTTTTTCCCAATTTCCCTGTGTTTTTTCCCTCAAAAATCCCATTGTCTTTACCCGAATTTCACCCAAATTTGTCCAATGTTCACAAATTGTGAGTCACAAGCTCCAAGTTAGCTACCCATTTCCCTACCATTTCAGTGATAACGAGCACCACAATTTTTGATATCTCTTATCAGTTGTCATATGCATTTTCAATTTTTCAGATATCGCGAAGCGATGCTAACGACGGGTGAGGGGAACAGAAATGGGAAAAATACAAAGGTGAGGGGTTTCCTGATTTTTTAGAAAATTCTTGGAAAATAATGGAATTTGTATGGAATTCCATGAAAATCGTAGTTTTTTTGAAATTTAGAATTCAATTTTCCAATTTTTCAGTAAAAATTTTGCAAATTTCAATTTTTTCAGTTTTTTTAAAAATATTTTTCTAAAAATTCCTCATTTTCCCAGTGTTATCTTGATTTTCACTAATTTTTTCCTGAATTTTCCAACAATTTCCCCCTTTTTCTGCAGATAAACTGGGAAAACGCTCAAGTGAATCGTGCGGGACGTGTCAAAGGAGCCGGTGCCTCGGAAGACGGTACTCCGATCTTTGGGATCCCCCGTCGCAACGTTCGGACAATGATCTGCCATGTGCTGCTCAACGACACCAATCCTGATACGAGTTTTGATTGGAATAAGGTCAAATTTGATGATATTGATAATGTGAGTCATTTTTTGAATTTTCGGAATTTACAATTTTTTTAAATCAGAGAAATTGATATTCTTAAGGTTTTCAGCTTGAAAACTAATTTTTAAAAATTTCAGAAATATATTAGAAAAAAAAGAAATTTTTAAAAATATTTTTTCAATTTTACAATTTTTTCCAGCAATCTCCAAATTTTCCAATTTCAAAAATCAATATTTCAAGAATTTCTAGATTGAAAAAAACACGAAAAAAAAGAAAAATTCCAGAAAAAAAATCTTGGATTTTTTCACAAATTTTCAAATTTTTTTTCAGAGCTGCAAATCTTCTGATTATTGATTTTTCTAGTCTAAAAAAATCAGAAAAGCTTTGAAAATTTTAATTTAATTTTTTTTTCTGATTTTTACAATTTTTACATGATGTTTCTGGATTTTTACAAATTTCCCTCTGATTTTCTCCTTTTAAAGTTATTTTTTTCAGAAACCGCGAACTCGAAGCATGCAATCCCTGATGCAAAAGCCCGAAGCCTACATGGAGTCCCTAAAGCAACGCTACATTGAGTCAAAGTCGTCTCCGTCGAAGAAAGCGCGCTCCACTGACAACTCGGGACCGTCCACGTCATCGGCGTCTAGGCGGAAATCGGCTTCATCGCTGAAGCGGACCACGTCTTCTACTTCCACGGCGTCGACTTCTTCGGCTTCAAATCGGCCATCGACAAGCTCCAAACGGTCCCCGGGACAGTTGGATGAGTGGGGTCTTGAGATGGAAGCTGATGATTAGATGATAAGGGGATTTTTCAGAATTTTTCAGATTCAAAAAAAAAATTAAATTTGAAATTCTGAATTTTTGGAATTTCCCGATTTTTCTAGGGTTTTTCAGAATTTTTCCTGATTTTTTGGGATTTTTTTTTTTAATTTTGGAAATTTTTTTTGTCTAGAATTTAAAAATTTTCTGAAAATATGGAATTTTCAGATGTTTTGAAGCCAAAAAATGTAATTTTTGAATTTTTGGAATTTTTCCTGATTTTTCAGAATTTTCCAAGATTCTTGGATTTTTTCCCTAATTTTTAATTTTTTTCTGGAGTTTCAAATTTTTTTAAATATTGGGATTTTCCCAGATTTTTCTAAACATTTTCAAATTCTTCCATGATTTTCAATTTATTTTCTAAAATTTCCAAATTTCTGAAAATATTGGGACTTTCTGTATTTTTTTCTGGAATTTTCCAGAACTTTCTGAAAAATTTCAGAAAATTCTATTTTTCCCTGATTTTTTAGCTTTTCATTGGAATTTATTCCATTTTTTTTTCAAATTCTTAAAAATCGATTTCTTTATCATTTATTATCAAATTTAGACCTTATCAATTTAAAAATTAATCAAAAAATCATCACCTTCCTTCCTTTCCCTATTGATTCACTGTTTTCCCTTGATTTTTCCCATTTCCCGCTTCTCTCCCACCCCTGTCCAATTCTTCTGTTAAATTCTAGTCCCTTGTCTGTTTCTTATCATCTCTTATCACCACCATCTTATCACCTTTTATCAATTGCTCTCCACCCAAGTGCTCTCTGTTTCTCTCCCTGTCCGTACGATTTCCAGCCTTTTCAATTGATCTTTCCCGCCCATTTTTCAGCATATTCCTTTGGGATTTTTTATCTCTTATCTCTTATCACTATCTATTATCTATTTATTATTTCCATAACCTCTTCTGATAAGCCCACCTCGTTTATTTATTGATTTTTTTAAAAAATGAATGATTTTTCTGGTGAATTTCAGGTTTTTTCTTGCTTTTTTTGGTTTTTAGAGGTTTTTTAGACCTTTTGATATATTTTCATTGATTTATTGATTATTGATTACCTTATCACCTTATCACCTTCCAGAATGGCTCCCAAAGCGAAAAGCGCTCCGAAAGTTGTGAAGAAGGTGGAGAAGTCGCCGAGTCCCGTCGCTGCCGATGATAGTGTCCGACGATCCAGTCGGCAGAGGATTGAAATTGGAAAAGTTGATGAGGGGTGAGTTTAGTGATGATTTTTGGGGAAAATTTGGAGAAAATTGGGGAAAATGAGTGATTTTGAGGGAAAATTGATGAAAATTGGTTGAAAAAATTTTTTTTTGAATTTTCTATTGAAATTTAGCGAAAAAGGGGGAATTTTCAGTGGGAATTGATTAAGAATTGATTTTTTAAAAATTCTGGGAAAATTTGGAGACATTTGGTGGAAAATGAGTGATTTTAAGGGAAATTTAGTGAAAATTGAGTTGAAAAAAATTTTTTGAAAATTTTTATCAAACAATCAGCGCAAATTGGTGTATTTTAAGTGGAAGTGATTGAGAATTGATTTTTTTTAATTCTGGGAACATTTTGGAGAAATTTGGTTGAAAATTAGTGGTTTTGAGGAAAAGTTGGCTGAAAATTGAGTTGAAAAAAATTTTTTTTTAAATTTTGGTTGCAATTCAGCGGGTAATGGTGGATTTTGAGTGGGATTGAGCGAAAATTGATTTTTAAAAAATTCTAACAGTATTTTCTGAATTTTTCGATTTTTCCCATGAAAATTGGGCAGTTTTGAAGAAAACTGGAGAAAAATTGAGTAAAAAAAAGTGAATTCCTCAAATTTTTGTGAAAAGCCGGAAGAAAATGTTGCATTTTCAGTGGAATTGATATTATATCATCAATTTGATAAAGAAAATCAGGAAAATGTTTTCTGCAATTTTTTTTTTGGATTTCTGAAATTTTTTCATGAAAATTGGCCAATTTTTAGTGGAATTGGAGAAAAATTGAGTAAAGAGAATAACTTTCTCAAAATTCTGTGAAAATCCTGCATTTTTGGTGGAATTGATACAGAAAATTAGCAAAAAAAAATAGCCTCTTTTGGAATTCTAGGAATTTTTCCAATTTTTTGGCAAAATCCGGAAGAAATGGTGAATTTTGAGTGGAATTGATTAGGAAATTCATTCTTTTTAAATCCTGAATTTTTTCTTTTGGATTTTTGGGATTTTTTAAAATACCAGTTTTGAGTGGTTTTTCAGTCACAAATTCCAATTCAACCTCATTTTTCCTTCCAGATTCGACCGTGCCGAGCTTGAAAAAGCCCTCCGAGCCTCGCTTGCCGAGTCCAAGTCTCCAACATCTTCGTCGTCTTCTGGAGCCGGAGCATCCTCCTCGACGACTCCCAAGAAGGCGGTGGTTCCGAAGAAAAAGCCAGTGGCTGCTCCGAAACCAGCACCACCACCTCCAGCGAGTCCGGTAAGTGGGAAATTAGAGGGAAAAATGAAGAAAATGGAGAAAATCAATAAAAATGAAGCTAAATTTCAAAAAATTCATTGAAAAATATTGAAAATCCCTTGAAAATTGGGGGAATTTCCGGGATTTTGGCTCATTTTGGCTCATTTTTTATAGAATTTTCTAGAAAATTCCGCATTTTTCTTCAATTTTTTTTTCAAATGGATCTGGAAAAATTCATTGAAAATCCAGTGAGAATTGATTATTTTTCGGTATTTTTCTGAATTTTGGCTCATTTTTCATGGAATTTTCTAGAGAATTTCGCTTTTTTTTTCAAATTTTCAAATTTCCATATTTTCATGTTTCAGAAGCCAATTCCGAGCAAGAAGGAACGCGATGAGCTCAAGAAACAAGCGGCCGCTGCTGCTGAAGCTGAAGCTGCCGCAGCTTCGTCTTCCTCTTCATCCACTACTTCCACCGTAGTCAAAAAAGTGGCGGCCCCCAAGAAAATCGAGAAAAAGACTGCTGCTTCCAAGAAGAAGGCGGCTCCGAAGAAGAAGGCACAGCCACAGAGATCCCGTGGAACTGATGCTTTGGATGCTCTCGCCGAGGCGGCGGATCATGAATCGACGTCGGCTCAAGCGGAAGCTGCTGCAGCAGCAGCAGCAGCAGCTGAGGCGGCAGAAGAAGAAGAGAAGATGGAGGAGGAGGCGACTACTTCGGCAGCTGAAGAACCCGAGGAGAAGGTTGTGAAGAAGGCTGCACCCAAGAAGGTTAATTTTTTGGGGAATCCGGGGGTCTGGATTTTTCCAGAATTCATCTTGAAAATCTTGGATCTTGTAGGCATTCTGGGATTTTAAAGATTTTTCCTAGATTTGTTTTTGAATTTTCCAAATTTCCAGCTAAAATCCAGATATTTTAGTGATCTTTTCCAGAAACAAATTTTTTTAGAAAATCATGAATCCTGGTGTTTTTAGGATTTTCCAGATTTTTCAGTGTAAAATTTTTCTAAAAGATTTTTGAAATTTCCCCCAAACTTGCCAATTTGATTTTTTTTTCTGGAAAATTTTGGAATTTTCAGAAATTTTTGGGATTTGTTCTAATTTTTGCAAAAATCTGGAATTTTTGGGACTTTGTCTAGATTTTTAACTTTCAAAAATTTTCTGAACATTTTGTGGAGTTTCCCAAATTTCCAGCTGAAAAACCGAATGTTCTAGTGATTTTTCTAGAAAAAAATTGTTTTTCCAAAAAAAAATAATGAAAAAACTTTCGAAATCATTCAAAAATTGTAAAAGTTTCTGAAATTAAAAAAAAAAAATTGCCGGATATTCTGGGATTTTTTTTTTGAAGTTTTCAAAAATCTTCAGCTACAATTTCAAGATTTCCTGAAAATATCATCAATTTTTCAATTTTTTGCAATTTTCCCTCGAATTTCCATCATTTTTTACAAATCCTTCTACAATTTCTTTCAATATTTCAATATCGATTATTTTTGCAGAAGGCCCCAGCCAAGAAGCCCGCCGCTGCCGCCAAACCAGCCGAAAAGCCATCCGTCGCCGCCAAGAAGAAGAAGGCGACGACGCCGAAAATCTCTGCGAAACCGACGAAGCAATATCTGGAGAACGAGAAGCAAATGCGGCTGATGGCGTGTGCTGCCAAATCTGCTGTGTAACCCCTGACCTCGAAAACATGGACCTAACTGATCAATTGCCTTATCAATAACTAATCAATCAATAACCCTTATCACTGATTAGCTAACCGTTTTAGCTGTTTCCAATCACCAATCGATTTTTCACTGATTTCCCATATTTTATGTGCATTTTTTTGGAATTTTCTGGAATTTTCCAGATTTTTCTGGAAATTCCTGATTTTCCCGAATTTCTTACCCCCAAACCTCTCACTTTTATGTAATCTCATGATTTTTTTAATTCTCTTTTTTTTGTAAAATTTTTCAAATTACCTCCTTATCACCGTTATCATTGTGCCTCTGGAACTCTTTTTTTGAAAATTTTGGATTTTTTGAAAAAATTTTTTTTTCAAATTTTCCCGATTTCCCAAGAGATTTTCCTCCCCTCTTATCACAATTATCAGTTATCGCTAATACCTTGCACAAATTCAAATTTCCTCTTATCACTTTATCACTGATTTGCTGATTTTTAATCACGAATTTCAAAAATACGTTCATTTTACGGCAATATTTACATAAATAAATCGATTAGCTTTGATGAAATTTATTGATTTTTTCTGGTTTTTTTTGTAAAGTTTTATGTGTTTCTTTTGGTTGGTTGTCTCCACGGGAATTCGGTTTTTAACAAAAATTTTAAATTTTTTTTTTAAATTAAAAATTGGGAGGAAAATGTGAAATTTGTGAAATTGTCAGTGGAGCGCACTTGCATTTTGGGTGGATTTAGGCTGAAATTTTGATATTTTGAGGTTAGAATTGAGTGATAAGATGATAAGAATCATAAAAGTGAGATTTCCAATTGTTTGAAGATGTCCTGAAGGATTCAGATGAGTGACGTCATCTGGAAATGTAATTTTCAAAAATTTCAAATTTTTCAAAAAAAAAACATTTTTTTCAAAATCTTCCTAGTGATAAGAGAGTTTTTACACCTTTTCTTATCACTATCACTTTATCAGAATTTCAAAAAAAAAATACAGAAATTTGAAAATTTAGTGAAAATTAGTGTAAAAAACGCCAAAATCCCGGGATTTTTCCATTTTCAATTTAAAATTTTCCCAATTTTTTGGGGTTTATCAGTTGTTTCAAACAGGTTCTTATCACTATCACTTTATCAAAAGTTCAAAAAAAATCTGAAAATTTAGTTGGAAATTATTTTGAAAATTATTGTGTGAAAAATGGCAAAATCCCGGAATTTTTCCATTTTTTCAATTGGGAATTTTTCTGATTTTTTGGGGTTTATCAGTTGTTTTGAACAGGTTCTTATCACTATTATTAATAGTTTTATATTCTTCTAAAATTTTAAAAAATTCTAAAAATCCAAAAATTTAATTGAAAATTGCATTAATTTTTCAATTTTTTCAATTTTGTCAAGTGCGCTCTATGGGAATTTTTCTAAATTTTTAGGATATTTTAGTTGTTTCGAACAGGCTCTTATCACTATCATTAATCATTTTTTAATCTTCTGAAATTTTGAAAATTCTAAAATTCTCAATTCTTCTCTATTTTTTTCAAGTTTGCTCTATGGAAATTTCAAATTTCCTCTCATTTTTCTTTTTTTTGGGTACTGTTAGTGTTTATCAAACATTATCCATCATTTTCATCATTCCCCTTTATCACTAATCTCTTATCAGCTACATGGGTTCACTCCTGCGGACCCTCCTAGTGTCCCTCAACATCATCCTAGCTCTTCTCGTCTTTCAAAACGGATTTCTGCTGAAACGACAGGAAATCACGTCCAAATCGAGTTGTAATGATGCACACAGCCAAGGAGCCGACTGTTGGATGCAGAAACAGTATAACAGGGTAATTATTTGAAATTTTGAGGAAAAATGGGGAAATTTGGGTTTTTTCAGAGCTAAAATTGGCTGAAAATGAGGAAAAAAATGAGCTGAAAAAATATTAATTTTCAGAAATTTTGTTTTTATGATTTTTTGGGTCTTGCCACGAAAGTATTTGTCAATGATTGAAATTTTGAGAAAAAATGGAAAAATTTTGAGTTTTTAGAACTAAAATAGGCTGAAAATGAGGGGAAAATGACCTAAAAATTTTTTTTTTGGTTTTCTGGGTCTTGCCAGGAAATATTTATTTTGTAGTTGTATTTGTGAATATTTAAAATTTCAGAAAACATGAAAAAATTTGGTATTTTTAGAGCTAAAATTGGCTGAAAATTAGAAAAATGAGCTGAAAAAAAAACTTTTTTTAAAAAATCGATTTTTTTCTGGTTTTTGTGGGTCTTGCCACGAAGTTTTTTCTTGTGTTGTTGTATTCAGGAATATTTAAAATTTCGAAAAAAATTCAAAAATTCGGGATTTTTAGAGCTAAAATTGGCTGAAAATGAGAAGAAATAAACTGAAATTTTTTTTGAAAATTGATACTTATTTTTTTTTAGTTTTCAATTATTTTTTTTGGGGTCTTGCAACGAAAACTATCTTGATTTTTTCATTTTTCAGTATTTTCAAAAAATTAAAATATTTTTCAATTTTCCAGGTAATCCTGATCCTTGTCGACGCTCTCCGCTACGACTTCATTCAGCCCGTCAGGAAAAGTTCGGATTTACCCCAAAATGAGCGGTATTATCGGGGACAGATGAAGGTTAGTGATTCAAGTGATAAGGATTGATAAGGATTGATAAAAATTGAAAAATAGGAAAAATCAAAAATTTGTAAAAAAAATTTTTTTTTTTGGAATTTCAAAAAAATTTTTTTTTAATTTTCATTATTTCTTCATGTTCCAAGAAAATTTAAAAAAAGAATAATTGATAAATAATAAAACTGATAAAAAATTGAAAAAAAAAAATTTTTTTTCAAAATTAAAAAAAATTTTTTTTTTTTGCAATTTTTAGTTTTTTTGTAATTTTTATCAATTTTTCAAGCTTTAAAAAATCATTAAATCCAATAAAATCAATAAAAAATCAATAATTTCTAGGAAATGTCCAAACTGATAATTTCGGGAAAAGCCTCTATTGGAACCCTACTCGCCGACCCACCAACAACTACACTTCAACGATTGAAAGTACCATTTTCTCTTTTTTTTTGAACAAAATATTTCATTTTCGCTTCAAGACCGATTTCTCTTCAGGCCCTAACAACTGGCACTCTGCCAACTTTCATCGACGCCGGCGACAACTTCTCCCCGGATGCCGCTGTCAATGAGGACAGTTTTCTGTATCAAGCTGCGAAAATGGGAAAGAATGTGACATTGTTAGGGGATGATACTTGGTGAGTAATAGAGGGAATTGAGAAATTATTGATTGATTTGGAAAAATTGAAAAAATTTGAAAATCTGAGAAAAATTCTGAACATTCAAAAAAAAAATTTTTTTGGAACATTTTTTAAATTTTTTTAAAATTTTTGTGAATTTCGCAAAAGTTTTCATTTTTCCTTATCAGTAAATTATCACTCTTATCATTCAAGAAGGTTTTTGAAAAAGACTGAAAATCTAAAAATTCCAAAAAAAATTTTTTTTTTTTGGAAAATTGAATGATTAAAAAATTTGCTATTTTTCCTTATCAATAAGTTATCACCCTTATCATTCAAAAAAAAAAAATCAAAAAACTAAAAATCTGAAAATCTGAAAAACCAAAAATTCCAGAAAAAATTTTTTTTTGGAAAATTTATTTATTTTTTTGATTTTTAAAATTTTCCAAAAATTCCTATTATTTTCTTATCAGTACGTTATCACCTCTTATTTTCCAAAAAAATTTTTAAAAAACTGAAAATGTACATAATTGGAAAAAATTTGTTTTGGGAAATCAATTTTTTCCAATTTTTTCACTTGATTTTTGGAATTTTTCTGAAATTTGCTATTTTTCCTTATCAGTAAGTTATCACCTCTTATCTTTCAGAATATTTTTGTGTTTTTTTTTATTTTCCAAAAATTCAAACTCCCGCCAATTCTTCCAGGCTCTCCCTCTACCCCGACGCCTTTGCCACCTCGGCCGCCTATGATTCGTTTGATATCAATGATTTGAACAGTGTGGATGATAAAATCACTCGTGAGTTGATAAATTGTGTTATCAGTGATAAGCTAGTACTGATAACAGTGATTGAAAATCCTAAAGAAATCCAAAAAATAAAATCCAAATTTTCAAAAAAAAAATTATTTTTTTGGTTCAGTTTTTTTTTTGTTGAAAAATTGATTATTAATTGATTTTTATCAATTATTGATTAATTATCGATTTTTCCAGCCATCCTCGCCAAAGAAGTCGAATCATCCAACTCATCACTGATAATCGCCCACTTTCTTGGAGTTGATCACTGTGGTCACAAATTCGGACCGTCTCATCCAGTGATGGCTGATACGTTGAGAAAAGTGAGCTTTTCTTATCAATTGATGAAAAATGATAAAATTTGATAAACATTTTATCAGTGATAAAAACGAAAACTGGGGAAAAAGGAGAAAAATTCATATTTTTGAAAATAATTTTTTTTTCTCTAGAAAATCAATAACTGATCCCTTTCAGATGGACAGAATAATCTCGAACACTGCTCGATCAATGACTGATAACGATCTACTGATAGTGGTTGGTGATCACGGAATGACAGCCACTGGCGATCATGGAGGAGAGTCGGATAATGAGATTCAAGCTGGCATTTTTGTGGGTTTTTTTAAATTAAAAAAATTTGTTTATCGATTTTATTGATAATTATGTTGATAACAATACGTTATCACAGCTAGAAATATCAAAATTGATTTTTTAAAAAAAAATTTTTATTTTTCAAAAAAAAATTTTTTTTTAATTTTTTCCAATTTTTGAAAAATTTTTGTTTATCAATTTGTTGATAAAAATACGTTATCACAAGCAGAACAAATTGAAATAAATTTTAATTTTTTTGAATTTTGAAAAAAAAATCCAAAAAAAATTTCCAAAAAAATTTTTTTTTTCAAATTTTTTTATCAATTTTCATTAATCAAGTCGTTGATAAAAATATGTTATCACAACTTTTAAAAATTTCAAGAAAAAAAGAAAAAAATTTATAACTTTCAAAAAAAATCCAAAAAATTTTTGAAAAAAAATTTTTTTCAAAATTTCCCAATTTTCTTCATTTTTTTCAAATTGTATTTGATTGATTTATTGATAAAATTGATCAAAATATATTGTCACACACAAATTTTTCATTTTCAAAATTTATAAAATTTTCAAAAAAAAAATTTTTTTCAAAAAATTTTTTTTTCGAATTTTCCATTTTCCTTTATTTTTCCATTGTTTTTCCTTCAGGTCTACTCAAAAAAAGACACCGTAATCCTTCCGCGCCGCCCGATCCATCAAATCGACATTGTCCCAACTATATCCCTCCTCATGGGCCTCCCAATCCCATTTTCCAATTTGGGTACAGTAATCGTCGAGTTTTTCCCTCGGAAATTGTGGGAAATGGCTGTTGGAATGAATTATGAACAAGTGAAAAGGTGAGTTATCAGTGATATCCGTGATAAGAAAAATTTTGAAAAGTTTGAAAAAATTGGAAAAAAAATTTTACAAAAAAAATTTTTTTTTTAATTTTTGTTTTTTTTTGGGTCATCTGCTATCAGTGATAAGTGCTGTCGCTGTTATCACTAAAAATATCCAAATTTATCAATTATCGATTTTTTGAAGATTCGCCGAAACCTACGCCACTCAGAAGAACTTTGGAGAGCTTCATGTCCACACAGCCCGGGATTCGAATACTATAGAGGAACAGATGGAGTGAGTTTTTAGAGCTTATCAATGATATCAGTGATATCTTATTAGTAATCAAAAATTTGAAAAATCAGAAAAAAAATTTTTTCAAAAAAAATTTTTTTTTTCAAAATTTCAAAATTTAATTTTTTTTCTAGTTTCCTTTTTTGAATTGATAACTGATTGTCTTATCACCTTATCACTTTCCAGCACAATGTCCCGAATCCAAACTGTCCTTCGTGTCGCTTGGACCCAATTCGACGATTCCTACATCAATGCCGGACTCTTATCACTACTGGAGGCGATTATGTTTTTGATGACTAATGAGGTGAATTTAAAAAAAAAAATTGATAAAATTGATAAGAAATTGATAAAATGATAATTTAAAAATTTTTTAATTTGAAAAAAAAATTTTTTTTTGAAAATTTTTTTTTTCAAAATTCATTTTTATCAATTTCAGCTGTTTTTCTTATCAATCCTTATCAATTCTTATCATTTTTCATCAGATCTTATCAATGGAATGGATAATCCACCGAACCGGCTGCGCATTCCTCCAAGCCGCACTGCTCACTGATAAGACGGATTCGGATGGAAGTGCCAGGACACTTTTATTAGTGAGTTTTCGAGAGTTTTGATAAAGAAGTGTGATAAGAGTGATAAGAATAATCAATTTTCAAATTTTGTAATCAAAAAAAAATTTCCAAAAAAAATTTTTTTTTTTCAAAATCAAAATTTTTTCATTTTTTAGATTCTCCAGGATTTTGATAAATGTTTGATAATACTGATAAGAAAAAATAATCAATTTCACAAATTTTGCAAAGTTTGAAAAAATTAATTTTTTTGAAAATTCAAAAAAAAAATTTTTTCAAAATCAAAATTTTTTCAATTTTCAGGATTTTAACATAACTTTGATTGAAAAATGATAAGAACACTGATAAGAATAATCAATCTCACAAATTTTGTAAAATTAAAAAAATTAAAAAATTCCGAAAAAAAAATTTTTTTTTCAGATTTTTTTTTCAAAATCAAAATTTTTTCAATTTTCAGGATTTTAACATAACTTTAATTAAAAAATGATAAGAAAAAACTGATAAGAATAATCAATTCTACCAATTTTGTAAATTTTGAAAATTAAAAATTCTGAAAATTTCTGAAAAAAAATTCAAAAAAAATTTTTTTTTTCAAAATTAAATTTTTTTGGTTTTTGTCTTTTTTCCATTATTCTGATAATCTGATTTTTTAAAAAAGTGATAACACTGATAGTGATTATCAATTTTACATCAAAATAATCAATTCCATAAACTTTGAAATAAAAAAAAAATTGAATTTCCAAAAAAAAAAAATTTTTTTTCGAATATTTTCAAAAATCCCGTAATTTCTCAATTTTCGCAAAAAATCAATACTTTCAGATGTCTCTGGCTGTCTCGTGTCTCTCCTCGGTATGCTCTCTCGCCTATAAATCACTTCAAATTCGGATTTCTTTCGATTCGCTGATCTCTAGTAGAACTATTGGTGAGTGGGATTTCCAATTTTTTTAAAATTTAAATTTCAAAAATTTTTGAAAAAAAATTCTAAAAAAAATATAAATAATGACAAAGTTCATTTTAGCGCAACGATTTTTCAAGAAATTTCAAGTGACATTTTTCGGGGTCTGGAACATTGGAAAAGAATAAGATTTTTAGATGAAAATGGTACAAAAATCGGGGAAAAAAGAAGCAGAGATTGTTCAGAAAGGAATAAATTAAACAGAGACAGATCGATAAAACAGAGATAATGATAAGGTGATAAGAGATTATCCAAAGTACTTCATGACCTCCTGAAGGCGCTTTCTGGCATCCAGGACACGCTTCTCCTGCATGGTGATCTCCTCGACGAGGTTTGAGAGTGGGATTCGCTGGAAATGGTGATAAGGTGATAAGGGTGATAAGGTTTTGATAAGATAAATAAGGGGGAAACTGATAAGATCAGTAATCAATTTTTTTTCGATTTTTGGTTGATTTTCCTCAAAAGTACCTCACAAACTGTCATAAAATTGGGATAATGTGATAAAAATTGCCTTAAATTTTTTTTTGAAAGATTGATTTAAAAAAATAGAGATAACTGATTAGATTAGTGATAATTCTTGCAAAAAATTTTTTTAAATTTTTTTTTCTCGATTTTTGCCCAATTTTCCCCCCAAAATCACCTCACAAAGCGGCTGATCATTAGCCACCAACGGCATGAAATTCACATCCAACTTGTCCTTATTCGCCGGTTGTCCGAACGTGCCATTTGTCATAAATCCGTTGTTCATCTGCTGAATCACTGACGCCGTCGTCTCTTCTGGAGTCAACACAGAGACTCCTGGACGGATCAGACCGATCTCTTTGATGGATTCTTGCACGTACTCGGATTTGGTGATGTCGGTGATCTGAGGGAATGAGAGAAATTGGAAATTGATGGAATTTGCAAAAAAAATAGGGAAAAACTAGCATTTTTGACAGGAAAATCTAGAATTTTGAGAGAAAAAATGTTAAAAATAATTTATGTTTTGTTTTATTAGTTTATTAGTTTCATTGATTTTTTACGGCTTTCCTGCTTTATTTATACACAAAAAAATTTTTAAAATTGAGAAATTCCAAAACAGATCTTTAGAAAATTTTTCCAAACAAATTTTTTTTCCAATTTTTCAAAATTTTTTTGGTTTTTTTTTAGATTTCATCTATTTTTTCAGCTTTTTATGCTTTATTCATACACAAAAATAGTCTAAAATTTGAAAAATGTCAAAACAAATTTTTTACGAATTTTCAAAAAAATTTAAAAATTTCCGAAAATCTACAATTTTTCTGGGTTTTCTCTGGATTTTGCCTATTTTTTCTGTGTTTTCCTATTTCGATTTTCTGTATTTTTATCCATTCCCCCTTATCACCAACCTTATCAAACTTTTCGCACGGAATCGATGCCTGCAATCCGGCCAACCGCTTCGTCCACAGTGCCTGAAACGGCCGTTGTTCAGTCCTCTTTCGGACTCGACGCTTCAGAAGTTCGTCGGTGGAGACCTGGAAAATGAGAGGGGAGTTGAAGGGAAAAATAGAGAAATTTAGTGGAAATTGAGGAAAGATTGGGGAAAATCCAGCAAAAATCGGGAAATTTTAGTGAAAAAAATTTGGAAAAATTTTTTTTTTCAATTTCATTTTTTTGAATTGATTTTTTTCTAGATTTTTCCATGGTTTTTTTTGCACTATTTTTAAGACAATTTATTGATTTTTCAGCTGTTTTTCTTGTCAAAAATTTTTTTTTTCAATTTCTTTCAAATTTTCATTCTTTTTCTCACCTTTGATCCAACTTGAGCCGTCGTCACTTCGGACACGTGCTGCGAGAACGTCATCGAGACCTTCCTGACGACAAGATCCCAATTTCCGTCGAATCCCGTCTTCGCGTCCTTCTCGTTCAGTTTCGCCTTGACCGGACGACCCGGACGACGAGAACGGAACAATGCGTCGGCTTTTGCCATTTTGCTGGAAAATTAGGCATAATTAGAGGGTTTTCGGGCGGAAATTCAGGTTTTTAGAGGAATAATGACGGAAATTCACAATTTTTGGGGAAAAGTTGATGGAATTTGGGAAAAATTAGGAAAAATCTGATTTTTTGGGAAAAAATGGGCCTAAAATTGCTGAAATTCTCAGATTTCCCCAGGGAAAACAGAGAAGACGCCGGAAATTCACGGAAATTGATTGAAAATTGAGAAAGAGAGCTAAAATTTCTGAAAAACGCTTCAAAACTGAGGAGAACATGTGAAAACATTAATTTTCTATTGGAAAACTGGAAATTTTTTGAAAAACATTAGTTGAAATTGCTGTAATTTTTAGATTTCTTTATGGAAATCAGTGAAAAGTTGATAATTTACCAAAAAAGATGGAAAAACGAGAAAAAAAGCTGGAATTGTGAAAAAAAAACCTTTCAAACATGGAAAATTTGATAAAATCTTGATTTTCTACTGAAAAACTGAATATTTTTGAAATTTTTTGAAATTTTGAGTGCATTAGACTGGAAATTGTGCGATTTGGTAGACGGATCACTGAATTCAGTGGAAATTTTGAGAAATAATGAGGGAAATTTGGAAAATATGGAGATTTTTGGGAAAAAATGAGTTTTAGCTTGGAAATTTCAATTTTCGGGCAATTTTCCGGGTTTTTTGAATAATTTGGCTGTAATTAGAGGAAATAATGAGAAGAACAGCTATTTCTACCGAGATTTAGTGGAAAATTAGTGAAATTTACTGGGAATTTTCGAAATTCGGTGAATTTTCAGGATTTTTGAATTTTAGCGGTTTTTCAATGGATTTTCTTGAGTTTTAGCGGTTTTAGGAAGACATTTTCGGTAAAACTAGTAGAAGACAAGAAAAGACGATGTTTTTTTGGCTGGGAACGCACAAAATCGATGAGAACGGCTGGGGGAACTCCCTGCAATGCGGCCACTGCTTGCGAACGGTGTTGCACGGCGTGTTTTTCACTGCATGACCGATATAACTTCGGCCGCGGCCACGAGATAGGCTCCGCCCCTCGCCCCGCCTACCCGTTTCGCAATGTCGGCGGCAGCAGCCAATTTTGCACTGGAAAACCCACTTTTGAGGTCCGCACGCGATAGGAAAATTTTTTTTTGAAAATCCGCTCTTGTAGAAATGTTCTAAATTTTGTGCTGAATCCGAATTTCACAATCGTTTCTCGAGAAAAAATCTTTCCAAGGAGTTATAAGAGGTTTAAGTTCATCCCGAGACGGCAATTTTTAGAAAAACGAAGCAAACGGTGTTTTATGTGGAGTAAAACAGACAAGTTAGGGTATCAATCGAAAGATAATTCAATTTTGGACAACTTTTATGTTAATTGTGTTGCTCTTTCATGTTTCTCCAGCGAGATAACGGCTGTGGGAAGTCGTGAGAACATATGCATCTGTATCGGTCAAACCAAGCACTATAGAAAAAAATGATGTACTGAAAAGTTGTTCTCCATTCGATTTTCAGTAGATTGGGTTAACCCGGTAGTACCAGAAAATATTTTCTGATTTTTTATAGACCATTTACCAGAAAAGTCAGAAATTGCATGTCTGAAAATTGTTATAGTGGCTCCAAAATAGGCAAAAACACATTTAGTTAGCACATTAATGAAAAATATAACATATTTCATCAATCCTATCAGATTTACACTGCGAATTTTGAGTATAACTTGAACCGACCGCCCATCTCCATAATCTATCGTTTTGGCAACAAAAATGCAAGAAAATTAGGTCCAAGTGTTGCACTTATGTTCAAAAAGCATAACTTCACATGTTTGAAGCTTTTTTCCTTCTTTGTTCTCAAATTCGTTAAGCAAATCCAACATTCCAGGTTTCTCTGCCAAAAAGCAAAAAACTCGGGAAAAACCATGCGGCGGCATTGCAAAATAAAGGGGGCGGGGTGAAGTGCGCTGATTGGCTGCCGGCGGCGGCCGAAGAAATCGCTCGTGCAGTGAAAAACACGCCGTGGTTGAGATGTGTGTGCGGTGGAGCGCGCTTGCATTATTATTGTAATTGGGACCCCCGGGGGCCCAAGTGGGGGTTAAGGGACCACTGGGGGATTGGAGGGGAATGTGGGGAATTGAGAAAATAAGGAAAAGAAAGGGAAAATTGAAAAAATTGAAAATTACAAAAACTGAAATTTCAAATTTCAAAAAAAAATTTAAAAATTATTCAATTTTTTCTCAATTTTCAAAAATTTTTTGGATTTTCACAAAAAGTCCTAAAATTCATTTTTAGCTTCCTAATGCCTGAAAAAATATTTTAAAAATTTAAAATTACACAAAAATTTAGAAATTTGAATTTACAAAAAAAAACAAGTTTTATAAATTTATTTTTTTTTATTTTATTTTTAAAATGTTTCAAAAATTTCTAAAAATTCCTAGAATTCATTTTTAGCTTGAAAATGTTTCAAATTCATCTAGATTTGCTATAAAAATTTTCATAATTTTTTAGGCCCACTATTCGTTCTCCTCCACTCCATCTCCCTCTTCTCCAACAGTTTCATTGTCTATGAAGCGCAAATTGTTCGATTCCTACTGCAATCTCTCATTTTCCTGGTTTTTATTGAACGGATACGGTAGGCTTATCGATTTTTGCCAATTTGATAAAATAATTTCTTATCAGTTCTAGATCTTCACCAAAGCTCCGTAAACCGTACAGACTCGCTTCGATCTGGAGATTTTTGAATTTCAACGGGCATTTTTTGGTTTTTCTTGCGATTTTTGGGTTCCTGAGGACTGAAACAGTGTTTCATAAGTGTCGAGAGGAAGAAGTTGGCTGTGAGCTGTATTATCCGGCTAGGCAAAGTGGAAGCTTGAGTCGTGAGTTGGAGTTTTAAAATTTAGAGGGAAAATTTTTTTTTTGAGATTTTGATGAAAAATTCAATTTTTTTGAATAAAATTTACTGATAATCATTTTTTTAAATGAAAAAAATTAATAAATAAAAATAAGCAAAATTGAAAAAATTAAAAAATCTAAAAAAAAATTTTAATTTTTTTTTGAAAAATTTTATGAATTTCGATTATTTTTTTGAATGAAATTTACTGATCATCATTGTTTTATCAATGAAAAAAATCAAAAAAAGAAAAAAGTTGAATTTAAAAAAATTTTTAAAATCAAAAACAATTTTTTAATTTTTTTGAAACTTGAAATTTTTTTTTTTGAAAATTTGAAAATTTTTCAATTTTTGAAAATACAACTTGCTAATGATCATTGTTTTATCAATAAAAAAACAAATTTGAAAAAATTGAAAAAGCAAAAAAAAATTCATTTTTTTTTTGAAACTTGAAAAAAAAATTTGAAAACATTTTTTTTCGAAAATTTCCATAATTTTTGATTTTTCAGCTATGAAATCTGCTGATAATCATTGTTTTAAAAATTAAAAAATTGAAATTAATTAATCAGAAATTTTTTAAAAAATTGAAAAAACAAAAAAAAAATTGAATTTTTTTAAAACTTGAAAAAAAAATTTTTTTTTTGAAAATTTTCATAATTTTTGATTTTTCAGCCATGAAATTTGCTGATAATCATTGTTTCATCAATATTAAAAAAATTAGTCAAAAAAAAAGAAACATTTTGAAAAAACAAAAAAAAATTTTTTAAAATTTTTTTGAAATTTTTTTTTAAATTTCAAATCATTTTCATTTTGTTTTTTTTAGTTCAAATCATTTAATTTACACATGTTTCTCTTAAAATTCTCAATTTTTCTCCTAAAATTTTTTCAGGCGATGCCCAAGTCCTCCGTCTTCTCCTGGCCACTATCACCCTCCTTGTCACCAATTTTTTAGTTTTCAAATTTTTCTCAAAAACTGAAAAATCAGAGAAACCGTCAGGTACACACAATTTTCACTCGAAAAAATTTGAAAATAAAAAAAAATCATTCAGGAGCCTTATCAGTCCTATCAGCTCTCTCCTGGCCACTCATCGGCGCCGTCATCTTTCACTCCGTGCTCACTTCCATGGTTCATGATGTGAAAAGAGCCAATTTTACAGCTCAATTGGTGGTTTTGGCGTGTATTCCATGTGCCATAATGGCTTTTATGCTAAAGTAAGATTTTTTGAAAAAAATTGAAAATTTGGAAAAAAAAATGTTTTTTCCAAATTTTTTTTTGATTTTCAAAAAATTTGCATTTTTTTATATTTCAATTTTTTTTTTGAAATTTATGCTTTATTATATTCTAAATTGACCTATTTTCCATATCAGTTGTTATCTGTTATCAATTCGTTTTTTAAAATCTTTTTTTTTTCAGAAAACCACTCATCTCTGCTCACTTCGTCATGATGCCCATCTACCTGCTATTCGGAGATGGAATGATTCCGGCTTTAGTGATATTTGTGGCGTTATCAGTGATGATTGCGAGTTTTGTGCCGAAAGGTGAGTTATTCAAAAATTGAAAAAAAATTGGTTGGGTCTCGCGACGAAAATGGGACTTTTTAGAGGAAATCCTGATTTTTTGGCGATTTCTAGTGGAAATGAGTGATTTTTGACAGGAAAAAATGGGAATTTGATTGGAAATTTAAAAAATTCACTTATACGGTTTTCGTGGTGAGACCCACAGAGGTCTCGCCACGAAAACGAATTTTTTCAAACCGCTGTCAAAAATTTCCGATTTTCAAGTTTTTTTCTTAGCAATTCGTCATTTTTTAGAGAAATTACAGAAAACAGAACTGACATTTTCAAAATTCCCCGAAAACGAAAATTTCGTGCCGAGACCCATTTTTCAATTTTCTCTGATTTTTACAGGTAAAAAACTGAATTTTTTAAAATTTCATGAAAAATATAGGATATCGTGCCAAGACCTATTTTCTAATTTTCTCTAGTTTTTACAAAAAATAGAAAATAATTTTTTTTTTAATTTCTGAAAATTGAACATTTCTAAATTTCGTGCCGAGACCCAATTTCTACTTTTTCAAATTTTCCCAAAAATAAAAAAAATTCCTTAATTCCTGAAAAATGAAAATTTCATGGCGAGACCCAGTTTCTAATTTTTCAATTTTTACAGGAAATAAATAAAATATTTTTTCAAAAATTTCTTAAAAATGACATTTTCTAAATTTCGTGCCGAGACCCATATTCCATTTTTTTCCAATTTTTCTAATTTTTCTATTTCCTTCCAGAATCTCTTCCATCGGCCATCGCCCTGCTCATTCCATTCGGTTTCTACCATCTGGGCCACTCGCCAGTCCTCTCTTCGATCCCCTGGCACGCGGCTTTCGTCGGACTTCCCGGAGCAGCTGCTCTTCGAATCCTGCCCGCCGTCAATGTACTTTTGCACCTGAACTTCTCGACGATCCCACCGATTTTTGTACTTTCTAGTCAGGAGGTGAGAAGCGGGAAATTTGAAAAATTTGAGAAATTGGGGGAAAAATGATATTTGAATTTTCAATTTTTGGGAATTCTTGAGAAATAATTCATTTTTCGAATTTATATTGTGAAAATCTACGAAAAATATGATTTTTGAAAAAAAAAAACTGAATTCAAAATTTGAAAAAAAAAATGAAAATTGCATTTTTTTCAATTTTTTGAAAAATTTGGAAAATTATTAATTCTTTGAATTTGTTATTCAAAAATGTTGAATTCATTTTTTGAAACTACAAAAATATAATTTTTGAAAAAAAAATTGTATTCAAAAATTGAAAAATTTTTTTTTGAAATTTTTCAATTTTTGGAAAATCAACCATTTTTTGGAATTTTTTTTTATTTTTGAAAATTCATTAAATTTTTTCATTCACTTTTTAAAAATTCCAAAATTGAAAAAAAGTGTTTCAAATTTTGAGAATTGGAAAAATTTTTTTTTTTTTAAAAACAAATTTTTAAAAAAATCTTCTGTTATTCACAAAATTCAATTTTAATTTTTTTTTTCAAATCCCCATTATTTTCCCGCCAAGCAGTCTAACTTTCAAAAATATCCAGTCAAATAATCAATATCCACCATTCCAGCCACCTGTCTCCATATCACCTGCCTCCTCATTTGCCCCACTCAACGCCACCCTCATTCTCGTCTCGATCCGAGCCGCATTCAGCTGTCTTGCCGCATCGATCCATCGCCGTCATCTGATGGTCTGGAAGATATTCGCGCCGAAATTCATCTTCGAATGTGTCCTCGCCATCGTTTTTCTCGTTTTCGCCAATGTTTTGTGTGCTTTTCGGGCTAGAAAATTGAGCGAAAAAGCCAAAAATGTGTGATTCTGGTTGATATTTACTGATTTTTCTTGTTTCTCATGATTTTTTCTAGAAGATTCTCTATTTTTGAACTGTTTTTCTCGAATTCTTCAATTCTCGCTTTTAAAACCGAAACTTGTGATGATCTGGTGCATTTTTGCTTTTTTACCATTGTTTTATGAAATTTCACTTTAAATCGAATAAAATTCGATAATGTTCAAAGTTCTCTCTATGATTCTGATGATTTTTAGCAAATTTTATCAATGGAATTTTGAAATTGATAAGAAATTGGTGATTTTTTGATTTTCAGCAATTTTTGGTGTTGAAATAGGCGGAAGTTTGCTATTTTTAAGCGGAATTGTTGAAAATTGATTTTTAAAAAATTGAAATACTGGAAAACTCTTAGAAAATTAGAAAAACGCCCGAAAATCGATGAAAAAAAAATCAAAAATTCAAGAAAAATCAATTGCGCGTGAGTCTTGGTGTTTTCGGTGTATGCACCGCAGCTACCGTACCACCTGAAACAATTGCTCAGTTTTTCGGTTTTTTTCGAAATTCAACGCGAGAAAAGGGTTTTGATAATTTTAAAAGCTGCGAAATTTGAATAGAGGTGTTTTAAAATGAATTTTAAAAAAGGATAAAATAGATATTTCGCTGTGAGACCCAAAAAAATCAAAAAAAAAAGACTAGTTGATTTTACAGTCAAATTAAATAAATACCCAATACATCAAAGAACACGTTCTAATCTACCAGCCAGCCCCCCTATCATCACGTGCAACCGTCAAAAGTTCGCTCTACTGCACTCGTAGCCGTCGCCTCGCTACCCAGTCCCACCACTCTCGCTCTCTACCCACCCTCCTCGCTTCACACACTCTCTCGCCACCCCCACCTCTCTGCGTCTCTTCTCTCGCCTCCTCCCCTTATTTTCAGTGTTTTTCGCCGCCGATTTTTTCCTTTTCCACCTCTCTTTTTCTCTATTTCCAGTGCCACACAGGTGCGGCGACACGGAAAAATCGATAATTTTGAATTTTTGAAACGGAAAGAATTTTCCAGAATGAGCTCCGATGACGAAATTCATATAGATGACAGCGAGTCGGAACGTGGAGATTTGGACGATGAGGTGAGCAAGATTTTTAGAGATTATTGATTTTTCACGTGACCTGGATTTTATTTTTTTTTATTTTTTGAATTTTTCACGTGAAGATGGGCGGTTTAGTCACGTGGAATGGAAAAATTTAATTTTTTAAAATTATTTTTCGCAGAAAAATGGCTGGAACTAGCCGGATGAGCGTAATTTCGACTTCGGTGTCGGTAATGTTGCGAAATTTTAAATTTAGGGAAAAATTGCGAAATTAAAGTGTTTTTTCATGACAAATTACTAGTTTTCAGTCATTTCAGTGCCTCAGCGACGACGATGGCATCGCTTTGGAAAGCCATGAACAGAATCATTCGGACTTTAAAATGACAGTACCAGATAATGAGGTGAGAGGGAGAAAATTGAGAAATTGAGGGATTTGTCGTGAAAAAAACGGGGATGTGTCTTAAAAATTGAAAAAAGTGGAATTGGAAAAAAAATTATATATTTAAAAAAAATTTCAGTATAAATACAGAAAATCAAACTAAAAATTGCAAAAATTAAACAAAAATTCAAAAAATACTGAAAATCAAAAATGTTTTTTTTTTGAAATTTTCGAAAATTTGGGTCCCGCCACGAAAAAAAAAATTTCAGATTTTTTTTTTGAAATTTATTTTTTGTAAAAATCTAAAAAAAACAAACTAAAAATTGCAAAAATATTACTGAAACTAAAGAAAATTCTGAAAATCTGGAAAAAAAAGTTTTTTTTTTTGAAATTTTCAAAAATTTGGGTCCCGCCACAGAATAAAATTTTTTCGATTTTTTTTCCAAAATTCGATTTTTTGTAAAAATCCAAAAAAATCAAGCTAAAATTGACAAAAATATTCTAAAAACTAAGAAAAATTTTAAAAACCTGAAAAATTATTTTTTTTTGAAATCTTTGAAAATGTGGGTCCCGCCACGAAAACTTATCCATTCAAAAATTTTTAATTATTTTGTTTTATTTTCTTGAAAATTTCAGTACAATTCCCGAAAAAAACTAGATAAAAACAAAAATTCCCAAAAAATTTTAAAAAATCAAAATTCTAATTTTTGGGTCCCGCCACGAAAATCTATTAATTTCAGTTTTAATTTTTTAATTAAAAAAAAAACCAAATTTTCATAACATTCACACATCAAACTAAAAAATGAAGAAAAGTCTTCAAAAAATATGAAAAAAATTTTTTTGGGTCCCGTCACGAAAACCCATCAATCTCATTTATTTTTTAGGTATTAAACCACGACTCATTGGAAGCAGAGATGAAAAAGACGATTGCCGAAGTGCAACAAGTGCTTCAAGTGAAAACAGGCGTTTGTCGGATCCTTCTTCACAAATACAAATGGAACAAGGAGTCGCTTCTGGAGAGATTCTACGAGCATCCCGACACGAACGCCTTTCTCATCGACGCCCAAGTCATCCCTCGGCACACGGAAAAAGTGCCGGTTGGAGACGCCGAATGCGATATTTGCTGCTCGTTGGGCAACCTGACGGGACTGTCTTGCAACCATCGGGCGTGTGATATGTGCTGGAGAAGCTATCTGACGAACAAGATCCAAGACGATGGACAGAGTGAGATCGAGTGCATGGCAGCCAATTGTAAATTGTTGATTGAGGATGAAAAGGTAAATTTCATTTTTTTTTCAAATTTTTTAATTTTTTCCTGATTTTTCTAGATTTTTGCGTCAGTTTTTAGAAAAATTTGCGTTAAAAAAATTTTTTTTAGCTGAAAAAAAAAAAAATTTTTTTTTTTTGAAAAAAGAAATGTTCTAGATTTTTGGCTCAAAAATTAAAAATTGCGACGTGGAATTTTTAAAATTTTAAAAATTGAAAATTTCCAAATTTTTTTGAGAAATTGAAATTTTGCGAAATTTTTCAGTCTTCCAATTTTTCAATTTTCAATTTTTTTGTTTTCAGCTGAAAATTATGATTTTCGAGTTTTAGCTAATTTTTTAAAATAATTTGAACACAATTTTTCAAAAAAATTTTTTTTTTCAAATTTTATGATTTTTTTTCCAGATTCATCCAGGTTTTCTCCATCGATTTTCAGAAAAGTTCAAAAAAAAAAATTTTTTTTTTGAAAAATCTGATTTTTTGAAATTTTTTCTCAAAAATGACAAATTTCAAAGTAAAATTTCCTAAAAAATTTGAAAAATTCGAAATTTTTGAATTTTTGAAAAAATTACATTTTTGCGAAATTTTTCAATTTTTCAATTTCGGAATTTTTATTTTCGGCTCTAAATTCAAAATTTTTTATTTTAGGTCAATTTTTAGTTTTTGTTTAATTCAAGCTCAATTTTTTCGAAAAGGGGCGTTTTTGGGGGATTTTTCAATTTTTCCCTGAATTTTCCAAATTTCCCTTCAATTTTCAACAAATTCTTTTCCCATTTTTCAGGTAATGACCTACATAAAAGACCCGATCGTCATTGCCTCCTATCGCCGTCTCATCGTCGCCAGTTACGTCGAAACGAACCGTCTTCTGCGGTGGTGTCCGGGAGTCGACTGCGGAAAAGCGTGCAAGGTGAACCACGCGGAGCCCCGTCTCGTCGTGTGCTCGTGCGGAGCCCGTTTCTGTTTCCATTGCGGAGCCGAGTGGCACGAGCCCGTCAACTGTCGGCTGCTGAAGCTCTGGCTGAAGAAGTGCTCTGACGACTCGGAGACGTCGAACTGGATCAATGCGAACACGAAAGAATGCCCGAAGTGCTTGATTACGATTGAGAAGGACGGCGGTTGCAACCATATGACTTGTAAGAACACGGCGTGCCGATTCGAGTTCTGTTGGATGTGCCTTGGGCCGTGGGAACCGCACGGATCCTCCTGGTACAGCTGCAATCGGTTCGACGACTCGGCAGCGAAACAGGCCCGAGATGCTCAGGAAGTCTCCCGGGCCAACCTCCAACGCTACTTGTTCTACTACAATCGGTACATTGGCCATCAGCAGAGTCTTCGGCTGGAGGGAAAGCTCTACGCGACGGTGAAGGCCAAGATGGAGCAGATGCAGCAGTTGTCGATGTCGTGGATTGAGGTGCAGTTCCTGAAGAAAGCGGTCGACGTGTTGTCGGAGTGTCGTCGGACACTGATGTACACGTACGCTTTTGCGTTCTACTTGAAACGGGACAATAGTGCCATCATTTTTGAGGATAATCAGAAGGTGAGGGATTGGGAAATTGGAAAATATTGAAAGAAGGAAAGATTGAAAAAGGATTCTGGAGGATTTTTGGAAGTTTTTAGAATTTTTTGGAATTTTCTTATTTTTTGGTGATTTTTCAGAAATCAATATTTCAAAAATTTAATTTTTGGATTTTTATAAAATTTTCTAGATTTTTTTGGTGATTCTGAAAATTTTTTGAAATTTTCAGAAATTTTATGAAATTTCCAAACATTTATTCAGATTTTCCAGGATTTTCCAAATTTTTGTAAAAAATTTTTAAAATTTGCAGCATTTTTTTTTTGAAAAATTTTTTGAAATTTCAAGATTTTTTCTCCTATCTTTCAATTTCTAAATTTAAAAAATGTTCTAGATTTTCTAGAATTTTTAGAACATTTTTTCAGATTTTCCAGAATTTTTATTAAAATTTCTGAAAATTTGGAAAATTATTTTTTTTTTTTTGAAAAAAATTTTTTCAAATTTTTTTTTCAATTTTTAAAAAATTGATCAAAATTCAAGTTTTTCCCAAAAAATCAATAATCAACTTGAATTAAATCGTTTTTTTTTGCAGGATCTCGAACTGGAAACCGAACAACTATCCGGATTCCTGGAGCGCGATTTGGACAGTGAGAATTTGGTGACACTCAAGCAGAAGGTTGGTTTTTTGAAGTTTTTTTGTGGTTTTTCCTGGATTTTTATTGAAAGTTTGGCATTTTTCCCGATTTCCAGCCATTTTTCCCTGATTTTAGACAATTTTCAGTGGATTTCCCTCAATTTTAGACCATTTTCAGTGATTTTTCATGATTTTCAGTCATTTTTCCTGATTTTTGGCATTTTTCCTAGTTTCTTGCCAATTTTCAGTGATTTTCCCCCAAATTTTGCTATTTTTCCCTTTTTTTCACCATTTTTCCCTAATTTTCACCTAATTTTGGTCAATTTTTCCAGGTCCAAGACAAGTATCGTTATGTGGAGCATCGTCGGAAGATCCTGCTGGACCACTGTGCCGAAGGTGCCGAACAAGACATTTGGGTGTTCAACGAGTAAAAATGCCGCCGTCGAAATGAAAAAAAATCGATAATCTGGGGATTTTTGGATTGATTTTTAAATAATTTTTAAATTCCCCCCATGTCCTTTTTTTGCCAATTTCCTTTCCTCTTGTAGATTTCAGCGTTATCTCTTTCCGTCTCTCCCTGTCAGATTTCCTTATCACTCTTATCACTGTATCTTTTTTCCCTTTCTTTCTCTCTCAAGTAATATCTCTTTTCAAATTTTTTCCCCGCGAATTTGTATTTGTTTATAGTTTTTTGGCTCCTCGAAAATACTTGGTCTATGGTTCTCATTTTTCTTTTCTCATGGGGGAATTTTTGCGATTTTTCCCTCAGTTTTTTGGATTTTTTGAGATTTTTATCGATTTTTGAGCTTTTTCTCCAAAAAATTTGGGATTTTTCGCAAAAATTCACCCCAAACACTCTATTTTAATATCAGAATTCACCCCCTTTCCCCCCGATTTTTTTGTGTGTGTATTTTTAGAGAAAATGTGCTTTTCTTTGGATTTTTCTGTCTTCCCACAACTCGATGTACTTCTTCTTCTCCTTTTTTCCTTCTTCTTCCGACTTACGGATCGATTAATTGACCCCCTCTTGGATTTTCTTGCTTTTTCCACCACAACCACTTTTTCGCTCTTTTTCTCTGGAATTTTTGAGTATGAAAGATTTTTCGATGGTTTTACATGTTGTTTTACACTGATTTACACGGAAAATGCGGGAAAAATGGGAAAAATTGGATGAAAAATGAGGAAAATCGAGCGAAAATGAGGAAATTGAAAAAAGTTACGATGCTCCGAAATTCCGCAGCACCTACTGGGGGTCGGTGTTTAGCGAAAGTGGGAATTTGAGTTTTTGAGTGGATTTTTGAGGTTTTTAGGGGTTTTTATGGGTTTTGTGATAACACTGATGAGGAAAATATAAATTTTTAATAAATTTGGGTTCAAACGATGCTCCGAAATTCCGCGGCGCCCACTGAGGGTCGGTGTTTAGCGAAAGTGGGAATTTGAATGTTTGAGTGCATTTTTAGGGGGTTTTTGATGTTTTTATGGGTTTTTTGATAACACTGATAAGGAAAATATAAATTTTTAATGAATTTTGGTTCAAACGATGCTCCGAAATTCCGCACCACCTACTGGGGGTCGGTGTTTAGCAAAAGTGGGAATTTGAATTTTTGAGTGGATTTTTTAGGTTTTTAGGGTTTTTATGGGTTTTATGATAAAACTGATAAGGAAAATATAAATTTTAAATAAATTTGGTTTCAAACAATGCTCCGAAATAACGGCGAAGTTGTGAAACAGCGGGAAATTTGAATTTTAGGTTGAACATCGAAATTAGGGCGTTACTGATAAGCTGATAGCGCTTTTATCAGCTTTGGCAATCGAATCGATATCCACTGATCTGTGATAAGGTATCAATGGTCAATTTCGGCTCAATACAGGGCAACTGATAGGTGATATCCACTGATATAAACTGATAAGGCAATCACACTGATAAGGATATCAAAATCCTGTCATTCCCTCAAAAAACCCTCCAAAAACCCGGGAATAACCTCAAAACCTGAAATTTCCGCGTGAATCCGTGTCGACATCCACGTCAATTCCAGCTCAATCCTAGATCTAGGGCACTGATAAGAGATGGGTATAAAAGGAGGGCCGAGAAGAAGGGAAAGCTCATCAATTGAAGCACCAGCTCTTCTGAAGCAGCACCACCATCTCTCGATTGGGATAAACGATGAATCGCCGTGCCGTCCTTCTTCTCGCCATAGTCGCTCTTCTCGCCGTTTTCGTTGGTCAAGTCGTCGCCGCCGGTGAACCTGGTACCGGCAATTCTACTGGACCTGCCCCTGGAGGAGTCGGTTTAGCACCGCGCCCAAACACCACGATGGCCCCGCCGCCGCCAACTTCTGAAGATCCCATTGACCCTGAAGAAACCTCTGGATCCGCTGATGAAACCACCACTGTTGCTGCCGCCAGCAGCGCCACCATGATCTCTGGACTTGGTGAGTTGGAATTTGAGGGTTCTGGAAGCTCCTGGGAGCTTCTGGAAGCTCCGGAGCCCACCTTTTGAGCTCTTTTGAGGCTTTTGGAGCTCCGGGAGCTTATCCGAAGCTTCCAGACCCCGGAGCGCAGCTCCTGGAAGCTAGGCTCCAAATTTGAGCCTTCGAGGCTCCGGAGCGCACTTTTGGCTCATTTTTGAGATCCTGAAGCTTCTGAAAGCTCCGAGCTCTCTTTTTGGGCTCTTTTGGGCTCCTGGAGCTTATCCGAAGCTTCTGGAAGGTTCTATAAGCTCTGGAGCGCAGCTTGGCTCCAAATTTTGCATCCAGCGCCCAAAATTGGCCACCGAGACTTCAAAAAACTTGCGATTTTTGGCGTTTTTCAGCAATTTTCCCCAAATTTTAAGCTTTTCCTACATATTTGGCTAAATTCCGCTGCAAATTATCGATTTTTGTGAAAATCCATCAATTCCATCTCTTTTCCAGGAGCCCTCCTCGTCATCATGGCTCGTGCCTTGTAACAACTCGGAACAATGCCCACCACCAACTTGAATTTTCGTCCCGTGCAGACAACAACATTCAGATTTGAATTGGCCTCTCTTATTTGTAAAATAGAAATAAAAAGTTTATTTATTTATTTTAAGGGTTTAGGATTTTTTGGAAAGTGGGCTTTATTTTTGAAAAATATAAGATTTTCTTCTGGAAATTTTGCAATTTTTTCTGGATTTTTCGGATTTTTCTGAAAGATTCTGGAATTTTCCAAAGATTTCGAGAATTTTCGATTTTCGAAAAAATAAGAAATGCGCCAAGGCGCAGTGCTGACGCACTTGCCGATATTGTTGGCGCACTTTGCGATTTCGATATCACAAGACATTTTCGCATTGATTTCCCGTCGTTTTTCTTCGTTTTTTCGAAACTTTTCGTCAATTTCTCGTTATCAACTGATCAAAAACGGTTCTCTTATCATTTTATCACCTCCTTTGTCTCTGTTTCACGCCGTAAAATGATGAAATTCACGGATTCCCGGTACACTGCGGGTTCGCGTGTCGGCGGGTACGAATTGTGTCGTTCCGTCGGCGATTTCTCATCGGAACTGATAAATTAATCATTGGCAGACGTATCAGACATGTTTTTCACTGGATTTGCCATAGATTATTCCATAAATCACTGAAAATCTGAGAAATCCGTGCGGCGATGACGGAAATGGCGAATTTTTTTGTTTTTCAAGGATTTTCCATTGGGAAATGGCAGAAATTGGAGAAAAAAGCACAAATACGAGAAAAAAGATGATTGATCACCGGAATTTGTGGGATTTCCCGTGGAAAATTGCGAAAATTAGGTTTTCATTGGTTTTTGATCATTGAAAGCGATTTTTAATTCAAAAAAATATAATAAATTGAATTTCGCGGAATTTGAGCAGGTGATGTAATAAGGAATGTGATCTTTGAAAAAAAATTTTTTTTTCCAATTTTTCTTGTTCCCCATGGAATTTCCCGAAATTGAGTTCTCACATGACTCATGTCAAAATCAGCTGCTCCTCCAAAAGTTGTTCAAAAACCCCGTCGAAATTGAGTTCCTTATCTCCCAAGGGACCCTTTCGAAAAAACAGGAAACAAGTATCCAATCACATGTCCATTCTTTGCTCGCCGAGCCCCGGAACAGCTGGCCCTCTGAAAATCTGTTCGTCGCGAAAAACACGCTGAAGATGTGTTTCGATGCTTTTCTCTGCGTCTCCGGCGCCTTTCTCAATCGATAACAGCGAAATAGTGTGGAGAAAGCGGAGAGTTTGTCTCTGTTTCTCAGCGCTCTCTTCACGGCAGAGTCAGCTTATAAGAGGAGCGTCGATTCGCTTGATAACCACTATTCCATCTGATTTGTGTCTCCTTCTTCTTCCGTGTTCCCCCTTACACGTCATTGTTCAATGATCCCGTGATATCGGTCTGATATATGAAAAAGCAATAACCGCAACATTTCGCAATAAGGGGCGGAGCCTTACGGAGCCCCTTGTGACTTGTTATCATGCCTTCTTCCCCCTTTCATTCCGGAACATTCTACTGATACAATCTCTGTTTACACAGTGTCTCCCCGATGGTTTGAATGGTTTCGGGCCGCGGGGCGCCTGTTTTTTTGCCTTCATATGTGTAAAGCAGCGCTTTTTGAACATCAGGTGACAGAAAGTCATGTGATTTTTGAATTTCGTTCTGTTCTAGTTGGCTAGCTAGTCATCGTGTACCGGAACCCTCTACTTCTTGATTCGAATCAACAAATCTGCCAATCTTCCGAAATTGGCCTGTCTAATCGCGTTTTGCGTGCTCTCCGCACCGGCGCCACTCCACTTTCGGTCATGCGACCCGATCGATTGGCACTAGCACTCTGTGGCGCGCTCTAGAGCTTTCTATGATGGCGAGAAGCCTATTATTAGTCTGGTTAGCGTCAGAATAGGCTAAATTTCGTCACATGACAGCTGAAAATTGCGAATTTCCACCAGAGTTGAGTGATTTCGTCATTTGAAAGCTAAAAAATGCCAATTTCCGGGAAAGCTGGCTATTTTCATCAGATTTTGTTCAATTTCGTCACTGAAAGACTAGAAATTGCCAGTTTCCAGCCTCAGAGCCCAAATTTCGTCACATGACAGCTAGAAAGGGTCAATTTCCGGGAAAACTGGCTATTTTCATCAGAATTCAGTAATTTCGTCACATGACAGCTGAAAAATGCAAATTCCTGGGGAAAGCTGGGTATTTCCACCAGATTTGAGTGATTTCGTCAGTTGAAAGCTGGAAATTACCAATTTCCCGCTCCAGAACTCAAATTCCGTGAAATGACAGCTAGAACGGGTCAATTTCGTCACCTGAAGCTGTAAATTGCCAATTTCCGGCCCCAGAACCCAAATTTCGTCACATGACAGCTAGAAAGGGTCAATTTCCGGGAAAGCTGGCCATTTTTTCCAGAATTCTTTCAATTTCGTCACCTAAACGCTAAAAAAAATCAAATTTCCGGGGAACTTCAGCTATTTCCGAGCGAAAAGAGCACATTTCGACTCAAAGTGCTCATTTGCTCTATTTGCGTGCACTATTTTGTTGTCATAGCCTCCAGTTCTGATTGTAGATTGTAGTCCTTGATATCACGACTAGTACACGTCATCGGTGTCTTATCTTTGAGAATCTTAGAATCTGGCAGTGTTCACGAGACATCGCTGCGATACTCCCACGTGGAACGACCATCGTGGCGAGACCCATATAAAGCGCTCTTCCTCCGGCCATTTCGTCATTTCTCCTCGCTGCCCCGCTCCTTCCATATTCATTGATTTTTGCCGGCGCCACGTCACGCTTCTCTGCGTCTCTCTGGCATGAAGCCCGGCTGCTCAGCTGACATCATTTAGTAGTTATTGAGCGGGCGTTGTGTGCCCACCAGATTCATTCGTATTTCCGTTTCTGACCGTGTTATCACTTTATCACCTGGCCAGCCCCCTTATCACGCCTATTTTCCCTTTTTTCAGTTTTCACCCCGTTCGCTACACAGCACCGCAAGCAACTCGAAAAGATGTCGAATAATCAATCGTTTAGTAGTAAAAAGCAACCAGAATCCATGGTTGCTCTTCTCCTGACCAAGTGAGTTTGAGAGGGAGATTCAAAAAAAAAATTTGGGAAAATTTAGGAAAAAAAATTTATTTCAGAAAAAATCTAGAAAATTGGGAAAAATTAGAGGAAACTGTCTAGAAATTTTAGACATTTTTTAAAATTTCAAAAATTTCTAGAACATTCTAAAAAACTTCAAAAAAATTCCAGAACATTCTAGAATATTCTAAAAAAAATTTTAATTCCTAAATATTTTAAACATTTTATTTTCAATTAAGAAAAATCAGAAATTCTGGAAAATTGCTCTAGAAAATTCAGGAAAAATTCCAAAAATGTTGAAACATTTCAGAAATTTTTTTGAAGAATTCCAAAAAATTCTAGAACATTCTGAACATTTTCAAAAAAATTCCAAGAGTTTCTACAACATTCTAGAAATTTTTTTCAAATAAAAAAAATATATGAAAATCTAGAAATTAGCTCTAGAAAATTCAGGAACATTCCAATAAATTCCAGAAAATTCCTATTTTCCCAATTCAATCAATCTTTTTCAGGTCGACCTCGTCGACGACCGCTGGAGACGTCGGATGGTATTTTTGACGCCCCCCAATCGGATACTAAACTCCCCGACGAAACCAAGAAGATCGTCGAAGCCGTCTCTCCAAATTGGGGAATCGGGGCTCTGAACGAAAAGACGCTGGCGCTCTACATTCCATACGATCAGGACGTGTGCGCCGTGTCGAAGAAGAACTTTGTGGACCTGCTCGAGTTTGCCGAGGAAAAGCTGGGTTAGTCGAAGGGAAATGCAAATTTGAGTGGGAAAATTTAGAAAAATTCAAATTAAACTAGGAAAATTCAGAAAAATTCAAATTTGACTGCAAAAATTTGGAAAAATTCAAATTTGAGTGGAAAAATTCAGAAAAATTTAAATTTTACTGGGAAAATTTAGAAAAATTCAAATTTAAATGGGAAAAATTAGGAAAATGCAAATTTGAATGGGAAAATTCAGAAAAATTCAAATTTTACTAGGAAAAATCAGAAAAATTCAAATTTGAATGGGAATATTCAGAAAAATTCAGATTTGACTGGGAAATTTCAGAAAAATTCAAATTTGACTGGGAAATTTAGAAAAATTCAAATTTGACTGGGAAAATTCAGAAAAAATTAAATTTGACTGGGAAAAATCGGAAAAATTCAAATTTGATTGGGGAAATTCAGAAAAATTCAAATTTTACTGGGAAAATTTAGAAAAATTCAAATTGGACTGGGAAATTTCAGAAAAATTCAAATTTGATTGGGAAAATTCAGAAAAATCATAAATTAACTGGGATTTTAAAGAAAATATTTTTTTTTTGGAAAAATTCAAAAAAAAAAAATGAAATTAATTTTTTTTTGCCAATTTTCCCCATAATCATCTTCCTTTTTTCCAGAAATGGATCGTGTCCTCGCCGTCTTCGAGAAGTCGCGTGTCGTGCCAACCGAGGGATTCGCCAGAACCCTCCGCTACGTCGGCTTCCGTCCGTACACCGTCGATGAGCATCCAGCCGAGCTCTCTCCGGACAAGTACTTCATCATGTCCTACAAGGTCTAATTCGCCACACCGCCCGTTCTCCAAGTTCCATCGTCCCCTCTCGTTTTACCACCACCAGCCCCCCGATTTTTCCATTCTCTCACCATCTTGACATTTTAATGTTTCTTTTTTTGAAAAATTCTAAAAAATCCCCCGTTTTTCTAAAAATCCCGCTCCAAACACACAAAAATGTACCTAAACTATTCCCCCATTCCGTCAATTCCCCGAAATTTCCTTTTCCCCCCCATTTTTTCTCATTTTTCACCTAAATTCTCTTTTATTTTAGCCATATTCTCTGTTGTATGCTTCTTTGAGTCGCATCTATATAATATTTCCATGTGCGTTTTCGATTTTACCGATTTTTCGCTTTTTTCGTAAAACCCCCCGTATTTTTCAGAGAAAGTCGTCTTTAATTTGAGAATTTCCCCCCAGTTTTCCGTAATTTCTCGCTTTTTTTTGTCAAAACCACCCCGATCCCCCAATTTGGAGAAATAAAGAGTCATGTTAGATCCGTGTTTTTTGTTGATTTTCAGGGTTTTCAGGGAAAATTTGAATTTTCAGAAAATTGCAATTGCGCGCCAAGTTCAAAAAGTCAATTTGATAGTTTTTTATCGTCTAATTGTTCTTCTATTGTAAACAGTTCTTTGTCTTTTCAGGAAATTAGGGTCTCGCAGCGATTTTTGCGATTTTTCCCAAAATTTGAATATTTGGCGGATTTTTTGGGTCTCGCAGCGAATTTTTTTATTCTTATTTATTAATTTTTATCAATATTTGTTAATTTTAACAGAAAAATGCGAAAAAATCGGTTAAAAATAAGCGAAAACCGGTTTTTTTAGGAAGAAAATGTTTTTTTTTTCGATTTTTCCCAAAAATGGAAGTTTTGGCGGATTTGTTGGGTCTTGTAGCGTGATTTTAGTTAATATTGATTAATTTTTATCAATATTTGTTATTTTTGACGAAAAAATGCGCAAAAACCGGTCAAAAATAGCTGAAAACTGGTTTCTTTGGGGAAAAAATGTTTTTTTTACGATTTTTCCCAAAATTTGAAATTTTGGCGGATTTATTGGGTCTCGAAGCGAAATTCTTGCTTCAATTCATTAATTTATATATATTCCATCTATTTTTCACAAAAATTGCGCAAAAACCGATAAAGAATAAGCGAAAACTGGTTTTTTTTGGAAGAAAATTCGAAAAAATAAAAAGTTTTGATCTAAATACCGGTGTGTGCAAGCGCGCTCCATTGAGACTGGCGCCAAACTTTAAAATTCAAAATTTGAAAGTCATTTTTGATGATTTTTGATGTTTTTTGCGGTTTTTCTCAGCGGAAACTCGATTTTTCTCGCTTTTTCCATTGCAATTCGCTTTTTTTTACTGTTTTCTTGCTTTTTATCACAATTATCCTTTTAAAATCAGCTCCGAATCTTGCAGATGTCCCCCCAAGCCCGCATAAAACGCCCGAACAACGCCTTCATCGTGTACTCGCAACAAGAGCGAGCCAATCTCACGGGCGTCTACAAGAACAACACGGAAAAGTGCCAAGAGCTCGGAAAACGATGGAAGGCGCTGAGTGATGAGGAAAAGGCGCCGTACTACGAGAAGGCAAGGATGCTCAGGGAGCAGCACGAAAGAGTGAGTGGAATTGGCGGGAAAATGGGGGAATTTGAAAGGAAAAGCTTGAAAATAAGCCAAAAATCTTGGAAAAAAGATGAAAAACAGAAAAATTCAAAGAAAAGGCTTGAAAATATCCAAAAATCTTGAAAAAACGGTCAAAACCATTGAAATTCACTGGCAAAGCTTGAAAAGGAGCCAAAAATCTTGGAAAAATGATGAAAATCATTGAAATTCATAGGAAAAAGCTTTTTAAGCTTGAAAAATACCCAAAAATTCAAAAAACCGCCTAAATTCCCCTAATTTCCCCTAATTTCTTCAGGATCACCCCGGCTACAAATACCAGCCGAGACAGAAGAAGAAGCGCCCCGCGCCATACGTGCTCCCCCCCAAAACAGTGTCGGAGAAGAAGCCGAAGACGGTGGAAAATGAGGAGAAGCTGAAGAATGAGGACGTGGCGGAGCCATGGACCGCTGATGGAAACAACGGAAAGGATGGCAAGGATCCGGAGGAGCAGTTCGTGGGAGCAGCAGCAGCAGCAGAAGGGGTGGCGACGACGAGTCAGGATATTGCTGCGGTGAGTGGGGAGAAATAGAAAAAAAATAAAATATAAAAAATTTCAAAAAAGAAAAAAATCCGAATTTAGAAAAATCCAAAAAAATTTATTTTTGTGTTTTTCGAATTGAAAAAATGAATTTTCAAAAATCAAAAATTCAAATAAATTTAGAAAAATCCAGGAAATGTTTTTCCCGGTTTTTTGAAAATTTGAAAAATCAAAAAAAAAAAAACGAAAATTCAAATTTCCAGAAAAATTTTAAAAAATTGAAAAAAATTCATTTTCAGAATTTTTGAAAATTTTCAAAATCAACAAAAATTCAAATAAAAAAGGAAACATTCAAAAAAGTCCAGAAAAATCCAAAAAATGTATTTTCCAATTTCTCAGAATTTTGAAAAATCAACAAAAATTTTTAAAAATTGAAAATAGAAAAAATCAATTCTTTTGAAATTTTGAATTTAAAAAAATCAGGAAAAATTCAAAAATTGAGAAAATCAGTTTTCAAAAAAAATTTCAATTTAGAAAATTTTAGAAAAATTACAAAATTAACAAAAAATTCAAATATTCCAAAATGGGGTTAAAAAAAAATCAAGTTGAAAAATTGAAAAAATCAATTTTTAAAAATTTCAAATTCAAAAAAAAAATTTAAAAAAAAAAACAGTTTTTTTGAAAATTAAATAAATCTAGCTTTTTATTTCCAAATTTCCCAATTTTTTCATTATCAAAAATTCCCCCAAAACCATTTTTGAATTCCATTTTTGCAGTACTTCATGCCGTACCACCAAACCTTCAACTACTACAACAACTACCAGTACTACCAGCAACTGCACGACGCCTTCTACCTCGACACTTCCACTTCCAACGGCTCCTCCCCCTTCTCCTTCTCATCGTCGTCATCTGAAGTCGGTGATGACGTGGCACTCGGAATCAACTTCAGAATCGACGACGAACCACACGAGTACCGATTCGAGAACCTCTAGACACCCCCCCCCAATATTCTCTGTATCATTATCACTATCACCTTATCACTCTCGTTATCACCTTATCACCACTAACTTCTCCCCCCGGATCTCCATGTTTTCCGGTTGATTTTTTATATTTTTCCCTTTTCCACTAATCCAAATCTCCTGGAATTTGCCAAATTGCGCCACTGATTGTGTATATATAACTTATCAATGTAATCAATAAATACGAAGAGAACACTAAATCAGACGGTTTATCAGTACTCTAATCACTGATAATTTCAAGTTCAAGGTCACTTTTTCGAGCGAGTTATTTATTGATTTTCCGACGAAATCATCCATTTTTCGTGGCAATCAACTTGTCATATTCGGCGACGAAAGCTGTCATTTCGGGGCTTGTGATCTGGAAAAATGGGCTTTTTTAGAAAAATTAAGGAAATGGGTCTCGAAACGAAAATAAAGATTATTGGAATTTTAGAAATTTTTTTTAGAAAATTTGAAAAAAAAAATTTTTTTTTGACATTTTTTCAAAATGGGTCCCAAGTGGAAATTCGGAAATTAGGGGTCCTGGAACGATTTTTTAAAATCACAGTAACCAGAAAAATCAATTTTGAAATTTTTTGAAAAATTCAAAAAAAAATTTTTTTTTTCGAATTTTTTGGAAATTTTTAAAAAATGGGTCCTGAGTGGAAATTTGAAAAAGAATGGGTCCTGGAGCGAAAATGAAGGTTTACGGTAATTGGAAAAATCAATTTTGAAATTTTGGGAAAAATTCAAAAAAAATAATTTTTTTTTCGAAATTTTTGAAAATTGGAAGATTTGGTCTAAATTGACCTAGAACAGCCTAATTTAGTCAAAATTAATTAAAAAAGGCTCAAATTGGCCTAAATTCAGCCTAAATTCAGCATAGATTGGCCTAATTTAGCCTATATTGACGAATTCAACCAAAATTAGTCAAAAATGGCCTAAATTGGCCCAGACAGGCCTAAATTCAGCCTAGATTGACCTGATTCAGTTCAGATTGGTCTAATTTATCTTAGATTGGCCGAATTTAGCTGAAATTAATCTAAAATAACCTAAATTAGTCAAAATTGGCCTAGGTAGGCCTAAATTCAGCCTAAATTGGCCTAATTTGGCCTATTTTAGGCTAGATCAGCATAATTCAGCCTAGAGTGGCCTAAATCAACCTAAATCAGCTTGAATTTGTCCAGATTGGCCTAGATTGGTCTAAATTGGCCTAGATTGACCTAGATTGGCCTAATTTGGCCTAATTTAGCTTAATTTTACCTAGATTCGCCTAGATTCGCCTAATCTGGCCCAAATTGACCCAATTTTCCCTGCAAACCTTCTTATTCTCGGCCAACGCGAGCAGCACTCTGTGCATGAACAAGTACTGTGCGTCGGTCTGCACAGATCCGTGTCTCTGAGCACGAATCTCACGGACAATGTCTCGAAGCAGCACTTTTTCGCCGGCGATGAACTTGACGAGGGCTATCTCGAGGCCAACGATGGATCCGGTACGGCCGATGCCAGCCGAGCAGTGAACAATGATTGGGGAGACTGTTTTGAGCTGGAAAGTGAAAATGCGCTCCATTGATGAATTTGAGTTGGCGGGAAATTCAAAAAGTTCAAACTGACTCGAATCAGCAGCCGAAAAACAGCCATTGGGATCTCGGGAACTCCACGGTCGGGCCATGCTTTCCATTGCCAGTGCTCGAACGAATGGACGGTCTGGAAGAGCGGGATTTTGGAGTGTCGTACTATTTTTTTCAGCTTGGAATAAATTTTTTTAGGCAGAAAACAATGTCACAAATAAGTTTGCAGTTGAGCAAAATCTAGAAAAAATTTTTTTAAAACCTGAAAAAAATCGCCGAAAGTCAAGGGCGGGATTTCGGAGCATCGTACTAAACTGCAGTGTGATTGACTTCATAGAAAACTTCCAAGAAATTTTTTTCAGCTTGAAATAAATTTTTTAAGGTAGAAAATAAGGTCACAATCAAGTTTGCAGTTGAGCAAAATTTTTGAAAAATTTTTTTAAGGCTCGAAAAAAATCGCCGGGATTTCGGAGCATCGTACTAAACTGCAGTATGTTTTGAACTTTCAAGAAATGTTTTTTTCAACTTAAAATAAATTTTTTCAAATATAAAATGATGTCAAAATCAAGTTTTTAATTTAAAAAACCTATGAAAAAATTTTTTCAAACCCGAAAAAATTCATCGAAAATCAGATCAAGCTAAAACTCACCCCCTTATCATCAGTGATATTCATCTTCATCAGCAAAATATTCTGTTCGACCTCCTTAGCCATTTCAGTGATTCTAACAGTCAATTTCCCATCCATCAACTGCAGAGCACTCTCAATCGAATCCGGCCAGTACTGCTCGCACTTTTTCTTGCCCAACTCAAAAATGTTGCACAACATCACAACACAAGGAGCCTTTTCCTGCCAGATCAATCGATAAAAGTCATCGATCGTCTTCTCGGTGGGCCCTTGGGTACAGATGAACTTGTTCAGCGACCCAATCTTGACCCAATTCGCGTGGATGTAGTCGTTGGAAGAGTCTTCGGGCCATTTGAGGACTACACGGGTTTCATCGATGCAGAAGACATCTGGAAAAAAACGGGATTTCGGAGTGTCGTACCAGAAATATTTTTTGTTTTGGTGGATGAAGCTGGGGGGCTAGCGGGATAGTGGAGTGTCGTACTGAATTTGGAACCGGGATTCTGGAGCATCGTACTAACTCATTTGAACTAGATTTGGGACCGGGATTTCGGAGCTTTGTACTGGATTTTCTACCGGGATTTTGGAGCATCGTACTAACTCATTTGACCTGCATTTTTTACCGGGATTTCGGAGCTTCGTACCCACCCTTATAACGATTCTTATCCGGATTCTTCTCATGTCCCGTCTTCGGCTTCTGACACGCCTGTGTCTCGGCTTTCAGCGCCAAAAACTCATTAGCCAGTCCTTTGACTCCGGTATCAATGGTCGTTTTGACAAACTCGCGGAGCATCGTTTCGTTGACTTCTCCGTATTGAGACGCCCGTCTTGTCATTTGACTTCTCTTCTTTACAAGTCGCTTTTTTGGACGATCCGCCTAGAATTTTGGGGTTTTTAAAGCTAAATTTTAAACCAAATTTTATGAAAAAAAAACATGAAAATTGAACAATTTCTCTAAAAAGTTGGACATTTTTTCAAATTTGAAAAAATGAAAAAAAAATTTTTTTGAAAAATTTTTTTCATGAAAATTACCCGAAATTGTTGAAATTTTGGGGTTTTTAGCTCAATTTTGATGGAAAAATATGAAAATTGACAAGTTTTTGTGAAAATTCGAACATTTTTGAAAATTTGAAAAATTGAAAAAAAAATTTTCTTCAAAAATTTTCAAATTTTTTTTTCACGAAAATTATCCAAAATTGATGGAATTTTCAGTTTTCTAGCTCAATTTCTATGGAAAAATATGAAAATTGATGAGTTTTTGTGGAAATTTAAAAATTTTCAAAAATTTGAAAAAATTGAAAAAAAAAATTTCAGATTATTTTTTTCATGAAATTTCCCCAAATTTGATAGAATTTTGGGGGTTTTAGCTCAATTTCAATGAAAAAAAACATAAAAGTTGAAAATATTTTCTGTAAATAAAAAAAAGTTTGAAAAAAAAATATTTTTTTTGAAATTAAAAAAAAAAAAAATTTTTCCATGAATTTTATCCAAAATAGATGGAATTTTAGCTTTTTTAGCTCAAGTTAAATGGGAAAACATGAGAATTGAATGGTTTTTATAAAGTTTGAAAATTTGAAAAAAAACTTTTTTGAAATTTTTTGAAATTTTTTTTTCATGAAAATCACCCAAAATTGATGGAATTTTGAGCTGTTTTTCCCCTATTTTTTCCCAATTTTCATCAATTTTTCAAATTCCCACCCTATTTTTCCATTTTTCTCACCGGAGCGCACTTACCTGAGTGCCGTCCTCGGTTTCCAGTGTCATGTTCGCTTTATCCGTTGCTACAGTAGTATTCTTGCGAGGCTTACGCTTCGTGTTTACCGACATCTTTCGCGATGATTTTCTTGATTTACCGAGAGATTCTCAGAAAATAACTCGGAGAGGTGGCGGCAATTTGAATTTTTCGTTGGATTTTCGTGGCGAATTGGGGCACGTGAATAATTTGGGAAAATTAGGGGAAATCAGGGATTTTTTCACTTGGAATTGAAAATTTTTAATTTTTTCACAAATTTCAGAAGAAAAATTGGTCTACAAATTGGCTCATGGCGATTATCAAGCATTAGCTATCCAAAAAAATTTATTTCAGAATTCTCCCATGAAAACCATTTTTCCCGAAATTTGGATCCAAAACGATTTTCAATTTTGGGAAATTTTGAAAAAATGAAAGTTGACCAAATGTACCAAGTAATTAGATCAATCGATAGAGAATTTTACGCTGATCAACTTTGTCAACTGCCACGTCGTCTGAAAATGCTTAGTTTTGACGAAATTCACAAAAAACCCACCTTTTTCTCACAGACTACAAACTACAAAACTGTGTGTGCAACTTTGATTTTTTTCGCAAATTCTATAAAAAGAAGAGGTCTACAAATTGGTTCATGGCTATTACCTATTCTTAGCTATCTAAAAAAATTTATTTCAGAATTTTCCCATGAAAATCATTTTTCCCGAAATTGGGGCCCAAAACCATTTTCAATTTTGGGAAATTTCGAAAAAGTGAAAGTTGACCAAAAGTAGCAAGTAATTATACGAATCGATAGGGAATGTTACGCTGATCAACTTTGTCAACTGCCACGTCGTCCAAAAATTCTTAGTTTTGACGAAATTCACAAAAAACCTACCTTTTGCTCACAAACTACAAACTACAAAACTGTGTGTGCAACTTTGATTTTTTTTCACAAATTCTATAAGAAGAAAAGGTCTACAGATTGGTTTATGAACATTACCAATACTAAGCTATCCAAAAAAATTTATTTCAGAATTTTCTCATGAAAACCATTTTTCCCGAAATTTGAGCTCAAATCCATTTTTGAAAAAATCAAAATTTTCAAATTTCTCAAAAAGTAGCAAGTAAATATATGAATCGACGCGGAATTTTACGCTGATCAACTTTGTCAACTGCCACGTCGTCTGAAAATGCTTAGTTTTGACGAAATTCACAAAAAACCTACTTTTGCTCACAGACTATAAACTACAAAACTATGTGTGCAACTTTGATTTTTTTCACAAATTTTATAAGAAAGAGAGGTCTACAAATTGGCTCATGGCGATTATCAATCATTTGCTATCCAAAAAAATTTATTTCAGAATTTTCCCATGAAAACGATTTTTCTCGAAATTTGGATCCAAAACGATTTTCAATTTTGGGAAATTTTGAAAAAATGAAAGTTGACCAAATGTATCAAGTAATTATATGAATCGACGCGGAATTTTACGCTGATCAACTTTGTCAACTGGAGCAAATCACGAAAATGTCTGATATTCGAGAATTTCCACCAAAACCCACCTTACTCACAGACTATAAACTACAAAACTGCGTGTGTGTAACAGGAGCGCGCCCTTGCCTTTATCTGGTCGCAGCGAAAGAAAATAAAATGTCGTAAGGTTCGGTGCATGGTTCTTGTACACCTGATAAGCTCTTATCACCCAGAAACCCACCACAATCAATCAACCTTTAAGATCCAGTCATTGACTGAAAAGGTGCAAAGCCGGCCGATGACGCTTTTAAGGCCACCGGAAGAGCCACTGATATAATAAATGATGATAAACAAGACAGTGATAACAGGGGAATGATAAAGAAGCGAAAGAAAGGACAGATATCACAACTGATAAGAGACAAATTGGATTTTTTTTTGAAAAAACTGCTAATTTTCGCTTTTTACTCCATTTTTATGCGTTTTTTTTTTCAAATTTGGGCGGCACACAAAGAAAAATTGATTTTTCGACTGAAAAGTAGCAATTTTATGCCAAAAAAGCAAATCAATAGCGATGCGAGAGACGCAGACACAATGCAAGCGCGCTCCACTGGACAAGCCAGTCGTTTTGATCTCCCCGCGAAAACGTGAAACAGAAGAGAGGGAGAGAGAGAGAGAGAGAGTCATCATTTGTCATCATTTCACCCATCTTTCCTTCTTTTTTCATGAAATTTTTCGCTTTTTCACTAATCGTTGCCGATTTTCGTGCCTTACTCTCTCGCTGCTCATTTTTGTCAAATATTTAGCGAACCTGTCCCCTAGGTGTCTAAAATCTTCTCATTGCAGACATCCGACGAACCACTGCTGACCACCACTCACATCTGCAAAACGTCCGATTTGGAGTGTCTGGAGACGGATCAGGTATTATGAAAAGGTGATAAGGTGATTACTGATACGGTGGTTTACTGTTTAGGTCGGGAAGAGCTGAGGGGCTATCAGTTAGCTGTGTTGCTGTCCT
>LR539209.1:947847-972219 GCA_900536315.3 Caenorhabditis becei
TGGTTTACTGTTTAGGTCGGGAAGAGCTGAGGGGCTATCAGTTAGCTGTGTTGCTGTCCTGTGAGGCTCTTCTCTAGGTGGTTAACTGATAAGGTGATAACTGATAAGGTGGTTTACTGTTTAGGTCGGGAAGAGCTGAGGGGCTATCAGTTAGCTGTGTTGCTGTCCTGTGAGGCTCTTCTCTAGGTGGTTGACTGATAAGGTGATAACTGATAAGGTGGTTTACTGTTTAGGTCGGGAAGAGCTGAGGGGCTATCGGTTAGCTGTGTTGCTGTCCTGTGAGGCTCTTCTCTAGGTGGTTGACTGATAAGGTGATAACTGATAAGGTGGTTTACTGTTTAGGTCGGGGAGAGCTGAGGGGCTATCTGAAAGGCTTTTGGACGCCTCCGCTCTTATCACTGATATCTTTCACTGGACACCGCGATCCATTCCCATCTTCTAGCACCTGGACCTACTCATGGACCATCATCTTGCCTGGTAGGGTCTTATCACCCAGAAATGCACAATCAATCAATCAACCGGATGCTTTTAAGATCCTGCCAGACTGAGAAAGGTTCCAAGCCGGCCGATGACGCTTTTAAAGTCACCGGTTCAACCAAGAGATAACGAATGATAAGCAACACAGTGATAACAGGGGAATAATAAGATTCGCTCAGATCGCTTGATCATCGGCATCGTCTTCCGATTCCAGTCCCTCCACAATCCTTCCGAATCCTCTGTTTCCTTGTTACGACCCAACCGCGGTCCCAATCGAGTTTTGCCTTGACATCTTCGACCGAATCCATGTGCCAGAGTTGTGCCTACTTTCGAGATGACAGAATGGTTCCTTGATCTGGAAGACAAAAATTATAATTGGGAAAACAGTCAAAAAGGATCTTACATTCTGACGTCTGATTCCAGACTGATTCCAGAGGGGGGCATCCGAAGAAGAGGTGACTGGAGTCAATGAATTCATGGCGCTGAGGGGTAGGCTGGAGTTGGCTGGAGTCTCCGACGGATCCAGTGTTGACATGGGCTGGTTCCAATGTACTGGTTGAATCCGGAGACGACAGCATGGTTCCTTGGCCTGGAAAACAAGGATTCTATTTGGAAAAAGAGCAGAAATGAACTCACATTGTGTCATCGGAAGTTGTGCCATCAGCCAGGTGCTTCACAGTTCCTTCTTTTCTCCATCTTGAATCTCTCTTCCGTCACCATATCCAGAAGCAATCGCCTTCTTCTCATCGCTCCCAATTGGTTCTCTGGCGAGGAGTCTTCGAGAAGTCCGGGGTGTCGCTGTCGTTTGGCTCCTTCTTGCTCCAGAATCCACTGCAGAATCCGGCTCATCGGGTTGCCGCACGTGAACTGATGATTCTGGAAAGGAAGCTTGAGTTCCATGAACCATTGTCCCACTCACCACTTGTGTTCCAATCCGATCCGAAGACGAGACGAGAAGCTTCCAGATGTCGTCGTTGTCCCAGACGTGGATCACATGAAAAGAGGCAATTTAGATTGTGTAGTACCCGCTATTCTTGTTTTTATTTACTATCATCTCACTCAAGAGAGAGATGTGAATTCATGCCGCCCGGCCCAGAAGCATTCTACCATACCCTGTGCAAAATTTCCATTTGTACTCGGTGTGTTTTCAGATGATGGAAACAAAAACAACTCACGCTTCAGAATACACACAAGGTTGGAAAGGCTGGGCGTTGCTCCGAGTCGTGACATCCGAGGTCCTGGAAGAATTGAATGAATATTCTGTCTTTTCATTTTAGTGATAGGGTGATAAGGTGATACCGTAAAACCTCTATTAGAAGGGCACCCAATAGTTTGACTTTGAGCTTTTCTATCTCAAAAACCAGAAGAGTTATCAAAAAGTTGTCAACTGCAAAGTTGTAGACGAAGATTAGAACTACAACTTTGCAGTTGACAACTTTTTGATAACTCTTCTAGTTTTTGAGATAGAAAAGCTCAAAGTCAAACTATCCGGTGCCCTTCTAATAGAGGTTTTACGGTAGATTACTGATAAACTGATCAGTGTGGCTATAACAACTAATATATTTCCCTCTCCAAGTTTGAGCCTAGAATTGAATGCAGTCATATGAAGGTGTCCTAGACCAACATTTCTTTAGTTGAGCACTTTACTCCATCTGTTCATCCTGGGCTGATAACTGATCAAATGGGTAGGTCACTTTTGTGTCGAAATAGGAGCCCGGGAAATCAAAAACCCAATGGTAGCAGTTCACAAAAATGATTAATTAGTACTAGTATACAGTTTTTCAAACAAAATTATAAGTTTTCGTTGTTTTAGGCTGACCTATAATGAAAAATCTCCAAAAAAGTAGTAAAAATTAACCCGACTTTTTGAGAAAATAAATTTTTTCGACCCCTTGACCGTCCTAATTTCTAAACAGATAAATTTTTCATTGTATATAAATGTATGAACTTTAATACAAAAATATAAAATTCAAAAGGAGTTACTTCCTTGTCGGTCAAAAAATTTTTCAAAATCGAAGACATTTTTCAACTAACATTTTCACCTTTTCAGAGTGATCCAATATTTTTATGATCAACTAACAAAACACGCACAAAGTCTTTTCCTATTGATTAGTCCAAAGAGCAACTCAAAAAATTGAGTTTGAACAAAGTTATGATGTTTTGAAAAAAGGGTACCTTTTTAGAAAATTTTTTTCCAAAAATTCAAACTTTGTCAAAAACTTGTAGTATGGGTTGTATGTATCATTTCTGCAAAATTTCAGCTCATTTGGACCAATTTCGAGCACGCTACAGCTTGCGGGGCAACTGTGCCACTCCTTGAAAAAAGGTTCAAATCCTTACTGACAACGACTCTTAAGAGGGTTATCAGCAGAACTGATAAGGGTGGTCACCTATTATGACCAATTTCGCCAGGCTCTGGCCGGTCTTCTCCGGCATTTAAAGGTTCAGTTGAACTGATAAGGAAGGATATGTTAAAAGATTTGCAAAATAGAGAAAGAATAAGTGTGAAGAACATTCACTCCGGATGTTTCCAGAAATAGATTCCAAGAAGCTCTCACAACATTCTCAACTGATAAACTGATATGATAAATAAACCCAATTTCACATCCGCAGATGACATTTGAAATCCTAACTCTAGTTACCGTAAGCAAGGAACATCCCGAATTACCATCAATCATGGAAAAACCCGAGATGACCTCACAACTTCTAGACTTCACTAGACTGCTTGCAACAACCACAAGATAACTGATAAACTGATAAGTTACTGATAGGGTGGTGTTGCTGATAAAGTGATAAAGTCAAGTGAGTAGTTCAACTGATAAGTAGGTCGTCTGACGACCAATTTCGCACAGGCTCTTACCAGCTGTAACAGCCGATTTTAAGAGGGTTCAACTGATTATCAGTTGATAAGGGCGGCCACCTATTGTGACCAATTTCGCCAGGCTCGGACCAGTATCCCCCGGCTTTTAAAGGCTCAGTTGAACTGATAAACGGCTAATTGTTTATCACTGATAAGGCGGACTGATTATCACCTTTATTGATACTACAACTGATAATGTGACGACAAAGTGATGGTTTCCCACCGTCCTAACACCTCTGAGCAGTTGGTAAAAAAGATAAAAAGATAAAAAAAGATAAAAACGAAAAGAAATTCCCGGTCTCCGCCAGTTCGCCAAATAACGGCGCGGTCTCGTCAGATGACGGTACTGATGGGTTACTGATAAACTGATAATAGAATCCTGATTCATTTTTGGCTTATTTATCACTAGTTTCATCTCTATTCTTATCACAAACCTGATAAAAATTGTAAATCCATCCAAAAATCGATAATCACGAGAGGAAGGGGGAGAATGACTGTGTGAGCCAACAGTGGACCAATGGGTCAAAACAAGATGACAGGTGCAATACGCACCCCACGGCACACGAGAGAGTGTGCGATGGCGGGAGAGTTTCGTCTGCCGTGTCTGCCGTCTCCTGTCATCTCACACTCTCTAGGCACTGGCCCTTTTGTCTATTTCGGCCTTTGGGTCCTTCCGGGAACCCTAACATGTGGAATAGTGATTCTAGGGTCCCTAGAAAGTGGAATTCACGTGGGGTGCTAATCAGATCTCTTATCATTATCAGCTCATCGAACTCTGATGAGAGAAGCGGAGAAACTTACGAGGAGAGACCTATATAGAGTATGAAAGTTGACCAAAAGTAGCAAGTAATTATATGAATCGATAGGGAATTTTACGAGGATCAACTTTGTCAACTGGACCTAGTCACGAAAACTTCTACTTTTCGAGAATTCCCAATAAAACCACCGGATTTCTCACAGACTACAAACTACGAAACTGTTTGTGCAACTTTGATTTATTTCACAAATTCTATAAGAAAAAGAGGTCTACAAATTAGCTCATGGCGATTATCAATCATTTGCTATCCAAAAAAATTTATTTCAGAATTTTCCCATGAAAACCACTTTTCTCGAAATTGGGGCCGGAATCCATTTTCCATTTTTGAAATTTTCAAAAATGTAAAAGTTGACCAAAAGTGGCATGTAATTATATGAATCGATAGGCAATTTTACGCTGATCAACTTTGTCAACTGGACCTAATCACGAATACTTCTACTTTTCGAGAATTCCCAATAAAACCACCGGATTTCTCACAGACTACAAACTACAAAACTGTGTGTGCAACTTTGATTTTTTTCACAAATTCTATAAGAAAAAGAGGTCTAAAAATTGGCACATGAACATTACCAATACTGAACGATCTAAAAAAATTTATTTCAAAATTTTCCCATGAAAACCATTTTTCCCGAAATTTGGGCCCAAATCCATTTTGGGAAATTTCGAAAAAATGAAAGTTTACCGAAAGTAGCAAGTAATTATATGAATCGATAGGGAATTTTACGCCGATCATTTTTCTCAACAGCCACATCGCTCGAAAATGACTGGTTTTGATGGAATTCTCAAAAAACCGACATGTGATGAAAAATTATTTTATTTAAAAAAAATCAATAATCAATAATCATATCTAGCGAATAATACATAAAATCACATTCAATTTCAATTTTAAATTGCATTTTTTTCCACATAAAAAGTCGATAATAATCAATAAATCAATAATTACAACAGTTCCCTATCAGCCTTATCCTGTTCATTGGACTTCCACTTGCCCTCCATTTCCCGATATTCTTCATATTTAAAAATCGGTGCCTTTTCCTTCAGAATATCGATTAACCTTCCAGTAGCCTCAATTGCCGTCTTCCGATGCGGTGATGACGTGGCAATGACTACAGAAGCTTCTCCAATCCCTACCTCACCGAGCCGATGGAAAATGACGATTTTTCGAATGTCCGCGTGTTCCGCGCGGATTTCCGCACACATTTCTCGAAGTTTCTTGTAGGTCATGAGGTCGTGACAATCGTATGAAAGGGTCTTGACTGGATTTCCGCCGTGATGGTTGCGGGTGATGCCAGAGAAGGTGGAGATGGCGCCGCACGAGGGGCTGGAACAAATTATCGATTTTTTGAAGAATTTGGAATTGGGAAAAACCCGCAGTTTCGATAAATTCAGGTCAAAACAGACTAAAATTGGCCAATCTAGTTTAATCTAGACCAATCTGGACAAAAATAGGCCTAGCTAAGCCAACTTGGAATGATTTAGGCTATTTCTGGCAAACCTAGATCGATTTGAACTGATTTAGGCCAATTTAGACTAATTTAGGCCAATCTAGGACAATTTAGGCTGATTCAGGCCATTCCTGGCCAATTTGGGTCAATTTCGAGTGATTCAGCTCATTTCTGGCCAATTCAGGTCAATTTAGGCCAATTTAGACTAATTTAGACCAGTCCTGGCCAATTTAGGCGAATTTAGGCCATTCCTGGCCAATATAGTCTAAATTAGACTAGTTTGGGTCATTTTAGGCCAACTCAGACTGATTTGGGCTTTTCGAAGCCATCTCCAAGCCAATTTTGACTGATTTTGGCCAATTTAGGCCAATTTAGGCCATTTCTGGTCAGTTTTGGCTAATTTAGACTGATTTTGGCCTTCCGAAGCCGCTCCAGAACAATTTAGGCCAAATTAGACTAGTTTGGGCCGTCTTAGGTCAATTCAGGCGAAACAGACAAATCTAGGTTAATATAGACCAATCTGGACAACAAAAAGGCATAATTTAGACTGATTTGGTTCATTCTAGGTCTAATTTAGGCCATTCTAGACTATTTTTGACCTAATTTCTGCTATTTTGGTTAGTTTCCCCTCAATTTTCTTCCCCAAAACTCACTCAGCCACCAATCGATTTATCAGTTGCTCATCCAGCTTATCATTCGTCAATTTGATATGATCATTGAGAATTTGGTCTCGAAAATCGGATATCGATTGATTTTTATCAGTGAATCGGGTTTCCGATACGTCGATGAAGGTGATTTTTGGGTCTGTTCGGCCTGGAAAATGGGGGGTGTTTGGGTTTTCGTGGTGGGACCCAAAATTTGGGGAAATTAAATTTTTAAATTTTTAGTGATAAATTGAAATGGTTTTTATCATTTTTAGTCTATTTTGGTGGTTTTTTGAAAGATAAAGATATTTAAAAAATTTGAAAAAAAAAATTAAAAAAAAATTTTTTTTCAGAATTTTTAAAATTTTATTTTTACAGAAAAATCAATATTTCCCAAAAATCAATATTTAAAAAATCAATAAACCAACTTCTCTCCCTTGCCCTTTCCAAATGTCTCAAATACGCCGGAAACGCCACTTGATCGAAATACCCGGGACTATCAGGCGGTACATAGTCAGTACGGGCTTCTCGACGCTTTCTGCATGTTTTCTGGAATATTTTATTGATTAAATGATACTGATAAGGTATAATTGGATAAACTGGGAATTTTTGAGAATTTTCAAAAAAAAATGAAAAAAAATTCGAAAAAAATTTTTTTTTTCAAAAATTAATTAAATTTTTTTTTTAATTTTTTAATATTTTTCATTGATAACATGATACTGATAAGGCATAATTGAATAACTAAACTTCTTTTAAAAAAAATTCGAAAATTTAAAAATTTCAAAAAAATTTTTTTATTGAAAAAAAATTTTGGTTCCATAAAAATTTAGAAAAAATTTTTTTTCAGATTTTTGAATTTTCGAATTTATAATTGATCAACTGATTAGTATCTGATAAGATATAATTTTTGAAAATTTTGAATTTTAAAAAATTGAAAAAAAACTTTTTTTTTCAAAAAAATTTTTTTTTCAAATTTTTTTTCCAGATTTTCGAAATTCATCAGTTTTAATCAATTTTAATCAATCCTTATCAATTATCGATCAATTATCGATTAATTTTCCCCCTTACCACATCAAGAGTCATCACAATAATCCGATCACAAAGTTCCATAATCTCCTCCATTTCCGTTATCATATTACCATCGATTATCACGTATTTATGCGATTTCGAAGCCTAAACCCATAGTGATAAGAGCCAAGTGATAAGCTGATAACCTTCAAAATCGCCTCACGGAACTGATCAATGTGAATCGCATTCTTCTCGTCATAACTCCAATAATAGCCTTGGGTTGTGAGCTGTTTGGCGGTTGGAGTGAAGATTTTATCGACCTGGAAATACGAGGGAAATGGGTCTCGACACGAAAATTGGAATTTCATAATTGGTGGATTTTAGGGGAAATTTGGGAAAAAATCCAAATTTTGAAAAAAATTTATATTATTTGAGAATTGTTTTTTCAAGTTTTTATAAAATTGATAGTATTGTTTTATTACTGATAATGATAAAATATGACTGATCAGCTGATAAAATTAAAAATCGCAAGATATTTGGAAAAAATGAAAAAAAAATCTGAAAAAAAAGTTCCAAAATTTTATTTTGAATTTTTGAAAATTTTTTTTCAATATTTATAAAATTTTTTGGATTCTAAATTTTTCTAATGATAACATTTGAGTGATAACTTGCTGATAACACTGAAATTGCAGAAAAAAAAATTCAAAATTGAAAAAAATTTCTTTTTTCAAATTTTTGGATTTTTTCACAATTTTAACTGATTTTTGTTGATTAAATTTGAGTGATAAATCACTGATAAACTGCTGATATCAGTAAAAATTCAGAAAAACAATTTAAAAAATTTTTAAAAAAACTCTGAAATTTTTTTTTTAATTTTCCAATTTTTAAAAATTTTTTTATTTTTAAAAATTATTTTTATTGATAACATTTTATTGATAAACTGATAAAAAACAAAAATCAAGCTGAACAAAAAATTTAAAAATTTTTCAAAAAAAAAAATTTTCCGACAAAATTAAAAAAAAAATTTTTTTCTTCAATTTTTTAAAAATTTCTAGTTTTTTTCAAATTATTGTCACTGATAAAATTCACTGATAAACTGATAATAAACTAAAATTAAAAACTGAAACTAAACAAAAAATTTCAAAATTTTTTTTTATAAATCAAAAAAAAATTCAGAAAAAAATTTTTTTTTTTTAAATTATTTTCACTGATAAAATTTTATTGATGAAATACTGAAATCAAGCCAAACAAATAATTTCAAAAAAAAAATTTCCGAAAAAAATTTTTTTTTTTCAATTTTTCCAAATTTCCCATTTTTCAGAAAATTTCAAAAATTATCAATGTTTTACCTCATGTTCCAATTTATAAAACTCATCCTGATTAACAATTGCCGTTATCGATTCGCCAAACTAAAAAACAATCAAATTTGCGAAAAAAAAATCAATAAAACCCACAAATCGCTGAAATTCCCTAGCCAAAGTGGATTTTCCAGAATTGGTGCATCCGGCCAATGCGATAATTTTCGGATTCACTAGTTTTTCCAATTTTTCCGTCATAAAGCTAAAAAACAAAAAATCAATAAAAAATATTGAAAAAACAATAAAAAAAATGAAAAAAAGAACAAATCGAGGTGACAATCTCCTATATTTCCACTCTCACAAATCAATATTTTTCATCATATTTCTTATCAATTCCGTTGATTTGTTATCGTTATCAATTGATCATAAGACATTGGAAAAGGCGGGAAAAGATTGGAATTTTTGAAAAAAAGGGAAAAAGAGATCTAAAAAGTCAAAATTTGACGAGAAAAATGGAGGTAAATCAGTGAACCGTGTGAAAATGATTTTAGGGGGGAATTTCGGGTAAAATAGTAGAAAATCGGGGGAATTCATGCAAAAAGAGCGATTTTTGATGAAAAATGTGAAAAAATTGAGAATTATTGATTTTTCTAAGAATCCACATCCGATTCGGAAGCTGGTGGATTTCCAGAATTTCCAGAAGTTCCAGTTGCCACGTCATCAGCGTCGGATTCTGAATTTCTCTTCGATTGGCTTCTGGATTGACGTGGAGCTGGTCTTCTGGTGGCTGGTTTACGGGATTCCATGCGAGTTGTGACCTAGAAAATGGTTTTTTGATTTTTAGGAAATGAAAAATGATTTTTAAAATTTTTTTGAATTGAAAAATAAATTTTTTGAAATTTTTTGAAATTATAAAATAAAATTTTCGATTTTCTGAAATTCAAAAATCAATTTTTTGATTTTTCAAAATTGGAAAATAAATTTTCTAAATGTTTTCAAAAACCAAAAAAATAAATTTCTGATTTTTAAAAATGAAAAATTAATTTTTATAATTTAAAAAATGAAAAATAATTTTTTTTTTATTTTTTTAAGTGAAAAATTAATATTTTTTGGTTTTTAAAATTTTAAAAATTAATTAAAAAACATTTTTTTAATCGAAAAATTATTTTTTTTAATTAAAAAAATATTTTCTCAATTTTATAATCACCTCATCCAATTTAATCATTGCCTTGCATTTTTGACACTCAATGCTGTCTTTCTTGGAGATTACTGTAGCGCTGAAAAATTGAAAAAATTGAAATTTTGATAGGAAAAATAGGAAAAATCACTTTTTGAAGCAATTGAAATGGCTCAGCGCTTTGCATTTGGAGCATTCCGCAGTGTAGGTTGGTCTGAAAAAATGGAGATGATTTTTAAAAAAATTAGATTAAAAAAATTATTTTAATTATTAAAAATTAAAAATGTTTTATTTTGAATTGAAAAAAATTAATAAATTGTGAAAAAATGAAAAAAAAAACTTTTTCAATTTTCAGAATTAAAAAAAAAAATATTTTTTGCAATTTTTAAAAATTGAAAATATTTTTTTCTTTTTTTTTGCAATCATTTAATCAATTTTAACTGTAGCATTTTTGCAAAATAATTTTATTTGAATTTTAAAAAAATTTTCAAATTTTCAAAAATTGAAATAATATTTTTTTCAATTTTTTATAATAATTTAATTTTTTTTCCAAATTTTAATATTTTTAAAATTCAGTTTATTCACTGAAAAATCATTTCTAATTTTTTAAAATAACAATAATTTTTTAAAGCAATTTTCAAATTTTTTTTTTGAATTTTTTAAATTTCACAATTGAATTTTTTTCCTTATTTTTTTTTGCAATTTTTTGATTTCAAAAATTCAAATCTCCCGCTCACCTCGCAATAATCTTCCTACAAAGATCACAAATCTTGAGCTCTCCAACAAGTTTCGCGCGTAACCATGGCTCCAGCTCAACCAGAATTCTCGGCGTAATCTCCAGTGTTTCCGCTTCGCCGTCCTATTGATTTTTCCACAAAATTAGCATAGAAAAAGGCAAATTACCACTTGGAAATACTTGAGACGAGCCATTCTGGTGAGAAATGCGTCGAATTTGGTGCCGACCATTTTACAAGGCGGCTGGAAATGGGGAATAGCTTGAAAATCATGATTTTCAGCAGTTTTTCAGAGAATTCGTGGAAAATTGAAGAAAAATGCTCTAAAACCATGATTTTTAGTCATTTTCAAAAAATGTTTGTGAAAAATTGAAGAAAAATCAATTTTTTCATGGGAAATCGCTTGAAAATCATGATTTTTAGCCAATTTTCGAAGATTTCTGGAAAAAATTCAGGAAAACCCGATTTTTCATGGGAAAATGCTCCAAAACCATGATTTTTAGCCATTTTTCAACAATTTTCGAGGAAAACTGTTCGAAAAATTGATTTTTCATGGAAAAAAGCTTGAAAATCATGATTTTTGGCCAGTTTTTGAAGATTTCTGTATGAAATTGAAGAAAAATCACACTCACACTCTCCGTCATCCTATGAACCGTTGTCATTTTCACAAATCCATCTCCTTTCATCATTTCCTCCAGAATCGCCAGCAAAAGCGCTCTTTCTTCCTTTCTAAATTTCCAAAAATTGAAAAATCAATTTTTCCTGATAACAAACTTCATATCACTAGCTTCACTGATAATCGTCGAGTTCTGCGAGCATCCGGTCATTGTCACATATTCATTTGGTGTTTTCTCATCCGATGAGATCACAAATCGCCATGGAGCAAAGGATTTTCCCTGGAAAACACCCAAATTGGTCGTTTCTCACTGGAATTTTCGAATTTCTCACGCTTTTTCCCTTTTCCTTATTCATAGTCTTCACTAGAAGCTTTGATAATTCACGAGAATCTTCCGGTGTCGCCTGGATCTTCATCACGGCTTCTGGGTGTTCTAAAAAAATTTATTTAAAATTTATTTAATTTTAAAAAATTCCAAAAAATTTAAAATCCCTACTTTTAAGCATCACCGTCGTCACGTATTTCGCAAAAATCAAATTCATTTTTTTCGTCCTCATTGAAGCCTCAAAAACGAATTTGTTGATGAGATGACGGTGAGCATTGCCGAAATGCTTGGCCGTCCCGAGGATTGTGTCCATTTGTGGCGCCTAAAATGTTGTTTTTATAGTTTTTTGACATATTTTTCGATTTAAACACCCACTTCCTTCGACAACTCATCAAACATTGTCGAGTATTCGAAATCGTCGTGCTGAATACTTTCGGAAGACATGTCCGCCTGCTGGTCGTTCTCTTCATCGGAATTATCGAGATCGGACATTTTTACCTACGAAATATGACATTTTTCTATTTTTTAGTAAAAAAATCCAGCTGAAAAACCAAAAATCCACCCGGAAACAATTCAAAAATCGGTGAAATCCGCCAAAAATTGAATTCGTTTCGCGAAACATGTGCATTCTGACGTGGCGGTGTTTGCGGAGTGTGCATTTAAGTCGACGAGCAATATTTATTTCAATTATTTTCAAAAATCATCATTTTCCATTTTCCATCGTTTTTACTCGATTTCTCGTCGTTTTTTCATGAAAAAGTGTGAAAAATTAAAGATTATCGTGTTTTGAAATGTATTTCAGTGAGAAATACTGAAAAACAACGCTAAAAACTCCAAAAAACGTTGTAAAATGATTGAAAAAAATTCAATCGGCGAAAAAAAATTTTTTTCGCTTTTTTTCCAAACTTCCCGAATCGAATGTTGTGTTTTCAATCTAAAAACCACATGAACAAATCAAATTTATTAAAAAATCAAGTAAAATTCATAAAAATCAAAAAAAAATTCAATCCAATGTGATGACTTCTATTTTTTCTTCTCGTGGCGTCGCTTCTTTTCTAAAAATTTAAATTTTAAAGATTTTCAAATTACTTTTGTTAGAAATACCTCAAACAACAAGTATGCTCAAAATTCATAATAGCATGAACATCAGTTCCATCGAAAATGTGGACCTAAAAATTGAAAAAAAAAATTTTCCCAAAAAATCAATTTTAAAAATTACCAGCACATAACACGGGCATTTCTTCTCGTCCGTATCATCATTATCATATTCAGAACATCTCATAAAAATATGACCGACTTTATCACGAAAATAATTGTGCCAAACGGTTAGCCGGGTTCCTGTTTTATTTTTCAAAAATTTCAAATGCGTCTAAAAATTGGTTTTATCTAGAAAAACTAGGAAAAATTAAATTTTCACTTCAAAATCATCCAAAGACTCAAATCTAGCCTCCGACTTGGAGTCCACCTGATTCCAATGATTTTTGTTCATATGAATGTGTAAATAATGCTCCGAAACAAAGTATTGACCACAATAAATACACATACTGTGTCCGGAAATACGCTAAAATTAGAAAATTTTAAAAAAATCGATTTTAAATTTTTTACCTCCGTAACTCCATTCACAATAACCTTATGAGCTCTTCCGGGCTCTCGGCCATGATGAGATTTGAAATGTTGAGTAATATTTCGAGTTTCTCGAACTGTCGCTGTGCATTCCATACAGCCAATTTCCAAATCTTAAAATTTAAAATTTTTTAAAAATTCAAAAATTTCCAAAAAATTACCAATTTCTACCGGTTCCGAAGGTGGAATTTCTGGATTTTGCGAAATTTTTGCTTTCGTTTTTACGATTTTATTGATATTTTGTACTTTTTTAACTTGTCTTCGGTGTCGTGGCATTTTTTATGAATTAGATCTGAAAAATGATTTTTTAAAGAGAAATTGCGTAAAGGGCTAGGTCACGTGAAAAAAACGTGAATTCAATAAATTACACATTTGACGTGAAAATTTGAAAAAAAAATTAAAGTTAAAAAATTAAAATTAAAAAATATTTTGTTTTGCAAAATTTTTAAAAAATCGAACGAAACAATTTTTTATTTTAAAAAAAATTTAAAAAATTTAAATTCCTTCTAAAAACCCAGAATTCCAAGACAAAAAATTATGCTTTTAAAAAATATAAAAAATTCAATTTCAAAAAATTATTTTTTTGTTTCAAAATTTTCGAAAAATTGAACAAAACTATATTTTTGTTTCAAAAAAAATTGTTAAAAATTGGAATTCCCTTTAAAACTTAGGATTTCAAAGACAAACCTCTTTTTATTTCTAAAATAAATTTAAAAAATTTTTACTAAAAAAAATCATTTTTTTATCTTCAATTTCTTAAAAATTTAATGAAAAATTACTTTTTTTATCCTAAAAAATTGAAAAAAAAATTAAAATTCCCCCTAAAAACCCCAGAATTCCATGACAAAACCTTAGCTTTATCGATTTTCCGGCAAGCAGCTGCTCCCGGAGGCGGCAGGCCGACTTATCCTTATGTTGCGAGAAAAATTCGCCCTCTCTCTCGCTTCTATGACCTAGATCTTATTTTTGACGCGTTGATAAGGCATTGATAAGGAGAAAGATATTTTATGATTAAAAAATTAAACAATCGGGAGAAAAATGAATTATAAAAAAATTAAATTAAAAAAAAAATTTTTTTTGGTTTTTTAAAAATTGAAAATCAACCAAAACCACTGCAAATTGCCCCTCCGTTCTCTTATCAATCGTCCAATTCCATTCCTCGTTTCTTATCACTATCACCATCATTACAGATGGACGTAGACACTGTGCTCCGTGGACTCGTCGAGTCGGAGGCTTACGCGAAGCCGACTGTAAATCAAAAGATTTACAAGGACGAGTGCGCGTTTTGCTTCAAAACGCCACTCTGGAAAGGTAAATTCATAAAAATCTGGGTTTCCCTGGGATTTTTGTCAAAATTCCCATCAAAAACGTTGAAATCCATGTAAAAACCTTGTTTTTTGCCTGAATTTCGCCAAAAATCCAAATTTTCCCTTGAAAACTGGCAATTTCTTCAATTTCCCCACTTCCAGACGGTCTCTTCATCAGCTTGAAGACGTACCACGCCTTCTGCCGAGACCACGCCGAAGTCTACGCAAATCTCACTGGAAATGGACTCTTTGTCCAGTTTGAGTCTACAAAAGTAGGTTTTTTAGGCAAAAATTGAGAAAACTGATGGAAAAATGAGGAAAATCAGCGTTTTTCCTTCAAAGTTGATAAATTTCTATGAAAAATGAGTGAAATTGATGATTTTCCAGGTCATGGTCGACGAGAGGGCCAATGGAGAGCCAACGAGCAAGATGACCAAGCTTACGATTGATGCCGATCCGAAGTGAGTGGGAAAATCGAGGAAAACAGCGGAAAATCGGCATTTTTCCTGATTTTTAGCCAAGAAATCCATGAAAGCAAGTGAAAATCCAGGAAAAAAGCTGGAAAATGGGGAAAATCCAGGGAAAACAAAGAAATTTTGGGTTTTCCACGATTTTTGTGATTTTCACCTTTGAATTTATGTTTCCAGCTGATTCTGTATGAAAAATCGCTGAAAATGAGTAAAAATCAAGGGAAAAGTTAAGAAAAAGGGGAAATTTGGCATTTTTCCTGGTTTTTCCTGGTTTTTCGCGGTTTTCACATGAAAAACCCCATTTTCCTGGATTTTTAATAAAATTCCATGTTCAGATTCGAGTTCGACGACAAGTACAGCGTGGTAGTGCATCCGAACTACTCGCAGCAGATCTTGGCCTACCAGGGAGTTCCTGAAGTCGCCGAGTGAGCTTTTCACCCCATTTTTGAGCATTTTAATCGATTTCCTTGCAGCACAATCACCAAAATCGTGTCAACAACCAGTGCCGAGAGATTGGCGCTTCTGTCGTCGACGAGCAATGCCTGGGATGCGGAGGTACAATTTTTTTGGAAAATTAAATTTTTTTCAAATTAATATGGCTGAAAACTGACAAAAAACCTTAATTTTATAAAATTGCCCAATTAAAAAAAATCAGAATTTTCCTAAAATTTCAAAATCAAAAAATCTGGATTATTCATAGAATTTTTTAAAAAATTTCCTAATTTTCCTGGAATTTTTATCTATTTTTCAAAAAATTCCTCTAATTTTCCCTAATTTTCCCTGATTTTCCAATAATTTCCCTCAAAATTCTATTTTTTTTCCTCCAGATCAAACTGATCACAAAACACGCGAATCTGGTTCAACACGACAATGGAAAGCGTCTTCCGTCGTCTGGATGGCGTTGTGACGTCGAGAATTGCGGATTGGAGGAGAATCTGTGGCTGAATCTGACGGACGGAGCCATCCGATGCGGCAGAAGTCAGTTCGTGTCGGAGGGTGTAAAGACCAATGGAAACGGTCATATGCAGATGTACTATGATGAGACCAAGTGAGTTTTTTTAGCAATTTTTCTGGGATTTTGCCAGATTTATTTTTAAATTTTAGGAATTTTCAATTTTTCTGGAATTCTCTAATTAAAAAAAATCTCACTTTTTAAAAATTCTAGAAATTTCCAGAATTTCCAATTTAAAAAAATTTTCCCAAATTATTTCAATTTTTTGTAAAATCTGGACTCATTTTCCGATTTTCCTGTTTTTCAATTTTTGAAATATTCATTTTTCCACCAAAAAAATCAGGAAATTTCTGGAATTCCCCTGATTTTTATCAGATTCCAAAAAAAAATTCCTGGAAATTTCAGCGTTTTTCTAGATTTTTCGGCGAAATTTCTAGATTTCTTGCCCAATTTTTCAAAAATCAATCCAAAAAGTTTGAATTTTCTTATCAATTTATCAATCCCTTCTTCCAGGTTCCCACTTGTCGTGAAACTCGGCACAATCTCTCCATGTCTCGATTCGATCGATGTCTACAGCTACGATGAAGACGATGCCGTCATCGACCCGCACCTCACGAAACACCTCGCCCACTTCGGACTGGATCCGGCAAAGATGGAGAAGACGGCGAAGAGCACGTTGGAGATGGAGCTGGACATGAACGAGAAGTGGGAGTACGCAAAGTGTACCGAGGACGGAACCATTCTGGAGCCCATCTTCGGAGCCGGATACACTGGACTCATCAACACGGGCAGCAGTTGCTACATGAACAGTGTACTGCAGGCACTGTTGCAAGTCGCTCCGTTCAGAGCCAGATTCGGAGAACAGGGTGAGATTCTGAAGGGGAATGTCAAGAAATCAGAGGATTCAGCATGTTTTCTGATTTTTCAGAATGAAGAAATCGAAATTTAAAAATTTTTTGAAAAAATCAAAATTTTGAAATTTACAAAAATTACATAGCTGTCCCAAGTTGCGGGCGACAGTGATAGGGCATTCTTTGCAAGTTTGCAGTGTTTGGTGCCTAGCCCTTCCATTTTTTATCTGGGGTTCCTGGCATGGTTTTAAAAACGTGTGCAAATTTTGAAGGGCGTAGCACCAAACACTTTTCAGAAAAAATTTTTCAAATTTTTAAAAAGTTAAAATCGGCCCACTCCGGGACAGCTATGAAAAATTAGGAAAAATCGAAATTTAAAAAATTACAAAATTTAGAAAAAATTGAAAATTAGAAAAAATTAAAAAATTAGGATAAATCAAAAATTAGAAAATAATTGAAAATAAAAATTAGAAAAATAATTAAAAATTGGGAAAAATCGAAATATTGAATCAAAAATTCAAAAATGTTCCCAATTCTCCATGTTTTTTACAAATAAAAATTTCGATTTTCAAAAAATAAAGAAAACCAAAAAACAGAAAAACAGCAATTCCCAGATTTTTCCATTTTTTCAAAAACATTTTTCCAAAATATGCCAATTTTTCCAAATAAAATTCTATTCTGAAAATCAAAAAACAAATCTGAAAAATCACAATTTCCCGTTCAAACCCCATTGTTTGCAGCCCTCGACATCCTGACCAACTGCCCAATCGACACTGTTCCCACCGACTTCAACGCTCAGTTCGCCAAAGTGATCCGTGCGATGCTCAGCGGAGACTACGCTTCGGAGACGGATCTGGCGACGAATCACGTGAAACCGCTGCAGTTCAAGCGTGTCGCCGCGGGGAATCACCCGGAGTTCTCAACTGCCAAGCAACAAGACGTTGAGGAGTATATTCGGTAGGATATACAGAAAGATACGCCAAAATTGGCACGGAAAATGTGAAAATTCCTTGAAAAAGGGCGATTTTCATGGAAAAACGGCGAAAATCCACTGAAAATCAGCAAATTTGTTCATTTTCCACTTAAAATAAGCCGAAAACTGTGAAAATCAGAAATTTTGCTTAATTTTCCCTTGAAGCCAGTCGTAAAATGTGAAAATACGATTTATTCGTAAAAATCACAGAGTGGAACGAGTAGATTAGTGCTTATCATCGAGTTCTAGTTATCAGTTCGCCTTATCACTTCATCGGCAGCAGGGTGATTGTCGATCGTCCAACGTTGGCCGCAATCTCGGAAACGAGCGATTGAGTGAAGGCCTGCGTCAGCTGATTGCACTTCTTGCCCAGAGTATCGTCCTTTTTGTCCGTTTCGCCAGTGTTGGATTTTCGCTGGAAATCAGTGATTATCAGAAGCCTCTTCCTTATCAGTTGGGGGAAAAATTGAGAAAATTGAAAATTGCTCTAGAAGGGAGTTTAGAAAAATTCCAGATTTTTCAAGTTTTCAAAAAATCCATTAATTTTCCTAAATTCCCATTTTTAAAGACAGAACATTTTTCAAAAAGTCTGAATTTTATCATTCCTATCCCAAGACTTCTAAGCAACTTTTCGAGCTTCCTGAATTTTTAAAAAATCCAGAACTTTCCCAAAATTCCTTTTTTTCCTTCACAACTCCAAAAAAGTGTCAAAAACAATTTTTTTAAATCTGAATCTTATAATTTCTCTCCCAGGACTCCTACAGCTTCTAGACTACTTTTCAAGCTTCCAAATCTTTCTGGAACCCTAAAACCCCCAGAATCCCCACCTTAATGTAGTAAAACATTGAAATGTACAACGAGACGTATTGGGTGAGTGTGTCGACGGCTTTCGGTCGTTGTGCCCGAATCGACTTGACAATCTCGGCAATGTTGGGCTCCGTCTTCTGATCCAATCGTGTCACTGCGACCATCAGAGCCGCGAAATAACCGGCTCTTCCGGCTCCGCGCTTCGAAACAATGGCGTCCGTCTCATCTGGAGGCGCCGCGGTCATATGAACACTCATCTCGAGAATCTCCTTGATAACGACTGATTGCTTCGCGTGAACCGACTCCTGAAGCCAGTTCTTTATCACTGTGATAGTGCACAGATTCGAGTTGGAGCATCCCGACGGCAACACTTCTATGATGAAGCGTGTCACGTCTTCATTGATCACTTCGACTTTTCGATTGTTCACAAACATTGCTCCGAAATGACGGAAATCATTGACATCGTTCGGGAAGAACTCCACGGGCCCTTCGTGCAAAACGGTCATATAAGTGACCCTGGCGTCGAAGAACGCCTTCCAGAAGGCCTCTTCCGAGCCTTTCAAGGGAATCTGTCCAATGTAGACGTTGCGCTTCAGTGGCACCTCCACAAAGTTCATGTTGACGTACTCGCCGGTTTCGTGTTTGATGAGATTGGCGTCAAGAGCCGGGTGACCGTCGGATTGGTTCAGTTTCGGGTTGGCCTTCCACTTTTTGCAGTCTTTCTCAATGTCGACAGTCATCTTTTGGAGACTTTCGAATTCGAGTTTGACTTTGGAGAAGTCTGAAAAATTTGAGTGATTTAGAGGATTCAGAAGTCGAAAGATTCAGAATCCCAGAGCTTCAAAACATCTAGAAGCCCTAGAATCCAAGATTCCAGGAATCAGAAGATCGGGAGATTCTGAATTCTCATGAATTCTGATTCAGATTCCAATTCAGATTCAGAATCCCAACCCCAATCCTTAAACCCACCAGTCTTCTCCAACCACCTCTGTGCAATCGGTTCAGCACTCCACTTATCATTGACTGAAACTGCCGAAGTAGTAGTCGTCCCCGTGGTGTTGCCTGTAGTCGTCGTAGTCGTTCCAGTGGTTGCCGCATCACACGACGGCGTGTCCGATGTCCTCGAGACGGCCATCTTCAGAATCGGCTCCCCGGTGACTTTCATCGGCGGAGTCGACGTCTCCTTGCTGATTACGGGTTTCGGAGCGGGTGGTGTCGGAAGTGGGGAGACGCCTGGAGTCGTTGGCGCCTCTTCGATCTTATCGATTTTTTCGATTTTCTCCGGAGTTTTTGTTTTCCGAGGTGTTCCGGCTGGTGGTGGAGTTGTTGGAGTCGTCGGAGGACGCGGTTTTGTCGGTTGGTCTTTTTGGCCGGGCAGCTGGAAAATTAGGGGTTCTGGGGATTCAGAAGAGATTCAGAATCCCGGAGATTCAGAGATTCTGAAGCGGGATTCTGGAAATCAGAAGACTCAGAAGCTTAGGATTCAGAGATTCAGAAGCAGGATTCTGGTAATCACAAGATTCAGAAATTTGAGATTCCGAGATTCAGAAGCGGAATTCTGAAAATCGGAAGATTCAGAAGCTTGAGATTCAGAGATTCTAGAGCGGGATTCTGGAAATCTGAAAATTCAGAATCTTGGGATTCAGAGATTCAGATGAGATCCGAGATTCTGATTCTGAAAAACCCCCTTACCATCACTTGTAGCATCCGATTCACATCTAACGTCTTCTTCTTCTTCTCCTCAACCACCTTCTCGGCCGTGTTGTTCCTCGACGTCTTCTTCTGCTTCTGATTCTTGAACGACGAATTCGTCGACTCTTGCTCGGTTTCCTTGCCCCGTTCGCCGGGTTTCAACGGTTTCTTCGACTTTTTCGCGTTTTTCGTCTTGGTCTCCGCGGATTTCGGATCCTGGCGCGGTTCCGACGATTTGCTCTTCTTGCGCGCTTGCGTGTTCTTTGATTTTGATGGCATCGCGTTCTAGAAGACGCTATCAGTGTTATCAGTGATCTTGTCACTTACAATTTTAAAAATTTCGCGGTTTCTGTGGGGTTTCCGTCGAAAAGTCTGTGACAATGTACTTTTGACTGAACAAAATTGAGAAATGAATTGAGAAATCACGAAAATCCGCTCTGATTCTTATCAGTAGTTATCAAAAATTGAAAGTTCACGTGAAAATCACGTTTTTTCAGCTTCCTATTCGAGAAGGTGACCTCGAACACCACCGGAGACGCCTTGGATCCCACAGATGCGCTCAGGTACCCTTATCAGTCCCCTATCACTTCATGATCACCCATTTCTTATCAGATTCCAAACCTGGAACCGTTTTGAAGACTTGGCATCGTCAAAGGTTCGCTACAGTGAGCAGGAAGAGGTTCTGCTGCACTTGCCGATTCCAGAGGTAAGCTATCAGTGATAAGACCCTCCTTATCACCATATCACTTTCAGTCCCTTCTCACGCCGATCCCAGGCTCGGATAACCGATTCAGTGTCGAGATGTCGTCGGCGATTCAGGCGTTCTTCGGTGCACAACTCGTTGAGGTATCACTTTATCACTCCCGTATCACCTAATCACTTCCTTATCAGGGCTACAAGTCGCCAGTGACCGGAGAAGCAAAAGGAGCGACGAACACGTTGACGCTGAAGACGTTCCCAGACTACCTGCTGGTCCAGGTCCAGAAGTTCGCCTACACCAACGCTGGAGCCCTAAAGAAGCTTGATTTGGACTTTGAAGTCGCCGAAGAACTCGATCTGTCGGCATTCCGAGGAAACGGAAAGCGGGATTCCGAAGAAGAACTTCCAGAAGATGTGGTGACGAAGCCGGCGGCTCCAGAGATTCCGGCCAGTGTGCGAGCGGTCGCTGAGCAGCTGATGATGATGGGATTCGGGGAGGACGCCTGCCTGAAGGCCGCGTTCTATTCGAATGGAAATGCTGAGGTGAGTGGTAGTTCTGAAGCTCTTCTGAAGCCATCTAGAGCTTCTGGAAGTCATCTGAAGCCTGTACAACCATTCTGAGCTTCAGAAGATCTTCTGGTGATTCTGAAGCGTCCAGATCTGAATCAGCGAATTCTGAACGGTTTACAGTTGATTCCGAAGCTATTTTAGAGCTCCTGGAGCCTTTTTGAGCTTCTGGACCTCAGAATCCAGAATCTGGAGTTGTTCCTATGCTTCAAGAAGTCTTCTGGTGATTCTGAAGCTCTCCTGCACTTTTGAAGCATCGAATTCTTAATTTCCTAGCTTCTAAAACCAATATATCTTGCAGGTCGCCACGAACTGGCTGATGGAGAACATCGAGGACCCGACGCTGAACGACAAGTTCGTCATGCCATCCGGCACGCCATCTTCCGGAGGAGAAGTCGACGCGGGACTCGTCGCCACCATCGTCGATATGGGATTCTCGGCGTATCAGGCCAAGTACGCACTGAAACAGGCACCGAATGTGGCCGAAGCTATCGATTGGCTCTTCGGGAATATGGATAATGTGAGTTTTTTGGGAATTCTGGAATCTTCTGAATCCCAGCTCCTGGAGCCTTGACTTCTGAATCCTGGGCTCATCTAAGTCCTGGAATCTTCTGAATCCTGGAATCTTCTGAATCCCGGGCCCTTCTAAGTTCTGGATTCTTTTGAATTCTGGATTCTTTTGAATCCTGGACTCCTCTGAATTCTAGAATCTTCTGAAACCTGGAATCTTCCGAATCCTGAACTCTTTCGAATCCTGGGCTCTTCTGAATCCCAGCTCCTGGAGCCTTGGCTTCTGAATCCTCCACTTCCTGTCTTTTAATTTCTGTATCCTCTCATTTTCCAGATCCCAGCGGAAGGCTCCAGCTCCTCATCGGCTCCAGAACCATCGGCCACCGGCTCATCGTCGAGCTCCAAGAAGAAGGTGTATCCGGACGGCGCCGGACAGTACAAGCTCATCGGAATGATCTCTCACATGGGATCCCGCCCCGACTCTGGACACTACGTGGCTCACATGCTCAAGGACGGAAACTGGGTCAGTTTTTATGGGGAAAAGCTGGAAAAAGGGCGAGATTACTGTACCATTCCCGTGGCGAGACCCATATCAGAAACATCCCTCCAAAACCATCGTTTTCCAGGTGCTGTTCAACGACGAGAAGGTCGCCCTGTCGCAGGACCCACCCAAGAAGCTCGCCTACGTCTACCTGTACCGACGTGTCTAAATCCACAACGCCTAAACCATATCTGATTTTGACACGGGACTTTTTTTTCAAAAAGTTCTTGTAGCTATCTCAGTTTCTGTCAAGAAGTCCTTATTTTTGAGCACAGAGTCTCAAAATCAGTTCGAAAAGCTAGTGAAAACCAGAACAAAGTGCTCGAAAATAAGAACTTGTTTCGAATTGACTAGTTCCCGTGTCAAAATCAGACCACTCAACTAACTACTGAGAGATTGACTAATATGAGTTCCCCTCGTCAACCTAGTTTACTCCATTCATCGATAACCTCTAAAAATGTAAATCTCTAATTTTCCCCTCTTCGTTTATATTTATATGTTAAGTTCTTATTGCTTATTTATTGAATCTCCCATGAATCACCGTCCCTCATTGTCAGTATATTTAATTTATAAAGTTTTATTACTGAAATTCAAAAAGTTCTTGTAAAAATAGTTTCTAATGGTTTAGAGATAAAATCGAGGGGAAGTGAGAGGGCTCCACGACTTTTCGGGCTCTGGGACATTTCGAAACCATGAAACTGGAAACCAGATGTTTCGTTATTGGTACACGTACACCCGCAATTAGAAAAGTTGCAAACAGTTGCCTTTTTCAGCAAAAAAACGGTTGTGACGTGTACCAGTAGCGAAATGTCTGGTTTCCAAGTGTCACGGAGCCAGTGAAAGACGCAGTGAACAACACAGTAAAGTATTGGGATGAGGGATGCAAAAATAGGAACAAGGTCAGAGAGAGGGAAATATCGGGTTGGTGATAGGCTTATCACAAGGAACAACACCCTGTACAGCAGCGGTCACAATTTCATATTATTGCCGTCCCGCGACGAGTCACCTGATGGGTCTCGCCACGAAAATGGTTTCTGGCTGTAACACGGCTTCTGGACAAGGTTTTTGGCCTTTTTTTTACGAAAATGGGTAAATTGACATGATTTCGATATTTTCCAACCAAATTCCAGCGGTTTCCACCAATTTTCAGTACAAAAACATGCATTTTTGGTTATTTTGCCGGTTTTTACCAAAAACACCTCATTTTCACTAAAAATGGGTGATAAAATGATAGAATTCATCTCATTTCATCCATTTTCATCAGAAAGAATGCCAAAACGTTGTTTAGATAGCGTATTTTAGCCAGAAACCATTTTCGTGGCGAGACCCACCAGGTGACTCGCCGCGGGGCGGCAATAATATACCATCACAAAAACTTGAATAACTCGGCTCAAAATGATCCATTTGAGCTCAGCTTTGGATATGTTGTACCTGAAGAAACTAGAAAAGTGCCCAAAATTTTTGGTGAGGATTCATAGAGATTCAGATGAGGGACGTCATCTGGAATTCTGAAAACCGAAAAATGAAAGTGATCAAAAATTTTCTGAATTTTTTCGGAGGTTCCAGATATTTTTAAAATGTGCCCTACGGTCCATAAAAACACCCCAAAAGTTTTTAGAATTTTTAAAAAAGTTTGAAATTTTTTAGAATTTTTTGAAAAATGGGACCCTATAAATGTTTGGGACCCTAACGACGTGGAAAGTGGTCAGATGGCTTTCAAAATTCTTGAGAGTACGTTTCAATGTACCCTTAATCGAACCCACAAACAATGATGTTGAAATTCAAAAGTTGATTTTTTCACTTTTCAGTGATAATTTCATCAAGGTTTCTAAAGTACTGAAAACTTGAAAAATCAACTTTTGAATTTCAACACTACTGTTTGTGGGTTCGATTAGAGGTACATTGAAACGTACTCTCAAGAATTTTGAAAGCCATCTGACCACTTTCCACGTCGTTAGGGTCCCAAACATTTATAGGGT
>LR539209.1:973223-995033 GCA_900536315.3 Caenorhabditis becei
TGATAGAACCCCCCTTCATTTCTAACCGATTGGGCGAACTAGGTCAGATACGAAAAATCTAACCATAGAGTTCGATTTGTCATATCTTGGAACCCCCACAAAACAATTTTCAGAGTGATCGGTGCACCCACGTGACCTAAATACTCAAAAAACAGTTTTCACGCTGCCCAATAATGATAGAGCCCCCCAAAAAACGCCATTTTTTCGGAATTTTTGGTGATTTTGAAGAACGTTTAGGTGCCAAATGAGCTCCATTGTGGTCCCAATGCACATTTATACATGCCTGACACTTCTCCGCTGGCTACCAACCCATTTTGCCAACCTCGGGTTTAGTCACCTGAAACCGAAGTTTTTTCAGATTGAAAATTCAAATTTTGAAGGTTTTTCGAAATGGGTTGGTAGCCAGCGGAGAAGTATCAGACATGTGTAAATGTGCATTGGGACCACAATGGAGCTTATTTGGCACCTAAACGTTCTTCAAAATCACCAAAAATTCCGAAAAAATGGCGTTTTTTGGGGGGCTCTATCATTATTGGGCAGCGTGAAAACTGTTTTTTGAGTATTTAGGTCACGTGGGTGCACCGATCACTCTGAAAATTGTTTTGTGGGGGTTTCAAGATATGACAAATCGAACTCTATGGTTAGATTTTTCGTATCGTATGTGACCTAGTTCGCCCAATCGGTTAGAAATGAAGGGGGGTTCTATCATTATTGGGCGCACTGTACTTCTCCAATTTCGTGTCGAGACATTTTCAAATGTTCATCCGTCGACTGGCAACGTCCTGCGAACTCATTTTGATTGCGAGATGAAGTTTTGAGATGTAACGATAACACAAGAGATTGGAAACAAGTCAATAATACTTCAAGTATCCGTTGCGTGCTCCTCCATCTCTTCTCGCCTCTTCCAGCTCTGTCTCTTGCACAAAAATCATATAATCAATGACGAATTCGTTGTTCTTATCACAAATCCGAAACGTCTTCCCCAACAACTGCTGCACCCTGAAACCAACCGACGGCTCCCTGAAATGCACTCCCGGGAGTACGGTAGTGGTGAAGGTGCGGTTGCGGAACTCGAATTTCGGCGGGATTTCGAATTCCGATTCACGAGATGCTTTGAAGAACTGCTGTAGGGTCAACTGGAAGCCCTCCTTGTCATCTTGCAAGCAAAATGTCAACGTTTCAAAGAAGAAATCTTCCGTAAACTTTCTCGGGTGAAACGGAGCCTTTTGAAAGTTCAATCCATGAAAAAGAGTTTTCCCATTGAAAGTGACATTTTTCGTGGGGAACATTCTTCTAGAAACGGCCATCAGGTTACGGTAGCTGTAGTCTTCCCGGCACTCCCACGTGTACTCTTGGCACAGTCCGTAAGCCCGTTCCACGTCGATTTTCACGTGTTCAAAGCTCATCAGAACCGATTTCGGAACCGTGGAAAAGGTGGAATTGAAGCGGATGTGCGTGAAAAACAGCGGTCGTTTTTTGCGCCATTCGCCAGTTTTTCTGCCTGTGTCACACTTCCGGAACCGGATTTCGATCGATTTTGGCTTCCAAATCCGACACATTTCCTCGATGACCTCCCTCGGAAGTGGCCGAACTGGAAGTCTATAGACCATTGTGATGTCTTCAAATAGTGCTGGATTGTCGTCGACTTCGAAACACAATTCGTTACAGGAAATGTTCGGAGTGATGAGTTTTCGCATTTCGGAGAGACATTCATCACGGGTTTCGGTTTTTGAAGACGACAAATCGGCGATGTCGTCGAGGAGTCTGAAAGTTATATTTATTTAACAAATTTTAGGACATAATTTTTTTCTGATTTCACAAAATTTTCTAGAACAATTGGGGCAATTTTATAATTGCAGTCTTGTGTGTATTGCCGAGAGGAATCGAATAATACCACAAAGAACTCACAAAGTTGATTTTGAAGCGAGTTAGGGCGTTTTTAGTGAGGCATGGGTCTCGCCACGAAAATGGTTTCTGGTCGAAATACGGCTTCTGGACACGATTTTGACACTTTTTCTGATGGAAAAAGATAAATTCAATCATTTCCAATCAAATTCCAACCGTTCTCACCGATTTTCCGTGGAAAATCACGTATTTGGCTCTTTCGGCTCTTTTCCTTAAAAAATCAGATATTTTTCTTGAAAAATCGGTGCAAACTGCTGGAAAGCAATGAGAAATTATCAAAATCGGTTCGTTTTCACTTCGGAAAACACTGTTTCGGAAATCGCCCATTCCGGAAAATCACGTTTTTGAACATTTTTTTTTTGGAAAACACCGTTTTGAAAATCACCGGTTTGATTTAAAACGTGAGAAAATATACAGTTTTCCGTGCTAACTAACGAGACGCAGGATAAAAGATGCGTGATGAACTTTCGAATAGGGAATTTTCCGAAACGGTGTTTTTCAAAGTGGGAATTTACGAAGTGGGCACGAGCCTCAAAGTCATTTATTCTCACCGTTTTCATCAGAAAAAGTGCAAACGAATGAAAGGTTCCGGCGCACAACGTGTTGCGCCTTCAAAACGGGGTATGGTAGTCGCTTCAGTCATTTTCCTCATTTTCATTTGTTTTTCAACCGACTTCCGTAATTTTCGCACGAAAAATACCCTTTTGTGCTATTTTTTTGAAGAAATGCGGAAATCGTTATTTAAAATTTCATGTGCAACTACCGTACCTCTCTTCGTTCGTCGCGAGACCCACTGAGGTTCTGAGACCATCAGACACCCAAATCTCTCCATAACTTACCTCGTTGACACAATCAACTTCTCGAAATGTTTCTTCCGATTCACAAACGACTCCATCAGAATCTGCAGTTGAAGTGGTCCATATTCAGTAGCTTCTAGAGCAATTCTTTCGCATTCCACACATCCTCTCTGACAAGTTGCATCTAGTCCAGTCAATGCTTTTGGCCATTCTGAAATGGTTTTCATTGAAACACGTAAGTAATTAGACTTAAGGACATATAATTTGTTTTTCCGAAATCCACAGAATTTTCTAGAACAATTGGAGCAATGTTATCAATGTAGTCTTGTGCGCATTTCCGAGAGAAATCGAATGGTACCACGAAGAACTCACAAAGTTGATTTTGAAGCGAGTTATGGCGTTTTTAGTGGAAGGGAGTGTTACGGGTCTCGCCACGAAAATGGTTTCTGGCTGAATTACGGCTTCTAGACAAGATTTTGACACTTTTTCTGATGAAAATGGGTCAGAAAACGTGAACTCAGTCATTTTGAACCAAATTCCAGCAGTTTCTATCAATGTTCCGAAAAAAATTACTAATTTTCAAAAAACTGATTTTTCGTAAAAGAGCCAAAAACCTAAATATTTTTGGTTTTTTACTGAAACTTGGTGTTTGGTGCTGGAAATGATTAAATTCTTCAGTTTTCATCAGAAAAAATGTCAAAACCTTGTGCCGAAATCATTTTAGTGTCGAGACCCAAGTATGATGAATTATTGCAGTTTTCGCATTTTCTGAAAATTTGAAAACAGCCAAAAAACATTGAAAGGTGCGAATATTACTGTAGTTTTTTCAAAAGTTTCATTATTTTAAACTTCAAAAAACTTACGATCTTTCAATAGATCCGTGTGAATGTAAAAATGGAGTACACTTGCAGGACATCCTGACCTTACTCTACACAAATTGCACCGATAACTCCAATTACACCCATTATTTGGTCTCTGAAGACGAACAATGTTCGAAGTGTGCAGTTCTTCGACTTTTTGATTGACCACATTCCGCAGAAATTTGAATAGCAGAAGAGCACGATCAAGTGATACGATCTCGTGATTCACATTGAGAAGGACGTGTTTTTCTGCGGTCTTTTCGAAAAAATCGATATTGATTTTGCGATGCGTTCGACGAATGTATTGCAGCAATTCGATGTTGAAGGATTTGTTGATAAGCTGGAAATTGAGACATTTGGGTCTCGCCACGAAGCCACATATTTTCAAGTTCAATTGGAAACAGGTAGATGCTGGCCTAGGAATCCGCGGTTCTTGAAGCGAACAAAAAAATTCGAGAAAAAAAAATTTCCGAAAATTTTTATTTAAAAATATCAAAAATTTATTTAAAAATATCGACAAAAAAAATCAGTGATTGTGTGACAAAATTTTTGTCAAGCCAGTTATCTCAAAATTTTACAAAAAATTTCAAACTGGCGCGCACGACATCTCGCAGAGAAAACTACAGTAAAATTTGCACTTTCAGTAGATAAAAATCCCAATCTTACTGTAGTTTTCGCTGCGAGGTATCGTGCGCGCCAATTTGAAATTTTTTGATACAATTTTTCAATGTTAAATTTTAGAAAAAGGTTTCAAAAGATTTTCCAACTCACTCTCAAATGCAACATTTCCAATGCGTTCCGAGATACTTTTTTGAGAATTTTTCGCAAAATTATCGGATTTCGAAACACCATCCTTTTGAGATATTTCTGGAAAATTTTATTTTACATTTAAAAAACCAAAAAAACGCTTACCAAATTATCTTGTTCTTCAGTCATTATTTTACTGGGCAATTATCGATTTTTCGCGAGAAATGGTTAGAAGACGTTGTGTGTTATTAAATGAAAAGGACACAGACGACTGTAGTCGACCGCGACGCGACCGCAACGCGAGCAATCAGGGATTTTTTTAAAAAACTCTCAAAAACCACTAGAAAAAATTTTTTTTTCTCACTTTTTCACACTCACTTTTTGGTTTTTTTACTTTCTTAAATTTTTCCGGCCGTCCTGTAGAAACATTTAACAAAAGTTGGACCACTTCTTGTGAAAAGTGTCACTTCAAAGAATAAATATTTTTATTTGATTTTTCTACGTATTGGAACAATGAGGGATCGATAGCAAATTCAATGCTGATTATTTTTGCAGTTGATCACTTTTTCAGAAAATCATTCCCTGGCAAGATACAGCCGTTTTTCTAAAGAGCACTTGAGACGTGGCGAGACGGCCGGTGGAGAGGTGGGCGACAGGCCGGCGCGCGCGCCTAAACCTGCTGTTCACTGTATCGACCAATACTCTGGAAGGAGACACGGGACCAAAAAAGTGATCAACTACAAAGTTGTAGAGGAGAAAATTTCCTATCGATTTCATGTTTTAGATATAATTTTGAGTGAGTTATTAAAACTATACAATTCAATTAACAACGTAGACATTCAGACTAATTTTTCTCAATTAAGCGTTGAGTTTTTTGAACAAGTAAAGTCTGTAATCGGTAGGAAATTTTCTCCTCTAAAGCTTTGTAATTGATCACTTTTTTGGTCCGTGTCTCCTTCCAGAGTTATGGTCGATACAGTGAACAGCAGGTTTATGCGCGTGCGGCTGCGTGTCGCCCACCCCTACTGAAATGTTTCGTCAGGACGGCCGGATAAATTTAAGAGAGTAAAAAACAAAAATGACCGTTAAATGGAGGGCTTTCCGGAAAAAATATAAAAAATTGTAACAACAATACTAATTTTTTGAGAAAAAATTGAAAAACCAAAAAGTAAAAGTGAAAAAGTGAGAAAAAAAAATTTTCTAGTGGTTTTTGAGAGTTGCCAAATTTTTTGTTCACTTGTCTGAGTACCCCAAACCCCCACCAAACGTTTCCTAAAGTTAGCTCAAACTTCAAATTTTTTAGATTTTTTCACCTGAAAAGTTGTTTTTGACACCCCCCCCCTAGACAGGGGGGACGGTACAGGACCAAACTGGTACTGTTTTTTGAAAAAGGTCAACCATATACATGTATGGACCAAGTATAGTCCCGATCTGAAATACTTTGGGCGCTAGTGCCAAAGGAAGGTTTTACAGAAATCGCGTCTTACGGAATTCAAATTTTTTAGGGAATCGTGTATTTCTCCGCTGAAAAATTGTTTTTTGGAACATTTTCTATCAAATCATAATCAGGACGGGTGAAAATATTTTTTGAAACCAAAAAATGAAAATCGAAAAATTGGGGTGGAGTATTCCTTTAAAAAGACAAAAACGAGAAAAATGCAACTAGAAACACTTTTGAAAAAGTTAAGAATTTTTAGAGATTTCCCCGATTTTTACCAGAATTAAAAACATTTTTTCGATTTGTTTCAATGTTTCTGATATGGGTCTCGCCACGGGAATGGTACAGTAATCTCGCCCTTTTTCCAGCTTTTCCCCATAAAAACTGACCCATTTTCCGTCCTTGAGCATGTGAGCCACGTAGTGTCCAGAGTCGGGGCGGGATCCCATGTGAGAGATCATTCCGATGAGCTTGTACTGTCCGGCGCCGTCCGGATACACCTTCTTCTTGGAGCTCGACGATGAGCCGGTGGCCGATGGTTCTGGAGCCGACGAGGAGCTGGAGCCTTCAGCTGGGATCTGGAAAACGGGGAGGATACAGATATTAAAAGACAGGAGTGGAGGATTCAGAAGCCAAGGCTCCAGGAGCTGGGATTCAAAAGAGAACAGGATTCAGAAGATTTCAGGATTCAGATGGGTCAAAGAATTTCCTAGAGAACAGGATTCAGAAGACAGAACTATGAGATTTCGGATTCAGAAGAGCCCAGAATTCAGTGATCCTCTGATTCAGATGAGCCTAGAATTCCCAAGAAAATACTCACATTATCCATATTCCCGAAGAGCCAATCGATAGCTTCGGCCACGTTCGGTACCAGTTGCAGTGCGTATTTGGCCTGATACGCCGAGAATCCCATATCGACGATGGTGGCGACGAGTCCCGCGTCGACTTCTCTCTCATAAAACGGTCTGCTGGATGGCATGACGAACTTGTCGTTGAGAGTCGGGTCCTCGATGTTTTCCATCAGCCAGTTCGTGGCGACCTGCAAGATATATTGGCTTCAGAAACTAGGAAATTCAGAATTCGATACGCTAGAAGCACAGGAGAGATTCAGAATTCTTCCAAAAACCCGCTTGAATTGTTCAGAATAGCGCCAGAAGCTTCAGAATCTCAGAAAAGTTTCAGAATCACCTGAAGACTTTCTGAAGGTCAAAATGGCTCCAGAAAACCTTCAGCATCATGACTCACCTTAGCATTTCCATTCGAATAAAACGCGGCCTTCAAGCAAGCGTCCTCTCCGAATCCCATCATCATCAGCTGCTCGGCAACCGCTCGCACACTGGCCGGAATCTCTGGAGCCGCCGGCTTCGTCACCACGTCTTCTGGAAGTTCCTCTTCGGAATCTCGCTTTCCGCTTCCTCGGAACGCCGTCAGATCGAGTTCTTCGGCGACTTCAAAGTCCAAATCCAGCTTCTTCACGGCTCCAGCGTTGGTGTAGGCGAACTTTTGGACCTGGACGAGCAGGTAGTCGGGGAACGTCTTCAGCGTCAGCGTGTTCGTCGCTTCTTTCGCTTCTCCGGTCACTGGCGACTTGTAACCCTGATAAGAGAGTGATCAGGTGATAAGAGAGTGATAAAATGATACCTCAACGGGTTGTGCACCGAAGAACGCCTGAATCGCCGACGACATCTCGACACTGAATCGGTTATCCGAGCCTGGGATCGGCGTTAGAAGGGACTGAAAGTGATAAGGTGATAAGGAGGGTCTTATCACTGATAGCTTACTTCTGGAATCGGCAACTGCAGCAGAACCTCTTCCTGCACACTGTAACGAACCTTGGACGATGCCACATCTTCGAAACGGCTCCAGATTTCGAATCTGATAAGAAATGGGTGATAATGAGGTGATAGGGGAGTGATAAGGGTACCTGAGCGCATCTGTGGGATCCAAGGCGTCTCCGGTGGTGTTCGAGGTGACCTTTTCGAAGAGGAAGCTGAAAAAACGGGATTTTCACGTGAACTTTCATTTTTGATAAGCACTGATAAGAATCAGTGCAAGTTTGCCCAAAAATCCTACCGAATATACTCCTCAACGTCTTGTTGCTTGGCAGTCGAGAATTCCGGGTGATTTCCCGCGGCGACACGCTTGAACTGCAGCGGTTTCACGTGATTCGTCGCCAGATCCGTCTCCGAAGCGTAGTCTCCGCTGAGCATCGCACGGATCACTTTGGCGAATTGAGCGTTGAAATCGGTTGGCACAGTGTCGATCGGGCAGTTGGTCAGGATGTCGAGGGCTGCAAATGTTCGGATTTGAATGGGAAATTGTGATTTTTATCTCACCCTGTTCTCCGAATCTGGCTCTGAACGGAGCGACTTGCAACAGTGCCTGCAGCACACAATTCATATAGCAACTGCTGCCTGTGTTGATGAGTCCTGTGTATCCGGCTCCAAAGATGGGCTCCAGAGTCGGAGCTTTGTGTACCTTTTGTTCAATGAACTCAACGGCACTGAAAATGATCATTGAAAATCCCCAAAAATTAGAAAAATGGCTCACACTTTTATTTCGGATATGTGTGAGAACTGAACATATCTTTCGAACTCTGGTGCTTCGACGACGCCTCGAACACAGAGACTGAAACAGAGAATTTGTAAAAATAATCTGACAAGGGAAGGTTGTGAGGTGATCAACTTGGAAAATTCTGAAAAAATTCTCAAAAATCCTATAAATCGTCCTGATGACGCTCAATTTTTTCTAGAATACACTCGCCACTCCTGACCTAGATATGGCGACCTACTTTTCTTCAAATTGGCCTAAAAATTCTGAAAAATATTCAGAATGCGTGGAAAAATTAGCTGAATCCAATGCCGTATTCAGAATTTGGTTTCGACATGTCCCTGATGTTTTATGGCCGTTTGAAGATCCAGAATTTGGCGTTTGAGCTTGTGATTTTTTCAAAATTTTATTTTTTCACGTGAAAAACTAGGAAAAATCACAAGTCCAAACTCGGAATTCTGGGTCTTCAAACCATCATAGAACATCAGGAACATGTCGAAACCAAATTCTGAATACGGCAACGGATTCAGCTAATTTTTCCACGCATTCTGAACATTTTTTCAGAATTTTCAGGCCAATTTGAAGAAAAGTTGGTTGCCATATCTAGGTCAGGAGTGGCGAGTATATTCTGAAAAAATTTGAGCGTGATTTATAGAATTTTTGAGAATTTTTTCAGAATTTTCCAAGTTGATCACCTCACAACCTTCCTTTGTGAATTTTAATGAAAAATCAGACAAAAAAGGGGTTTTAATTTAAAAGGCATGAAAAATTAGGCAGAGTCAACAAAAAATATCAAAATTCTAGCGAAAACAATGTTTCTTATTTTTGCTTGGCTCATTCTCTTTTATTTAGCTAATTTTCAAAACATTTTTCTTTTTTTTTTGAAAGAAATTCTAGGAATTTTTTAGATTCATTGATTCACCCCGAGGTTTTGCAATCATCAATTTCCCTTGAAAAAATCAGAGGAAATGCCGAAAAATCTGATTTCCACTCCTTTTCTCTGGATGCATCGTCGTCACCCACTGAATTTTCATTTTTTCTTTTTCTTTTCCCAGGATTTTGTCTCCTTTGCATCAATTTTTTATATAGAATCATCTAGAAACATATTTTCAAAGGTGACATTCACAAAAATTATGGAAAACAAAAAATTTCTTGGTTTCCCCTGGATTTTTGCTGTTTTTCAGGGGTTTTCCTGAGTATTCACTTGTTTTCAAGGATTTTTTGCCTAAAAACCGGAAAAATGCCGATTTTCCTTGATTTTTCGCTGTTTTCCTCGATTTTCCCACTCACTTCGGATCGGCATCAATCGTAAGCTTGGTCATCTTGCTCGTTGGCTCTCCATTGGCCCTCTCGTCGACCATGACCTGGAAAACCATCAATTTCACTCATTTTTCATGAAAATTCATCAATTTTAAAAGAAAAACGCTGATTCCCATCAGTTTTTTCAATTTTTGAATAAAAAACCTACTTTTGTAGACTCAAATTGGACAAAGAGTCCATTTCCAGTGAGATTTGCGAAGTCTGCGGCGTGGTCTCGGCAGTAGGCGTGGAACGTCTTCAGACTGATGAAGAAACCGTCTGGAAGTGGGAAAATTGAAGAAAATGTCAGTTTTTAAAAAAATTGGAATTTTTTGCAGAAAGTTATTAAAGTTAGGCAACAATTGAAATTTCATTTTAAAAATAATAGATTTTTCTGGTGATTTCTTTTTTTTCAACAAGAAGTTGAGGATGTTTTTTTTAATCAAAAAATTGTTTTGGACTAACTTTTCAAAAAGCAACCACAGCCTTGTGCAATTGACTCTTCGCCCACTAGATTTCCAACTTTTCCTCTGAGATTTTTCACCAACTGCCAATCCTGCTCTGACGGAAAGCGGCGGAGCAAACCACTGAAAAATATGATTTTTTCGACTGCTTTCGAATCAATTTTTGGGAAATTTTTGAAAAAATCTTACCGCAGAATCGACTTCAACGTCTCCGATTCCAATTTATTTCCAGAGAAGTGTTGAATGCTCTCTTCTACCGTGTTATTGACAACATTGTTCATGGGCGTCATGTTGTGAAGGAGAGCGTGAACGGCTGCGGCGAGTGGTTTTAGAAGAGAAGAGCAGCGTTCGAACACTGAAAATGGGTAGAATTTCGAGAGATGTTTATCAATTTGAATTTTTAAGAAAATTCCCAATTTTTTCAATGAGAAATTATTATTGTCGCCCCGCGGCGAGTCACCTGATGGGTCTTGCAACGAAAATGGTTTCTGGCTAAAATACGGCTTAAGGATAAGGTTTTGACACTTTTTCTGATGAAAATGGGTAAATTGACATGAACTCAGTCATTTACAACCAAATTTCAGCAGTTTCCACCAATTTTCGGTAAACATAAGGTGTTTTTGGTGAAAAGCGGCAAAATACCCAAAAATGCATGTTTTCGTACTGAAAATTGGTAAAAACTGCTGGAATTTGGCTGAAAATGATGAAATTCAACCAATTTTACCCATTTTCAATAAAAAAAAGTGTCAAATCCTTGTCCAGAAGCCGTATTTCAGCCAGAAATCGTTTTCGTGGCGAGACCCACCAGGTGACTCGCCGCGGGACGGCAATAATAGAGAAAATTCAAGATACAGGCCTGACTTTCGAAGAATTCTATTCCGAGAAATTTTCAATTATTTTTTTACTTGAAAACTTTTTATTTTTTCCAATATATTTTCGTTGTATTTCAAACTGAGAGTGCAGCGCACTTTTTTCCAAACGACACTCCGCGATATCTCGCCACGAGCGAAAGTTTTTCGCGCGACTGCATGCGCCTTTCGGGCGGGGTACTGTAATTTTTTATTGCGAATTTTCTCGTTTTTCATCAATTTTCTACCGATTTCTCCCGTTTTTCCGCATTTTTTTGCATAAAAATCATGAAATAATATTTTAAATATAACATTTCCCAGAGTTTCGCTTAATTTGATTTTTTAAAAGCCTAGAATTTTTGAAAGTTTTTTTTTTTTTAATTATGCTTACTCTGATCTCCGAGCTTTTCATAAGTCGGCGCAAATAACATCAGGATGTGTGAGAGAGACCATATAGACTCGTTCAAGTCGCGGTTTGTCTTGGTAGTCTTCAACAACTGAAAAAATTGGAGAAAATTTAATTTCAAAACTTTGTTTTTGTGAGAAATACAAACTTCGAGAAAAATTAGAAAATCAGGGAAAATGGGCGCTTTCCAATTGAAGAACATATTAAAATCTCAGAAAAATTCCATGTTTCGAGGGAAAAACAAGAAAGTATTTTTTAGAAATTTTTAAAAATTCTGTAAATCGTCCAAATTTGAAAATTTAGCGAAACTTCGAAGAATCTAGTGAATTTATAAAAACTGCTAGTTTTTTTTTTTTTTAATTGAAAATTTTCTTGAAAATCAGGTTCTTTTCCAGTTTTTAGTTATTTTTAAATAAAACATGTACCTGCAATCTTAAATTTTCTTCGAATACTTGCTCCAGGATGGTTCCGTCCTCGGTACACTTTGCGTACTCCCACTTCTCGTTCATGTCCAGCTCCATCTCCAACGTGCTCTTCGCCGTCTTCTCCATCTTTGCCGGATCCAGTCCGAAGTGGGCGAGGTGTTTCGTGAGGTGCGGGTCGATGACGGCATCGTCTTCGTCGTAGCTGTACACGTCGATCGAGTCGAGACATGGAGAGATCGTGCCAAGCTTCACGACCAGTGGGAACCTGGAATGGGATTGATAAATGGATAAGAAAAATTCAAACTTTCAAAACTAATTTTTGAAAAATTGGGCAAGAAATCTAGAAATTTTGCTAAAAATACAGGAAAACGCTCAAATTTCCAGTATTTTTTTTTTTGGAAAAATTTAAATATTGAAAAATTGGTGGTTTCCAAAGGATTTTGGAATAAATTTGGGGAACTTGGTAAATGAGTGAAGTTTTTTCAAAAAAAGTCAGTTATTCGGAAAAACTTGAAAAAATGTAGAAAAAATTAGCAACTTTAGAAGAATAAAAAATCCGAATTTTTTTGTTATTTGAGAAAATCAGGAAAATTTCAGAATTTCCAATTTTTTTTTGAAATTTTTTGAAATAATTTCAATTTTTGTTCATTCATTTTCCGAGTTTTCTAATTTTATTCTAAAATACTTTTAAATTTTTTAAATTTTTTAAATTTTCTATTTTCCAAAAACAATTATCTGCAAATTCTGCCAATCTTCTGATTTTTTCAAATTTCAAAAAAAATCGGAATTTTAATTTTTCTGAAATTTGCAGATTTCCTCTATAAATCTCAAAATGAAATCCTGCAATTTTCAGAATTTCCAATTTTTTTTTGAAATTTTTTGAAATAATTTCAATTTTTGTGAAATTTCCATTTATTTTCCGAGTTTCCTATTATTGCCGCCCCACGACGAGTCACCTGGTGGGTCTCGCCACGAATATGATTTCAGGCTGAAAAACGGCTTATGGACACGATTTTGTCACTTTTTCTGATGAAAATGGGTTAGATAACGTAATCTCAATGATTTCCAGCCGTATTCCAGCCAGAAACCATTTTCGTGGCGGGCCCATCAGGTGACTCGCCGTGGGACGGCAATAATGTGTTTCCGAAAGTGTGACACCTCGCCCTCCGCTACAGTCGTGGGTATCACAGTGGCTTCAAAGCGGAAAAGTCGGAAAATCAGGCCTGCCACTGTGAAATCGTGGCGGGACCCACGACTGTAGCCAAGGGTGGGCGAGCGCGCGTTTCCGGCGTCAAAAAAAATCCAGACGAGATTTACGGGGAGGCGGCGGGTCTCGCAGCGACTGTTGCGCGTTTCACAGTACTGTTTGCGGTTTTCAGCCGATTTCGCGAGAACCAGTGAACCAATTTGGTAGATTTGGATAAAATATGATAGAGGAGACTCAGGGCTAATGGAAAATACTAAAATTATCGAAAAATAATCATCAGATCAGCCAAAAAATGACATGTTGCGAGCCGCATGTTGATTTTTCGTGTTTTTTGACATTTTCTCACTAATTTTTGACTTTTTGTCAGGTTTTTGTGCTGAAATAACAAGAATACACTCATACCGAATGGAAAACACAAAGTTAGAGCGATTTGAAGTTTTTGAGTGCAAAATCCAAACATTTTTTTTGAAACCTCTATAAAAAACTTTAATGATTTTTTAGACGGTCAGGTTGGGGTAGAAATCGATAGGGAATTATCTCCTCTACAACTTTTCAGTTGATCACTAACCGCCAAAATTTTTTTCTGGCGAGATAACCTCAAAAAACTGACGGTCACCCCCAAAAAGTCACCAAAATCTACGATTTTTGTCAAAAATTTTATCTCGATAAGGAAAATTCTAGGTGATTAGTGATCAACTACAAACCTGCTTCTTTTGACACCATAAAGCCACGAAAAATACAAACAGGCTTCTAAAAAATGTTTGGGGACGATTTTTGCAAACGTCAACATGTCACTTAAAAAGAGCCATGAAAATAAATTTCAAACATTTTTTAGAAGCCTGTTTGTATTTTTTGTGGCTTTATGGTGTCAAAAGAAGCAGGTTTGTAGTTGATCACTAATCACCTAGAATTTTCCTTATCGAGATAAAATTTTTGACAAAAATTGTAGATTTTGGTGACTTTTTGGGGGTGACCGTCAGTTTTTTGAGGTTATCTCGTCAGAAAAAAATTTTGGCGGTTAGTGATCAACTGAAAAGTTGTAGAGGAGATAATTCCCTATCGATTTCTACCCCAACCTGACCGTCTAAAAAATCATTGAAGTTTTTTATAGACGTTTCAAAAAAAATGTTTGGATTTTGCACTCAAAAACTTCAAATCGCTCTAACTTTGTGTTTTCCATTCGGTATGAGTGTATTCTTGTTATTTCAGCACAAAAACCTGAAAAAAAGTCAAAAATTAGTGAGAAAATGTCAAAAAACACGAAAAATCAACATGCGGCTCGTAACATGTCATTTTTTGGCTGATCTGATGATTATTTTTCGATAATTTTAGTATTTTCCATTAGCCCTTAGTCTCCTCTATCATATTTTATCCAAATCTACCAAATTGGTTCACTGGTTCTCGCGAAATCGGCTGAAAACCGCCCCTCTGAACGAATGCCGCCGCGCGCGTTGCGGTCGCGTCGCGTCTGGATTTCCGTTCCCCAAAATCCAGACTCTGGATTTTCGCCGCGCCCGCCGGACGCCGCTCGCCCACCCTTGACTGTAGCGGAGGGCGAGGTGTCACACTTTCGGAAACACATAATAAATCATTTCATTTTCTGTAAAATTCTGAATTGAATTTGAAAAAAACTCAGTGGAATTCTATAATTTCCTAATTTTCATTGAAAAATCGCTGAAAAACTCACTTGGTCTCCTCATAGTACATCTGCATATGATCGTTTCCACTGGTCTTCTCACTTTTCGACAATCGATTTCTGCCGCATCGGATGGCACCGTCCGTCAGATTCAGCCACAGATTCTCCTCCAATCCGCAATTCTCGACGTCACAACGCCATCCAGACGACGGAAGACGCTTTCCATTGTCGTGTTGAACCAGATTCGCGTGTTTTGTGCTCAGTTTGATCTGGAAAAATTGGGGGAATCGAAAATACAATTTTAGAGGTTAACAATTGGAAAATAAGGGAAAATGATAAAGTTTTTCTCCAAAAATAGATATCATTTTAGGAAAATTTGAAAATATCTTTTGAAAATTCTGTGAATAATCCAGATTTTTGAATTCCGAAATCTTGAAAAAATTTAGTTTTTTTTGGAGAAAAACTGGAAAATTTGTAGGAAATCAGGATTTTTTGTCAATTTTTCAGCCATTTTCAGATATTTAAATTTTAATTTTCCAAAAAAAGATGTACCTCCGCATCCCAGGCATTACTGGTCGACGACAGAAGCGCCAATCTCTCGGCACTGGTTGTTGACACGATCTTGGTGATTGTTCTGCAAGATAATCGATTGAAATGCTCAAAAATGGGGTGAAAAGCTCACTCGGCCACTTCTGGAACTCCCTGGTAGGCCAGGATCTGCCTCGAGTAGTTGGTGAGGACGACGACGGTGTACTTGTCGTCGAATTCGAATCTGAACATGGAATTTCATTAAAAATCAGGAAAAATGGGTGTTTCCGGGAGAAAATCATGGAAAATTCAGGAAAACCCCCGAAAAACCAGCAAAACTCGTCAAAATTCAAGGAAAACCCATGAAAAATGCCGAATTTTCTTATTTTCTTGGGTTTTTCCTTGATTTTTGCTCATTTTCAACGAATTTTCATGTAGAATCAGCTAGAAACATAAATTCAAAGGTGAAATTCACAGAAATCATGGAAAAAATTCGAAATTTCTGATTTTCCCTGGATTTTGCCATTTTTCAGCGATTTTCCTGGATTTTTCGCCTAAAAACCGGAAAAATGCCGATTTTCCTTGATTTTTCGCTGTTTTCCTCGATTTTCCCACTCACTTCGGATCGGCATCAATCGTAAGCTTGGTCATCTTGCTCGTTGGCTCTCCATTCGCTCTCTCGTCGACCATGACCTGGAAAATCATCATTTTTCATCAATTTTGCATGGAAATTTGTCAATTTTGAAGGGAAAACGCTGATTTTCCTCATTTTTCCATCACTTTTATCAATTTTCGCATAAAAAACCTACTTTTGTAGACTCAAACTGGACAAAGAGTCCATTTCCAGTGAGATTTGCGTAGACTTCGGCGTGGTCTCGGCAGAAGGCGTGGTACGTCTTCAGACTGATGAAGAGACCGTCTGGAAGTGGGGAAATTGAAGAAATTGTCAGTTTTCAGGGGAAAAATATGATTTTTTGGCGAAAATTGCAGTTTTCACATGGATTTCATCGTTTTTTGATAGGAATTTCCATAAAAATCCCAGGAATTGTCGGTTTTTCGTTGGATTTTTATGGTTTTACCTTTCCAGAGTGGCGTCTTGAAGCAAAACGCGCACTCGTCCGTGTAAATCTTCTGATTTACAGACGGCTTCGCGTAAGCCTCCGACTCGATGAGCCCACGGAGCACAGTGTCTACGTCCATCTGTAATGATGGTGATAGGCGGGGAGGAGAAAAATTAACAAAAACAATAAGAATTGTGAAAGATTAACGATAAATGTTGCAAAAATGAGCAGAAAATTCGAGAAATATGGGGGAATTAGTGTGCAAAAAAACGAATAACTCCACATTAGCGGTAGGGCGCGTTTGCTCGGGTTACTGTAGCTTAAAGGCGCAGCACGAAATTGAAAGCGAAAAATAATTTGAAACTATGTGAGTCGTTGTTTCCGGAGAATTACGCGAACTTACCCGTGGCTTTTATGGTTTTTCCGAATAAAATAAATCAAAAATACATTCGCACATTGCAGTGTGTGGTACATTGATAGAAAAAAAACAAACCGAGCACAATTAAAGAACCCGTCCATTCTTTCTGAGCAAATCGATCAGACAATGTCGAACGGAAGCGGGACCAGTAACTAGAAACCCTCCGAAGGAAAAAATTTGTTATGTTTTTCTTGTAGATCGAGAAATTTTCCAAGTGAGAAAATTCAGTTCTCGCGCCGCACCCGTCGACTGCGTTGCAACGAGATAGTGAGAAACGCAGAGAAATTAGCGTCTCTCGCGCCTCGCTCGGTTTTTGAAGGAATTTTTCCAGAATCATTCAATAAATCCGGCAAATATCATCTATTCCAAACAGAAAATCACAGATTTATGCAATTTTCAGTATTATCGTTGCATCTCAAAATCGGAGTGGGTAGATTTACGGAGTTGAGGCTCCCGCAACGAGCGAAAGTTTTTCGGCGCAAAACGTGCTGCGCCTTTAAAGAGGGGTACGGTAGTCGCGCGAACATTAATTTCGTCTTTTTCCACTGATTTTCCTCGTTTTCATCGGTTTTTCAACCAATTTTCGCAGCTTTTACGTCGAAACAAGCACGAAAAATATATTTTCCGTGTAAAAAGTGCGAAAATTGGTTGAGAAACCGATGAAAATGAGGAAAATTAGTGGAAAAAGACGAGATTAATTTGCGCGCGACTACCGTACCCCGCTTTAAAGGCGCAGCACGTTTTGCGCCGAAAAACTTTCGCTCGTTGCGGGAGCCTCAACTCCGTAAATCTACCCACTCCGATTTTGAGATGCAACGATAATATTTTCGATGAAAATTAATTGATATTCGACAGTTTTCCAGCTTTTGCAGTTGTTTGCAATTCAGCTGCTTGAAAGTGATGACAACTGCGAATTTGTTGTAAAAAATGGAAAAATTCAGGAAAAATGTTGAAAAGTGCTTTTTTCTTGCTTATTTGTTTGTTTTTGCTGAAAAAACATGAAAAATGAGTGAAACTAAACTAGTTAAGTGAAAGTTAAGTGAAATTGACTTTCGAGTCAAATATGAAAAATTCGAAATATCAGACCTATATCATCAGACCACTGTGAAAGCGCGGCGGGACACAATATAACGTGTTCTCTGTAAGGATGGAGCATGGTCATAGTGGATCGTGCCTTAGGGGTTTATAGGACAGAAAGGGCTTAGATATTTTATTGGTGGGTAGTTGGGGACTACAGTAGGCCGTGTGCACAATATTGGGTCCGAGCTCTTCGTCTCCGAGCTCCTGGAGCTGCTCGCGGCGCGCGAAATCGACTTTTCCAATTTTGCTCAAAAAGTTTCGAAAAAACATTTTTCGTGTTGGGGGTCTATAAATTAATGTTTTTACAAATTTTCAGATTTTTTGAATACTCTTTCGTTGAGCTAAAATTCAAAAAGTGCAAAAATCACCAATTTTCTGAAAACAGTTAAATTTTTTCGTGTGAAGGGAAGCGTGTTCCCTATTTTTTCTATGTTCAATATGTGCCTTATAGTCCCACATCTTTTGGAAAAATAGCCAGACCCTGGAACTACCGTCCCTTGAGGGCCAAAAAAATCAGAATCTAATGACGTCTCCAGATGTGTGCTCATAAAAGTTTTTCAGAAAATTCAAAAATGATCTGGAATGATATGTTCGCAAGTAAATTAAACCTATAAGACATAAAACTATGTTTTCTAACAGAAACCCCAATTTAAAAAAATTTTCGGAAAATTTTGCACTTGTTTTTTTCAAAACACTACTTTCCACCCAGATTTTGTATTGTAACTTGGTTCATTGAGCAGATGGCGACTAGGTGTCTCTTGATGAATTGGGGCCAACATACATGCCCACATAACTGTAAAAACAGATTGTCTCTAAATGTGTACATTCTTGAAATAGAAAAAATTTACTCACAGCTGCCTGAAAATTTCGTGATTTCGAGCAATAGAAATTTTCGTTTCGTGCATGGTGATGTTTAATCAAGTTTTTGTGACATGAACAGATTAAATCAAAACATTAGACAACAATCCCTAAACTTTTGGAAATTTGAAAATTTTCGATTTTTCAACGTATGTGGGTGAAAATGGACCATTTTTCAGAATCTCAAGAAAATTTAGAGACAATCTGTTTTTACAGTTATGTGGGCATGTATGTTGGCTTCAATTCATCAAGAGACACCTAGTCACCAACTGCTCAATGATCCAAGTTACAATACAGAATAAAGTTGTGAACATGACTTTTTTTCAAAAAATTTTTTAAATTTCGAAATTTTTTGAAAATGCTCAAACTGTTTCAAAATCATAAATATGATGCTATTTGATAATTTTAAGCACAATTCCAGTATAACTCAAGTTGTTTCTGGAGTTTCTCAGGCTGAACAAGCCAGCTTGTTCAAAGTTCAAACTACAAACATAAATTTCTGACGCGGTTACTAATCTTCGATTTGCTCCAATCTATTTTTCCTATAATGGTGAAATATTTTGATGCATTGGAAAATTAGTTGAAAATGCGACTTCTTCCGAATAAGCACCGAAAAAATTTTTTGATTCCAAAAAAATGATGAAATTTGCACTTTTTGAATTTTAGATCGGCGGAAACATTTTGGAAAAATCCAGAAATTTGTGAAAACACTATTTCATAAACCCCCAAAACGAAAAATTTTTTTTCGAAACTTTTAGCGCAAAAAGGAAAAAGTCGATTTCGGGCTCCTCGAGCAGCTGCAGGAGCCCGGAGACGAAGAGCTCGGACCCAATATTGTGGACGCGACCTACTGTAGACCCCAACTACCCACCCATAAAATATCTAAGCTCTAGCTAACCTATAAAGCCCTAAGGCACTACCCACTATGACCATGCTCCATCCTCACAGAGAACGTGTTATGACGCGTTCTCCGAGAAGACTCAACTCTGGGGGAGGGGTCGGGAACAGCTTTTTTTATGGTCTCGGAAAAAATCCAAAAAATCATGGTAGAACCCTTGGGAGGTTCCCAAACGAAAAGTACAATCAGAACTGACAATTTATTTTTTTTCGAATTTTGGTGTCCTCGAGTAGGTAAAAACTTCAAAAAATCATAACTTTCTTCAAACTCAACGTTGAGCGAGCACTCTTCGCCGGGGTATTAGACGGGTCCATATGCATGTTTAAAAATTGTATGCACGTATTTCGACAAAATTCAAGCACTAGAAAAAACTGATTAATTTTTTAGAAGATTTTTAATTTTCTTCTCATTACAAATAAAATTAAGGCATTATTTTCATAAAATTGGTCGCAATTTATTGTACATGTGTGATTTTTTTCATAATTTTAAAAGTGTTGTAAGTTTGTCAAAAAAATCGATGAAAACATGAAATGACCTGATTTTCAACAAGTTTTCAGATGAAACATTTTCTAAACACGTTCCTGAGGCATAATCTTGCCTGGTTATATTTTTTACAGTTGTTACAACATCTTATTGGCTGTTTTGCATTATCCTCTAAACATCTGGAACTCAATTTTTCCATGTAAAATTTATTTCTTATCACTCATCTTTCTTATCACTTATCTAATCAGGATGAAGAGTTATCAGTAAGTGATCAACTGAAAAAATGTTGGTCTGGAACACCTTCACATGACTGCACTTGACCCTGAGCTCAAACTTTGAAATTCCCCAAAATATCGATTTTTCATCATTTTTGTCTCTTTTTACCCCTAATCTGCTGATTTCACGTATAGGGATACGTTCGAAAAACACGAAAAAATTTGAAAAATTATTTTCGGGAATTTCTCATGAATTTTGATAAAAAATAACGTCTTCAGCGCAAAAATAGGTCTTTTGAATTTTTCAAATTTTTTCGTGTTTTTCGAACGTATACGTGAAATCGGCAGATTAGGGGTAAAAAAAGACAAAAATGATGAAAAATCGATATTTTGGGGAATTTCGAAGTTTGAGCTCAGGGTCAAGTGCAGTCATGTGAAGGTGTTCCAGATCAGCATTTTTTCAGTTGATCACTTACTGATAACTCTTCATCCTGATTAGATAAGTGATAAGAAAGATGAGTGATAAGAAATAAATTTTACATGGAAAAATTGAGTTCCAGATGTTTAGAGGATAATGCAAAACAGCCAATAAGATGTTGTAACAACTGTAAAAAATATAACCAGGCAAGATTATGCCTCAGGAACGTGTTTAGAAAATGTTTCATCTGAAAACTTGTTGAAAATCAGGTCATTTCATGTTTTCATCGATTTTTTTGACAAACTTACAACACTTTTAAAATTATGAAAAAAATCACACATGTACAATAAATTGCGACCAATTTTATGAAAATAATGCCTTAATTTTATTTGTAATGAGAAGAAAATTAAAAATCTTCTAAAAAATTAATCAGTTTTTTCTAGTGCTTGAATTTTGTCGAAATACGTGCATACAATTTTTAAACATGCATATGGACCCGTCTAATACCCCGGCGAAGAGTGCTCGCTCAACGTTGAGTTTGAAGAAAGTTATGATTTTTTGAAGTTTTTACCTACTCGAGGACACCAAAATTCGAAAAAAAATAAATTGTCAGTTCTGATTGTACTTTTCGTTTGGGAACCTCCCAAGGGTTCTACCATGATTTTTTGGATTTTTTCCGAGACCATAAAAAAAGCTGTTCCCGGTCACTTTCGGGAATCTGGGAGAACGCGTCTTATATAACATATTCTCTGTAAGGGTGGAGCATGGTCATAGTGAGTCGTGCCTTAGGGGTTTATAGGTTAGCTAGAGCTTAGATATTTCATGGGTGAGTAGTTGGGGACTACAGTAACCCATGCGCACAATATTGGGTCCGAGCTCTTCGGCTCCGGGTTACTGTAGCTGCTCGCGGAGCCCGAAATCGACTTTTTCATTTCTACTCGAAAAGTTTTGAAATAAATTTTTTCGTGTTTGGAATACAGAAAGTAGTGTTTTTCTAAATTTCTAGATTTTTACAAAATGTTTCCGCCAAATGAAAATTCGAAAAGTGCAAATTTCATCGTTTTTTCACAAACGACCGCATTTTTTGGGTCTTAGGAGGAATTACTTTACTTAGTTTCTATTTTTTCAATATGCCTATGGGTATCATCTTTCAATTTATGACAAATTGAATCAAATCGAAATCTCTTGAAACGGCCTCCCAGGCCCAAATTCATATTTCATTTGAAACTATCAGCACTAAAAAGTTTATAAGTTCGTTAGTTTTGATTG
>LR539211.1:2342-44776 GCA_900536315.3 Caenorhabditis becei
AAAAAAGAAAAAAAAAAAAACCACCCGGTGACGAGAAGTTGTCTGCGTCTCCTCGCATGCATACTCTCTCGGCCGCCGCGAAGGTTACTAAAGAGGAAACTGAGATCCCACAAGGAACTCGACAGTTTTTCAGCCCGATTCCTGTAAAACGAGACGGGAAGAAGAGTCACCAAGTGACGCCACCTTGGAAAATAGCTGTGAATGAAAGCCAAAAGAAAACGTATATGTTCACCAGTGAGTCGAGTGAAGTGTTGTCATCAGTGTAAGGTCTTGTGTCACCTCTGGCCGAGCGGAACACCGGTGTGGGCAGCAGTGGGGTCAAGGAAGACGGTCCGTTCAAGCGATCTGAAGCCTCCCGATGTTGTACTTCTCACATTGGCCCGACGGTCACGTGGACAGGACTGTAGCACGACGACACTCTCACAACACGACTCTGAAAGGAGCAGAAACGTTTGTCCAAGTAGTCTGACAGGGATCATCAGACCCCCAGACACCAAATAGCCGGAATACCTCATAAGGATTCCGGCCCCACGAAGATTCAGAAGACCTGAAATGACCAAGAGATGCGAAGGCACCAATATGCCAGAGCACAAAACAAAAGCTTGAAGGAAGAGTCGAGTACTTCCAATCAAGCGCACCTACAAAGAATCAGAAGATCCGAAATGACAGTAGGTTCTTTTAGTTACCCAAGAGAACGTATATGTTCACCAGTGAGTCGAGTGAAGTGTTGTCATCAGTGCAAGGTCTTGTGTCACCTCTGGCCGAGCGAAGCACCGGTGGGAGCAGCAGCGGGGTAAGGTAGACGGTCCGTTCAAGCGATCTGAAGCCTTCCGCTGTTGTATCCTACATCGGCCCGACGGTCACGTGGACAGGACTGTAGCACGACGACACTCTCACAACACGATTCTTAAAGGAACAGAAACGTTCGTCCAAGCAGTCTGAGGGGAACCATCACATCCTCAGACACCAAATAGCCGGAATACCTCATAAGGATTCCGGCCCCACGAAGATTCAGAAGACCTGAAATGACCAAGAGATGCGAAGGCACCAAAATGCCAGAGCACAAAACGAAAGCCTGAAGGAAGAGGAGTACTTCCAATCAAGCGCACCTACGAAGAATCAGAATACCTGAAAGGATAGAAGGATCTCAGTAGACGAATCTGCTTGAACCGGCGGTGATGCCTAAACCAACCTTCACCATCGGCGACGGCTTACTGAGGCTATTGAGATTCAGGTCTGCGAGGGTCCTTGGACCCCCGGACCAAAAGAAGTGAGCACTTGTGCTCACAGTGGACGGAGATTCAGAAGATCTGAAACGTCAAAAGGAACAGGTGTTCTCCTGGAGAATACCATGGCAAAGTCGCCAAAATCACACTGGTCTGGTTAACAACATGTGATGAAGCTGAGGTACCAAGCGGAACAACTGAAACAAGTGACCCAAATCAAACACTTGAAAGTAGCGAAGTGGAAGTCCGAAGTGGAACAGACATCAGACCAGGGTGGCCCCTCTGGAAACCGCCGGGTTGATGACAGACGGGTCCGGCCGCGAGGCTGGGGACGGGCAACTACACCTAGGAACCGGAAGGCCTTCGGGCTGGAAGGGGAGGTGGAGGAATTACCTGGGAAAGGAGAGTAGAACAGCCCAAGTTAGGCTGGTGAAGAGTGAAGCCGAAGAGTAGACCATTGTCATGCAATCATTTGTACCAGTGATTCTGCGGATGTAAACATCTATAAAGCGGTGTTTCTCAGCACCTGACCCGCCAGTTCGAACTCGCCCTCTCAGGGCTCACAACATATAATGGCCCCTCACTCAAGAAGTATCTCCCCAGTGTGGTGGAACGGAAAGTCTTCTGACTTCCACTAACACAAACCAGGCTCGTCTCCAAAAGGCAGCAGCTATCCCTCTTCCAAACGAAAGTGGCCTCGTCCAGTGGCCCGTTTTCCATTTTGATCATAAAAGATCATCGCTTCAACCAATTCTCCGAGTTCCAACTTGACAACCTCTTCGGGCATTTTGAAGTCGTCCGAGTTCCACGCCTTCATCGTAGAGGCCTCCTGACCTCCTCCAGTAGCATCTCTGAAAAAATTAAATTTCTTACTGGTTTGATTTTGAATCTCTCACCTTTTTTGAAATCAATTTCTCTGACCAGGCCCTCTTTTTGCGCCAAATTGAAGAAGTGTCAACGAGGAACTGGAATGAACAGGTATAATATGAACATTCAAATGTTAGTGGACTTACCCAAAGATCCTCTCGTCTTCAGGGGAATCGGAATCAATGTTTGTCATCACAAATGAGGTTTTGGTGTGTCCCTCGCGGCCGCATTGACAACTAGTACGCATGTTGCACACCTGACGCACAAATGCAGACTTTGTTGTGAGGAGGGGGTGCGTGGCGGGATACACCGGCAACCATTCTAACTCTCAGATTATTTTTTTCCTGTTTGTTTTTCTGCATCTATTGTTCATTTTACAATCCCTTCATTATTTCTTCTTTATTCAGATTGATGTTTCATTCTTCTATTGGAACACGTATTTCCTTGGACAACAATTCATTCAATGATGTATTCTTTCAGGCATATCAATCAAATTTGTGATCAACCTTTGTCCCAGAAGAATTCTACGGTCCGCGAGTGACTAACGATCTTGCAAACTGTCCTACACAGCCGTCCTCTTGGAGCAGTGAGTTCCTAGATAGACTTTCAGACACGCCGGAGCAACCAACCGCGAGCGAGTTAGAGCAGATTTCCTCTAGGAGATGATGGCGGCTCATGGGGAATGTTACAGAAAGAATACGATATCGGCTACAAAGTTTTTCACACGTGTTCGCCATCCGTTTTTTTCCTGTACGCACCACGATAAATACAAGACTGTACAGTACGACACAGAAGTCGAGTGAGCTCCTTTCGTTTCAATTGTCAATTACTGTGCTCCTTTCAGACAAACTGTGTACATTCTCATTTCGCCGCCGGGAAAGTTCTACGATGCAAAAAGCGCCGAGTGCTCTTTCCCAGACGCTTTGCAAAGTCTTGAGCCATATCACAAATCACCACCGCCAACCGATCCTTTCAAAGCGATGTCCGAAATCAAGTCGCGGGAAATATTCTTCTTTGATGTCATCAGGGTTGGAACTTACGGAGAAGTTTAGAGATGAACCATGGAAACATCAGAATTCTGATCAAAACTCGTATCCGAAAGTTCAAATTCAGTCAGTCAGTCAGTCACACAGTTTAGTTTGAGATAACTAAAAGACAACCAAAAAATTTCATGTGACTGCTGTGCATCATTTGATGGCTGCTACCCCGATAAGGAAGTCAAAAATCGCTGTGTTTTTCCGCTATCAGTCATCATTGACAGTTTTCATTGCCGTTTGATCAATGTCATGTCAATCAAGTCATGACAATATCAAACAAAGAATAGCAGAAATTTTGATACTAAAGGAAACACTAATTTAGAAAAGATGTTCATTTGTTATGGAAAACTTCCAGAAAACTGATGAAAAGAATCAATCATCATTGTTGAAAACCATGAAAGATCCAGATGTGGTCGGAGTCCAGTACTCCACCTCGTCGAGGTGGATGCTGTAGAAATTGTAGGGACTAGACTGCGGCTGGTCGATGTAGTATCTTCTCAAGTTTTGGAAAGCTTCGGGAATTGCGCAGTTCTTGTGTTTCCAACCAAACGGTGACGTTGAGAAGAAAAAATTTTCACGAACGATTTGTCTGAAGAGAGATTGAATGAATGAAATAAACCAGATGAAACTTACACTTCTTCGGTGTCGTATGGTATGTACTTGAATTTGTGATTGGTGAAGCATGTGAAGGTAGAGTCATCTGTGCAAGAATGAAAAACTGCGTATCCCAACTCATAGAAGTTTTGGAACAATCCATACATTCCTCCATCTCCACCGATAGGATCGGAGGGAATGGCGACAGTCTTTGTTCTGTTTCGAGTACAGAATCGGAAATACAATATCGGGTCGTGGCTCGACCTGAAAAAGTAGTTATGGAAGAGATTTTGAATTTTACTTACGAAGAATCAAGTTCAAAATAATAAATGAAGACACACCACTTTCCATGAACGTGGGAACAGGTGAAATTGGTCTCGAAGACCAATGGCGGATCGGCGTGAGTGACGACGGTGGTGGCAGCCAGGACGATGAGGATCAGGATCAGCTTCATTCTGGAAAAAACGGTTGTACATGGTACTCAGGAAGACGCGAGCCTTAATGAGCTTTCATGTAAGAATATGACTTACTTGATTCCGGGACGAGCGAGAGAGAGAGAGAGAGAGCTGATTGTTGTAGACGGTGTATGTGTAACCGTTGGAAGGTGAATCTTATTCGAATGAAGCAGACACAGCTTTTATAATGACATTTTGGCTCCAAGGTTCTGAAATTGTGAGTCTACAAACTCCGCCTCTGATGAACCGGTTGATCATGAGACTGTGCCAAGTCAGTGATAAGAAAGAAGGTCCAGACAGACGTGTGGTGTGATTTTACATTGTTTTTTCCGGATAACTGACTAAGAATTAGTTTCAGTATACAGATTTGAAAAACTAAAGCTCTGGCCGTTCCTGTCGTGCTAACCTGTGATAAAAATGGTCCCGAACGAGTATTTCATGTGATCTTACATGTCAACCTGATTTTCCCGCATAGCCAAATGTCAATCAGTTCCAGTGTACACAAAAGAAACAGCTGACAACTATGTAGTGATAAAATGATTAACTGATAAGAAACACAACATTCTGTACGAAAACGTTATGAACTGAGACGAACAACTTGGATTTGGGGGTCTGAGACACGCTATGGCTACAGATACAAAATTGAAACTTGAAACCGATTTCAGTAGAATGTTATGAGACTATCCTTCATTTCATTCGTCAATTACAGTGCTCCTTTCAGACAAGTTGTGTACAATCTCATTTTTCTGCCGGGAAAGTCCTACGATGCAAAGAGCGCCGATTGTTATTTCCTAGACGCTTTTCAAGAACTTGAGCCATATCACAAACCAATGTGAAACCCAATTTTGTGCAAAACGTGTCCCAGTAGTTCTGATGATGCCTTCCAGTCTCTAGTTTGCACACTGTAACTTCAATGCAAAAGCGCTCTAGGATTTGTCGTCACCATCTGGAATGCGATTGCGCAACTGTCCAGGCTCGAGTGTCTTTGTGTTGGCTAGAATCCTTAAATAATGCTTTTGAATAGTTCAGCCTCCAAAATCCCATTTCTAAACTTTTCGGAGAATCGAAAGGACACGAGTTATTTCCCTAGCCACCCGCCTCTAATTAGCTTCCCTCCAGTGGGAACCACGCATGTTGTTTATACCCTGAGCAAACTTATGACTATGCACTACCAACATCAATCCCTTCTAATCAAAAGTGTATAGTAGGTCTCGTTTGGTTTCGTGTGACATTTCACTTGATAATCCAAACCTTCAGTGTTTACTGGAAACGTTCTGTTCCACATTCGATTTCGCTAAACTAATGCGCGCAATAGGCGCCAATCGTCTGATTACGTGAGTTGACGTCTTTCGACTCCTGTAGTAGTTCACATGCTTAGCAAATCATATTTTTACGGCGTTTTGTGACCAATTCGAAATAATAGAAGGGATTGATATCCCCCGCCCAGGTTAAGCTTGCAACTCGAAAGTTACACAGTTAGTGTGCAACGAAACGCGTTCTGATTGACTTTTCCGGTTGAAACTCGGTGGATATATCCTTTCTTGAATATCACATGCATTTACCTACTTCTCCTTCCTATTTCTCTGCTTGATATTCTTTCCCGATCATTCTTAAAGCTTCTGCTAACCCGAAACAGATTGGCTAATTACCGGATTAGTTTTCTGTAGTTGCATTTGGTCGGTTGAGGATCATGTGTTGCGGAAACTGAAGCAAAAAGACGGCAATGATCAGTTTTGCTCATTGGAGTAGCTGTGCAGGTGCCAGGAGCATTCTTATTTATAAGGGTTTCCTATACCTTATAAGGGTTTCCTATTTAGTGATTATCTGTATCTCTCAAGGGAACAAATTCTTCCCCAAAAACCGAGTATGTTATTCAGTTCAACTCTCGCTTTCTTTTTCTAACATCTCAAAACTATATTTCTCATTTCTACTGTCTTACCGTTTTATGATTATCCCCTGTTTCCTCTCTTGTCCGCTAGCATTTTGTTATAATCTTCTTGCTTCTCTCATTTCATTTCTTTTCGATAACTCTTCCCAATTTACAGAATGTCTTATTTAATCTTTGGCTTCTTTCTCGGCAAGGAGATAGTTGATGATAAAACCGATCTCTATCGCTTTGCCTGTGCGTCCACTGACACCAGCCAACCTCGACAAGTTTTAAAACTCCGTTCCACTCACGAAATTCTTAACGTCAAGATTGGAGAAGTCCTGTTCATAGATCCAGGGTAATTTGATTGGTCAAATATTGAATATTCTAATCTTTCACCTAACCAGGGACAAGAATCTTGCCGAAAACACCCTGTGCTCGTTCGTCAAGTTATCCATGCCGCCATTCATCCACAATGACGTCATGGATGGTATAGTTGTAAGTTTTCAGAAAAACATTTCGAATTAGCTAATTTCTTCTAGCATACCGAGCAAAAAGTAGATATCAGAGACGACAACTGCACAGAAAACGGAATATTCAAACACCGCGAGTTGGGAGAGATGATTGACGAGAAGTTCCAGTGCGTATCAGGATTTTCCGGCGCGATCACGTTCAGAATCATTCCCACGGACACGACATTCACTATTGAAGTCTTGCAAGCTTTGAAATGTGAATGGACGCCGCCGGAAGTACCCAAAACAAACAAATTTGATATGATTGGTACTATCTATCAAATTGAGAAGGACACCATTCAAATGGTGAGTGGGAAGAATGAGATATGCAAATTGACAAAATCTTCAAATTTCAGCGGGAGAACCAGAGCTGGGATGCATTTGGAAGGTTGGAACTGTTGAACTTCAACTACAATTCCGTGTTCGCGGGACCTCGTCCAGTTCTCCAACTTGTCGATAAGAGTTTCAAGAAGTTATTTGCAAAGATAGTAAAAAGTATGCAGTACAACCGGAATGTTTTTTTTAAATTGCTATTCATTTCAGATTCAGCCAAGATTCAGTTGATCAAGCTAAAGATGAACGAGAAGGGAGAATGGGAAGATGTGCCGCAAGAGGAATACATTGAACTGAAGGGAATCACACTTTCAGTCGTGGGCCACGACGATGTGAGCATTCCATTAGTGTTTTTATTGTGAGGTCAACCAATTTTCAGAAATGTCTCGTGAAGATCGTTGGCGCACATGAGCGAATTATTCAAGCGGAAATGCAGATCGGGGAATCGTACAGACTTGAAAAAAGCAGCTCATTGAGAGATGACATTGTGGAATTCTGGACGTGAGCATCTATTTTCTCTCTATCTTTGGAGTAGAGTGCAAATGTTGTTCCAGATCGAACAAATACGAGGAGAGCAAGTTGTTTCAGCACACGAACGAAGGGGAGAAAAATTTTGATCTGCTGGCAGTTCTAGATTCCCACGCAACCAAAATCAACGAAAAAATAAAGGACAAGTATCCTTCAATCAGAAAGATGAATGATGTGCAGCAAAGAGCATATAAAATGGCTCTCAACGAAAAGAGAAAGCTAGTTTGCATTCAAGGACCACCAGGAACTGGAAAATCTTTTGTGCTTGCTTACGTCCTCGCGACTCTTGTCGAGGAGGGAAAATCGGCTGTTGTCTTGACTCCGACAAGAGAAGCTCTGTTTAATCTCAAGGAAATCACCAAGAACATCTTAAAAACGTTTGATGGTTTGGAAGTGCATCGTGATGGTAAGCTCAGAAAACATTTTACCGATTAACATCAATCTTCCAGCACTGATGGACGCCTGGACATTTGAGGAAAGGATGGAAACGAGTGAGATAGCCAAAAGCCAAATTGAGACATTGGTGAAACAAACATGAGCAAGTGTGGCTTATTTGCAGTCACTGAATTACAGAAGCCCTATCAAAAATCTTGGGAGGAGAAGAAACTCACAGATGAGGAGTTTATGGATATGCGAAGCAAAGTCCTCAGAAAAACAAGATTCGACGTGATGATGGTAAGGGGTTTTGTCAGCACTTGACATGTTGGAATAAGAACTGATTTTTAGGAGATTGTTCCGAATGTCAAGATAGTTTTTGCTACTATCAGCAGCGCCTTCACACAGTTGATGATGAAGTCTAAGATGTTCAATCCAGAAGTCTGCGTCATCGGTACGGTTTTATTGGCAATTGAATGATCGTGATTGAAACTGCAGTTTGATGCAATCTCGCATGAAATGTTTTGAAAACAAGCAAAAATCACTGAACAACGCAAATCTTGTACTTTGCTGCAAGCGCGCCGATTTGACATTTCATCCCCAGCTCACTGTGGCAACGATAGTATCAAATGTCAACTGTAGCTTTAAGATGAAGCTGGTCAGGTCATGGAGGCACAACAATGGCCAGCATGCTTTGCAATGCACCGAATTGTTATGGCAGGAGATCCCCACCAACTTCCGGCCGTTGTTTTCTCTGAAGTGTCAGTTTGGGAATTCCCTTCCAGCAATCATAATTCGAATGTTTAGAGCTAAACAACACGAACTTCAAAAGTCGGTCATGGATCGGATTATGGAGAGGAAAGAAGAATTTAGCTGTATCACGCTGGAGACTCAGTATCGGTGCCACCCGGAGATCATTGGCTGGTCCAATAAGACCTTCTACGGGAACAAACTGAAACATGCAGTCGGTCCGGAATATCTCTAGTGAGTGATGTATTGAGAGCAGATTGAAATTTGGTTTTCAGCAATTTCCTCAATAAATCACTTTCCTCGGCAATGAAGCCAATTTATGGTCCGCTTATCATGTTCGACACGTCGATGATCACAGAATCATCTGAACGAGTCCGATACTACGAAAGAAATGTGTTTTCGAAAAACAACATAGATCAAAAGAAAACCAACCGAACTTACGAAAACCTAGGTTAGTTCAAAAACTTGCCAAAAACGGGTATATCCTTTTTTCAGGTGAAGCCGAGATCGTTCTGAATCATCTGAAGTGCATTGTGAGAATGGGTATTGATCAGACAAAAATCGCCCTCATCACTCCATACCGTGGACAACTCGAGCTCCTGGAGAAGATGGTCCACGAACAAGAACTTAAAAACGTCCACATCGGAACCGTCGATTCCTACCAAGGACAAGAATTTGACGTCGTCATCTTCTCGATGGTTCGCTCTAACCCAGCTCGTAAGTTGATCACTTCTTTGAATGAATCTTCACAATGTTCCTTTCAGGTCATCTTGGTTTCGTCACCGATCTGCGCCGAATGAATGTGGCTATAACAAGAGCCAAATATCACTTCTGTTTAGTTGGCAACGGGTACATGCTCAACAGTGATCACCAGGAGTACAAACAGTTAAATGCGCTCTTGTTGTGAGTTTTCATGAGAATTGGAAAAAAGGCGAGTCACTGAATAATTCAGCTACTTCATCGACAGAAAACTTAAGTACCCACCAACATTTGCCAAACAGAAGTTCCGCCATTTTAATAGCACCCGTATCCCAAAATGCAACAATTTTGGCCGGGACTTCGAGGACTTCAAGAAAGCCACTAATGACCAGGAGATGCTCAAGCTAATTGAAAGATGGGAGAACGGATTTGGCATGAAACGCTTGAACAGAGAACAGTGATTTTTTTATCCGTCGATCTTATTTTTTGCATTATAATTGGACATTTTTTTCTTCGTTTTCAAATTCCCTACTTCCTAACCAATGATCCTACTTTTTACAAACCCCTAAGAACATTTTGAACTTGATACAATGAATGAATTAAACTATTTTTTCCAAATAGTTTTTCGTTAGTTCAATTCGGTTAGTCCAACTTTCGAATCCCCAGGTAAAAAATCACAGAAATACTGAAAATGTTGGAGCGAATCGTTGAAGTCTTGATTTAGTGAGTTGTGCGGTAGAGCGCAGTAGCTGACTTCAGCTTTGCCATTTCGCAATGGAGGTTTCACTTTCAGACACAACACTGGTGTTCCTTCTCGTTGTCTGAAGTCTTTTTGAAGCGACACGAATAAAATGAACAAAGTTCGTTTGAAAGTTTGAAAATATTTCAAGCGTTGGGTTTGAGAATTTTATTTCAACAAAAGTAAACAAGTTGGAACAGTGACAAGCATCTGTGATCAGAATCAGAGAGTACCGGATTTTTCCGGCGTCCAGTAGAATACTTCATCATCCGATTCAATGCCATCCATTGCTTCGAAGGCGTTCATTGGCGGCGGGTTGGAATACCATTCTCTCAGGTTGGAGAACGCATTCGGGAACACACAGTCCGAGCTTCCCTCCTCGTATGAATCTTGCGGCCAGAAAAGTGCGTTATGAACAGTTTGTCTGGAAAATGAATGCAATTCAGAGGAATTGACAGCAAGCAACTCACTCCAGATCCGTGTAGTAAGGTACTACTTGTTCATTCGTGTTGTGGGAGCAGGAACGTCCGGTAGGGGCGCAAGTATGGAACACCTTGTACCCAATCTCGTATTCGTTTTGGAAGATTCCCCAAACTCCACCGTCTCCTCCCAGGGGGTCCAGACGGATCTGCACAGTCTTTGATGGGTACGTAGTACAGAAGCGGAAGTGGAGAAGAGGATCATCTCGTGAGCTGAACAAATCTTTCTAGAAGGATATCAAAACTGTCAAAAGACTCACGAGGAATCTAACTCGTAGTAGTATGCCGCAGCACACCAACGACCTTCATGTTGACGACAGGTGAAATCGGTCTTGAAGGTGATCGGCGGATCGGCGTGGATGACCAGGACGGTGGCGGCGAAGGCGATGAGGAGCAGGATCAGCTTCATTGTTGGATCCGAAAGACAGGAGAAAGAGAAGTGTGTTGAATGAGGGTTTACGGGGGGTCTTTTATGCTTTTGACGGTCGTTCCCGTGAAAAAATTGAAAAAATTCGTCTTTTTTTTCTTTTTTTCCCGACTGTTCTTCTTTCTGTTCAATGATCATAAACGTTTCCTTCAACTCAATAAAAAACGACGAAAGAAAAAAAATCTCTTTTTTTTGTTTATGGGAACGGCCGTCGGGAGCATAAAAGACCCCCGCAAACCCTCATTCAACACACTTCGCTCTTGTGTCTTCTGAAACAAGAAATGAAGCTGATCCTGCTCCTCATCGTCTTCGCCACCAACATCATCTTCATCCACGCCGACGATCCTCCGATCATCTTCAAAACTGATTTCCACTGTCAAGAGCACACCGGAAAGTGGTGTGCCTCTGCCTTCTTCTACGAGATTGACTCCTCGTGAGTTTTTCGGAGCATCTGAGAATCTTATAGCATCATTTTTTCAAGATCTTTCGACGATGCGGTCCTGTACTTCCACTTCTGCTCTGAAAATCAAACGAAGACGGTATCAATCAAGGTCGATCCCCTTGGGGGAGATGGAGGGTTTTTCGGATTGTTGCAAGACGAGTACGAATTTGGGTACAAGATCTTCCACAACTGCACATCGTCTGGCCAGGCATGCTCCGTGCACAAAGCTCACCAGTCTGTGAGATACAATACGGACAACGTGTACGTTTTTCCTCTTCTCTACATATTTCTTCAATGTAATTTTTCTTCAGACAGACTGTGTACAACTCGGTGTACTGGCCAAAAGATTCTCTGGATCGGAACAGCGTCGCCTGCGAATTTCCTAAAGACGCATTCCATTATATACCGAAATATGGTAGTGACATTGAACCTTTGTCAAAGTATTTCGTCACATCGATGGATAAAATCACGTCTGACAAACTCGTCTATTGGACAGAGTCAAAATACGGACCTCTTTGAGTTTGCACTTGAATGCTTCAAATTCGCTCTCATGTTGAAATTCTTTCTGCAATAAACAGTTTTTCCGAATCAAGAACCAGATTCTTTTCAGTTTTGATTACTGAAAAATGTGTAATTGTTTGAAGAAGTGACCGATTGAAAAAATGCAACATCATTTCATAATATCGTTCAAAATGTTTCCGCATGTTTTCCGAAGAACAGGAAAATTATACGCTTGAATATTTTATCCCGACGTCAATCGGCTTGAACTTTCATTTGAAATTTTCTGACTAAGGGAGTGTGGTGAGGTGTGGGTGCATGAAATGTATGTTCTGGTACATCTAGAACTTTGCAGTGGGTTTCAGAACACTTTTCTCCGTTACTACCGCCGCAATGATTCCACGCTTTTTTTATTCCTGAGGTCGCGAAAACGGTTTTTCAAAGCGGACCATTGACACTGTGAGGGATGTTTAAAACCAGACCTTTTTCTCTCTTTGCGATCTGACTGTTTCTTTGAGTAACAGATCTTTCGTTGCCAAATTCAACAGATTGACCGAGTTCTTTCCAGTATTATCTGGTCTGTTATGAGATGGAAATCACTTAGTGGTGATATTGGACAGCATCGTGAAGTTAGGAGTGCATTTGAGTTTGCATGCAACAACTGCAATTTTGAGTGCAGGACTACATTCATTTCATCAGTGATTCAAAATCTTTATTTACCTTGTTAACTTCAGTGAAAGTAACAAGAATTAGAGAATCGGATAAGTACAACAACGACGGTTGATCAGACGAATGTTCAATGGCAATAGTGTTTTAATACATTTTCAAAATCATTCACAATTTTACATTTTGTCAATATTTTTCACAGTGAATGAGAAATTCGGTTAGGTAGCCTTCACAATAGGACTAAGGGAGGTGGAGAATTGAAAATTGACTATTCTATTTTTTCAGATACGTTATAATTTTTAATTTCGTTGAAAACTGAAATAAGATTGCGTCGTGTGACATGTTACAAAGACCTAACCATACACACTTCCGCACTCTCCACCGCCCAAGGCACATACGAACTTCTCTTCTTGATTTTTAAATGTTTCGAAATTGGAATACTCACCATTCTCTCTTGTTCCTCTTTCTGCTCCTTCCCTCGAATTGCTTTTCTACTGAACTAGACGTACAACTATATCTTTGCGGCGGTAGCGGTCACGACGACGGCAGAGTTTGGAGAGTCATGACGCCCTGGTCCTAATCTACAGTACTTTATGGGTCCAAACAGCTCTAGGAGCATCTCATGATAGTATAATTCATAAGTTTCTACGTGTTATCGCCCTATTCGGGCCCTAGCATGCAAAAGCGTACAATTTCATCTATGCAGCGGCAGCGGTCGCGACGACGGCAGAGTTTGGGGGGTCATGTCGCCCTGGTCCTAATCTACAGTACTTTATGGTGTCGACGAGTGGTTCTCCTTCCAGAAACCACCAATCGTCGATATTCCTGTAAATGCTGTCATTACACAACATTCACAGGAAAACAATATTTCCCTCGTTTATTTACCATTCGCCCCGCTCATTACCCCGTCGACTAACGAGCAAAACGAGGAAAATACACCGCGATCAGACCTGCAAGCGTTCCCCGCTGCGGACACAGCTGAAACGACTGCTACCGTATCCGCCGAGCGCACCGAGACCCGCTCCGCCGTTTCCGCTAATCCTAAATAATTTCAGCGTGCAGATTGATTCAATTCGTGTTCTTCTCGTTACTTTGTTTTGTTTTTTGACGATTTCGGAATGTTTCTACCGTTTTACCTTCTCCGCCGCACGTATTGATCGGTTTCTCTCGCCGCAGCCTCTCGCCGACTCGCTGTCATCCGTCTTCCAGCCGGATTCACAACGATGCCGGAGGAGCGACTATTTTTTAGCCGATAAATATCTGTATTTCCCCCCTTTCGTAACTTATTATAGCCGAATTCCGCTGAATAGCCGAATTCCGCCGACATTCTAGGTCCCCGCCGTTAGCCGATCAGCCGAACTCATATAGAGTGTTTTTCACCTTCCTCGGAGGGTTTTCACTCTAGAAATAAACCGTTATGAGTTCTAACACTTCGTACTCATTCACATAAACATTCTGCCCGCGCTAGAAACATTTCCGCTCGCCCCTTTGACCTTCGCGTTTCCTCACCCCCTTCGCTTTGGCTTCGGGATAACCGTCGTCCCAAGGAAGCCTCCGCATATGGGTCCAAACAGCTCTAGGAGCATCTCATGATAGTATAATTCATAAGTTTCTACGTGTTATTGCCCGATTCGGGCCCTAGCATACAAAAGCGTACAATTTCATCTATGCAGCGGCAGCGGTCGCGACGACGGCAGAGTTTGGGGGGTCATGTCGCCCTGCTCCTAATCTACAGTACTTTATGGGTCCAAACAGCGCTAGGAGCATCTCATGATAGTATAATTCATAAGTTTCTACGTGTTATTGCCCGATTCGGGCCCTAGCATGCAAAAGCGTACAAATTTACAAGTGCGGCGGCAGCGGTCGCGACGACGGCAGAGTTCGGGGAGTCATGTCGCCCTGGTCCAAATCTACAGTACTTTTTGGGACCAAACAGCTCTAGAAGCATCGCACAGTTGCTTTCATCGTTTTTTGAATCAATTTTTTTTAATTCCAAAGACTTACTATTCCGAACTCTCAAACTGATGGGTACGGCGGCGGAGGCTTGCATTGTACGGCAGGATGTTTTGGTTTCCAAGATGGCTGTGGTGCTGAAGAAGAAGGTGCAATTGTTTTTCTTGTTTTTCAAAGAAACTGAAACTATAAAATGCTCACCAAAATTTTTCCTGTTGCTCAAAATGTTTTTCCTGGTTTCTTGAAGCATCTCTTGTCCAATTTCGCATCTGTTGCCCGTTCTGAAGTGCGAAAGTTATTTTTATTTCTGAAAAGATGTGTTTTTCTGCAAAATTCAGTGGAAAACAGTTTGATTTTTCCGATAAACGTAAGGAAAATAAAAGAAATGAAAGATGCGCAAGCGGACATTACTGGCGTGTTTCTCGTTCATTGTTTCTCCGACGGGGCCGCTCGCTGCTTCGTCGGTCGACGAACGAGGCAAGGGGAGAGGACGCTTTCTCTCTTTCTCTCAGGTGTTTGTGTGTAAAGCGATGATCTCTCTACCACTGCTAGCTTGCGGGCCTCTCGCTTGCGTTGTGGCTGCTGCCCGAGCGAGGAAAAGGTTCCTCTGCGTCTAATCACTTTATGTTATGTCTCGTGCCTATGGGGAAAGGAGAATGCGGGACACCAACCGATGGGCTAGTGAGGGACGACTGAGAACAGGCGTTACTTTTTTGGCAGCTGAACTGACATGGAGCAATAGCAGACTGCCAAAAAATGAAAGATAAACGATGAAATACTCTAACTAAGGAAGTGTGTGAGGTGACACGGACAAATTGCGGGTCGAAGCTGGATGTTTAGCAAATTTTTCTGACGAACAAGCGAGAAACTTTTCAGATTCTTGTGGGTCATTTCAAAGAATACAGTATGCGAAGTTGGAAAACTCAGAAACTTGATCTACTGTCGTATGACATCTTCTGCACTTTCACATGTCAACGATCTTCCGTTGCTGTGTGACTTTCAAGACCTAACTTATTTGATAGCGCATAATCGGTTCTCAATAGTCAACTCTGATTTTTTGGTGAATTTCAGGTCGGCGTTTGACTCCAGGACCGGATCTTTTGCACTGTTCTGGACATGGAAAATAGGAAAGGAAAACAGTACCAAATCGGAATCAATTATCTTCATTTCAATTTCGATAATGTAAACAATGAACTCAAGTTCAGAGAGTGCCGGACCTTTCCGGTGTCCAGTAGAAAATCTCATCTGATTTGATTGAATCCATTGCTGTGAAGTAGTCCATTGGCGGCGGGTTCGAGTACGATTTTTCCAGGTCGACGAATGCATTCGGAAAAAAACAATCCACGCTATCGTTGTCGAAAGAATCCTCTGGCCAGTGAATAGTAGTGTGCAACGTAACCCTGAAAAAATGAATTGCAGCTGACAGCTATAAAAATGAACTAACTCCTTGTTCCCCCAATCACGTACTGACTGTAGTTGTTTGTGGTGTGAACAAGATTGTCCGGATCCCGAGCAAGTATGAAATACTTTGTATCCGATCTCGTAGTAGCTCTGAAGAAAACCATCACCTCCCAACGGACATGTGTGCATATTGATGGTCTTCGTGGCGTTGGTGGTGCAGAACCGGAAGTGAAGAACAGGATCATCACTCGATCTGAAACACTCAATGAGAAGGTTTTCAGAAATCCGAATAACTCACGATGAGTCCTCTTCGTAAAAATACATGGCGGCACACCATCTTCCGGTGTGTTCCTTGCAGTGGAAATCGGTCTTGAAAAGAATTGGAGGATCGGCGTAAATGACGAGGACGGTGGCGGCGAAGACGATGAGGAGCACGATCAGTTTCATTTTGGTTCAAGAAGACACCAGAGAGTGAGAAGTGTGTTGAATGAGGGTTTGCGGGGGGTCTTTTATGCTTCCGACGGTCGTTCCCGTTAACAAAAAAAATCGTATTTTTTCTTTTTTTTCTACTGTTCTTTTTTCAGTTCAATGATCATAAACGTTTCCTTCGACTCAACAGAAAACGGAGAAAGAAAAAAAAATCAGTTTTTTTTTGTTTATGGGAACGGTCGTCGGAAGCATAAAAGACCCCCCCGCAAACCCTCATTCAACACACTTCACTCTGTCCTGTTTTCTGCATCCAAGAATGAAGCTGATCCTGCTCCTCATCCGTCTTCGCCGCCACCATCGCCTTCATCCACGCCGACCCGCTCATCTTCAAGACGGATTTCAACTGCCAGCTCAAGAGGTTTCTCCAGATCCGGAGACAAGACTGTACGATACGACACTGAAGAAGAGTGAGTTCCTTCCATTTCAATTGTTAATTACGGTGTTTTTCTTCAGACAAACTGTACAACCTCATCTCTCTGCCGGGCAAGTCCTACAATGCAAACAGCAAAGATTGCTCTTTCCCAGACGTTTTCCAAGATCTTGAGCCATATCACAAACCATCACAAAAGTTCAAAGCTATTTCTGAAATCATGTCACGGGAAATATTCTTCTGGGATGTCATCCGGGTTGGAACTCACGAAGAAGTTTGAAGATCTATCGTGGAAACAACAGTATTCTAATTTGAACTTTTATCCGAATAAAATAGCTGATCATTTTTCAAAGTCAGTCAGTCAGTCACACAGTTTGAATTAGTCATTGCGCTCTATCATATCGCAACTAGATACCGATGGTATGAACTGTTCTCTAGTCGATGCGGTCTCTGCGCTGGAACTTTGCGATACATGGGCTTTTGCGCAAGGAACATTTTCGGTCCCGAGTGATAGAAACTGGCCCAACCGGCTGACTAATCAATGCCGTCTATGCACAGAAACTTTGGGATGAATGGACATGTGTGTCAGAAACATTTTTGGTCCCGGAAAATAGAAACTAATCAAGTCAGCTGTCAATCCCAACTACACTGAACCCAGATACCGGATTCAACTGACATTTCTGTGCAGTCTCTGCTCATCTTGTACAAATTGTTGTGCGGTAAAACTCTTATCAATTTCTACTCCTTATCAGTTACTTTATTATCACCTAAAAAGTTAACAGCTGTGCGGTAACATATTTTATTGTGTCGAGCAAAGGTCTATCTGAAACTTTCAGGAACCATGAAAGACATAAAATAATGTCATCAGCACATGATTTCAAGAAAAAACTAACATGAATTTTATTACTGGCGCCTTGAACCATACGTTCAGTTCCTTATCTAAACAATAAAACTGATTGACATTCAAATGTCTGAAATGGTTCAAGGCAGTGTGAAAAGAAAGCAAAGTTTCGGAAGGGAGAAGTTCGAATTTCAAGCATACAAGCAAAATCTTTTGCGCACTAGCTGACTTCTTCGGTTTTGCCATTTCGCAACAGAGGTTTTACTTTCAGACACAATACTGCTGTTTATTCTCGTTGTCTGATACATTTTAGAAGCGACACGGTTTTGGATTGAAACACTTTATTTCAACAAATAAGAACAAGTTGGAACAGTCACAAGCATCCGTGATCAGACTCAGAGAGTACCCGATTTTTCCGGCGTCCAGTAGAATACTTCATTATCCGATTCAATGCCATCCATTGCTTCAAAGGCATTCATTGGCGGCGGGTTGGAATACCATTCTCTCAGGTTGGAAAACGCATTCGGGAACACACAGTCCGAGCTTCCCTCCTCGTATGAATCTTGCGGCCAGAAAAGTGCGTTATGAACAGTTTGTCTGGAAAATGAATGCAATTCAGAGGAATTGACAGCAAGCAACTCACTCCAGATCCGTGTAGTAAGGAACGACTTGTTCATTCGTGTTGTGGGAGCAGGAACGTCCGGTAGGGGCGCAAGTATGGAACACCTTGTACCCAATCTCGTACTCGTTTTGGAAGATTCCCCAAACTCCACCGTCTCCTCCGAGGGGGTCCAGGCGGATCTGCACAGTCTTTGATGGGTACGTAGTACAGAAGCGGAAGTGAAGAAGAGGATCATCTCGAGATCTGAACAAATCTTTCTAGAAGGATATCAAAACTGTCAAATAACTCACGAAGAATCCAACTCGTAGTAATATGCCGCAGCACACCAACGACCTTCATGTTGACGACAGGTGAAATCGGTCTTGAAAATGATCGGTGGATCGGCGTGGATGACCAGGGCGGTGGCGGCGAAGGCGATGAGGAGCAGGATCAGCTTTATTGTTGGATGCAGAAGACAGGACAGAAAGAAGTGTCTTGAATGAGGGTTTGCGAGGGGTCTTTTATTCCTCCGACGGCCGTTCCCGTTAACGAAAAAAATTGTATTTTTTTCCGACTGTTCTTCTTTCTGTTCAATGATCATAAACGTTTCCTTCGACTCAATAAAAAACGAAGAAAGAAAAAATTCTATTTTTTTTGTTTATGGGAACGGCCGTCGGAAGCATAAAAGACCCCCCGCAAACCCTCATTCAACACACTTCGCTCTCTCTGGTGTCTTCTCCAACCAAAATGAATCTGATCCTGCTCCTCATCGTCTTCGCCACCAACATCATCTTCATCCACGCTGACGATCCTCCGATCATCTTCAAAACTGATTTCCACTGCCAAGAGCACACCGAAAAGTGGTGTGCCTCTGCCTTCTTCTATGAGATCGACTCCTCGTGAGTTTTTCGGAGCATCTGAAAATCTTATAGCATCATTTTTTCAAGATCTTTCGACGATGCGGTCCTGTACTTCCACTTCTGCTCTGAAAATCAAACGAAGACGGTATCAATCAAGGTCGATCCCCTTGGAAGAGATGGAGGGTTTTTCGGATTGCTTCAAGACGAGTACGAATTTGGGTACAAGATCTTCCACAACTGCACATCGTCTGGCCAGGCATGCTCCGTGCACAAAGCTCACCAGTCTGTGAGATACAATACGGACAACGTGTACGTTTTTCCTCTTCTCTACATATTTCTTCAATGTAATTATTCTTCAGGCAGACTGTGTACAACTCGCTTTATTGGCCTAGAGATTCCTTGAATCGGAACAGCGTCGCCTGCGAATTTCCTAAAGACGCATTCCATTATATACCGAAATATGGTAGTGACATTGAACCTTTGTCAAAGTATTTCGTCACATCGATGGATAAAATCACGTCTGACAAACTCGTCTATTGGACAGAGTCAAAATACGGACCTCTTTGAGTTTGCACTTGAATGCTTCAAATTCGCTCTCATGTTGAAATTCTTTCTGCAATAAACAGTTTTTCCGAATCAAGAACCAGATTCTTCTTAGTTTTGATTACTAAAGAATGTGCATTTGTTTGAAGAAGTGACCGCTTGAAAAAATGCAACATCATTTCATAATATCGTTTAAAATGTTTTCGCACATTTTCCGAAGAACACAAAGATCATTTCATACCGAAGTCAATCGACTCGAACTTTCATTTGGAATACTCTGACTAAGGAAGTGTGGTAGGGTTTGGGAGCGTGAAACGTATGTTCTGGTACATCTAGAACTTTGCAGTGGGTTTCAAAACATTGTTCTCCGTTACCACCGCCGCAATGATCCCACGATTTGCTTCTTCTTGCGGTCCCGATAACGGCTTTTTATTTCGGACCATTAATGCTGACCAAGTTCTTTCCAGTTCTATCTAGTCTGTTATGACATGAAAATAATCAGTTGTGATAGGGGACATCATCGTGCAGTTAGGAGTGCATTTGAAATTGCATACAACAACGGCAATTTTAAGTACAAAAGTATATTCATTCGAACAACTATTGAAAATGTTTATTTATCTCGTTAACTCCAATGAATGCAACAGAATTTACAGAATTGGATAAGTACAACAACGACGATTGAACAGACAAATGTTTGATGAAAAGAGTGTTTCATTTGTTTCATTCACACTTTTACATTTTGTCAATATTTTTCACAATGAATGAGAAATTCGGTTAGGTAGCCTTCACAATAGGACTAAGGGAGGTGGAGATTCGAAATTAGATTATTTTTTTTCAAATACGTTATGATTTTAATTTTCATTGAAAACTGAGAAGTGTGCGTCGTGTGACATGTTACAAAGACCTAACCATACACACTTCCGCACTCTCCACCGCCCAAGGCACATACGAACTTCTCTTCTTGATTTTTAATGACAAATGTTTTGAAATTGAAATACTCACCATAATCTCTTCCTCCCCTTTCTGCTCCTTTTCTCAAATTTCTGTTCTACTGAACTAGACGTACAACTATATCTATGCGGCAGCAGCGATCGCGACGGCGGTAGAGTTGTGGGGAGTCATGAGGCCCTGCTCCTAATCTACAGTACTTTTTGAGTCCAAACAGCTCTAGGAGCATCTCATGATAGTATGAATCCTAAGTTTCTACGTGTTTTTGCCTAATTCGGGCCCTAACATGCGAAAGCGTACAAATTTATAAGTGTGGCAGCAGCAATCGCGACGGCGGTAGAGTTGTGGGGAGTCATGACGCCCTGCTCCTAATCTACAGTACTTTTTGAGTCCACGCAGCTCTAGGAGCATCTCATGATAGTATAAATCCTAAGTTTCTACGTGTTTTTGCATAATTCGGGTTTTAGCATGCAAAAGCGTACAATTCCATCAATGCGGCGGTAGCGGTCGCAACGACGGAAGAGTAGAGAAAATCAGGACGCCTTTTTGGGACTAAACAGTTCTAGGAGCATCGCATAGTTGCTTTCATCGTTTTTTGAATCGATATTCTCAAATTCCAAAAACTTACCATACCAAACTCTCAAACTGATGGGTACGGCGGCGGGGGCGGTCGATTTTGTTGTACGGCAGGATGTTTTGATTCCCGAAATAGCTGTGGTGCTGAAAAAGAAGGTGACAATTGTTTTTCTTGTTTTTCAAAGAAACTGCAACTATAAAAATACTCACCAAAAGTTTCCCAGTCGCTCAAATTTGTTCTTCTTGTTTCTTGAAGCATCTCTTGTCCAATCTCGGATCAGTTGCCCGTTTTGAAATGCTGCAATTTTTTTATTTCTGAAAAGGTGGGTTTTTCTGCAAAGTTCAGTGAAAAACAGTTAGATTTTTCCATAAACGCAAGAAAAATAAAAGAAACGAAAGATGTGCTAGCAGACATTACTGGCGTGTTTCCCGTGTTCATGTCCCCTCCAACGGGGCCGCTCGCTGCTTCGTCGGTCGACGAACGAGGCAGGGGGAGAAGACGCTTTCTCTCTTTCTCTCAGGTGTTTATGTGTAAAGCGATGATCTCTCTACCACTGCTGGCTTGTGGGCTTCTCGCTTGCGTTGTGGCTGCTGCCCGCCCGAGGAGAACGTGTCTCTGCGTCTAATCACTTTATGTTATGTCTTGTGGCTATGGGGAAAGGAGAATGCGAGGCGCCAACCGATGGCTAGTGAGGGACGACTGAGAATAGGCGATACTTCTTCGGCATCTGGACTGACATGAAGCATCAGCAGACTGCCCAAAAATGAAAGATACACGATGAAATACTTTAACTAAGGAAGTGTGTGAGGTGACACGGACAAGTTGCGGGTCGAAGCTGGATGTTTAGCAAATTGTGTTGACAGAAAAAACATTTCAGTTTCTTCTTGATAATTTCAAATAATAGAGTATGCTAAGTTAGAAAACTGAAGAATTTGATCTATTGTCGTATGGCATCTTCTGGACTGTCAGATGTCAACGATCTTCCGTTGCAGTCTGACTTTCGAGACCTAACTCATTTTAAAGCACATAGCCAACTCTGGTTTTTTCATGTCCTTCGGGACGACGGTCAACTTCAAGACCGGATTTTCGCACTGTTCTGGATTTTGGAGGCTCCGTTCTTAAAAAAGAAGAGAACTTGTTCTTCGAGTCAAAATCAAGCCGTAACTATTGAACTTGCCTTACTATCGAACGTTGCCATGTAAGCCTGAGAGATCAAGAATCTTGCAATTGTCCCCTTTGAATCCGGAGACAACTTTTTTCACATTTCCCAGTAGCCAAAACTGGAAAGGAACACGGTACCGAAACGGAATCAATTATCTTCATTTCAATTTCGATAATGTAAACAATGAACTCAAGTTCAGAGAGAGCCGGACCTTTCCGGTGTCCAGTAGAGAATCTCGTCGGATTTGATTGAGTCCATTGCTGTGAAGTAGTCAATTGGCGGCGGGTTTGAGTACGATTTTTCCAGGTCAACAAATGCATTTGGAAAAAAACAATCTACGCTGTCATTGTCGTAAGAATCCTCTGGCCAGTGGATAGTAGTGTGCAACGTAACCCTGAAAAAAATGAATTGCAGCTGACAGCTATAAAAATGAACTAACTCCTCGCTCCCCCAATCATGTACTGACTGTAATTTTTTATGGTGTGAGCACGATTGGCCGGATCCCGAACAAGTATGGAACACCTTGTATCCGATCTCATAGTACTTCTGGAAAAAACCATCTCCTCCCAACGGACACGTGTGCATATTGATGATCTTCGTGGCGTTGGTGGTGCAGAACCGGAAGTGAAGAACAGGGTCATCACTCGATCTGAACACACACAATTGAAAGGTCTTCAGAAATCCGAATAACTCACGATGAGTCCTCTTCGTAAAAATACATGGCGGCACACCATCTTCCGGTGTGTTCCTTGCAGTGGAAATCGGTCTTGAAAAGTATTGGCGGATCGGCGCGGATGACCAGGACTGTGGCGGCGAAGACGATGAGGAGCAGGAGCAACTTCATTCTTGGATGCAGAAGACAGGAGAGAGAGCGAAGTGTGTTGAATGAGGGTTTGCGGGGGGTCTTTTATGCTTCCGACGGTCGTTCCCGTTAACGAAAAAAATTGTATTTTTTTTCCGACTGTTCTTCTTTCAGTTCAATGATCATAAACGTTTCCTTCGACTCAATAAAAACCGAAAGAAAAAAATCTATTTTTTTTGTTAACGGGAACGGTCGTCGGAAGCATAAAAGACCGTCCGCAAACCCTCATTCAACACACTTCTCACTCTCTCCTGTCTTCTGCATCCAAGAATGAAGCTGATCCTGCTCCTCATTGTCTTCGCCGCCACCATCGTCTTCACCAATGCCGATCCGCCAATCGTGTTCAAGACGGATTTCGACTGCCAGCTCGAGAGGTTTCTCCAGGTCTGGAAACGACCCTATTCTTCATTACCGCTTCTGCACAAATGATTCATTGGCAACCGTGAAGATTCAACAAGCTCTCCTCGGAGGTGATGGCTGAGCGTGGGGAATGTTCTAGAAGGAATACGAGATCGGCTACAAAATCTTTCATACTTGTTCACCATCCGGTTCTTCATGTACTCACTATGACAGACTGTACAGTACGACAAGGAAGAAGAGTGAGTTCCCTTCTTTTCAGTTGTCAATCACAGTGTTTCTTTTCAGACAAACTGTGTACAATCTCATCTCTCTGCCGGGAAAGTCCTAAGATGCAAACAGCAAAGATTGCTCTTTCCCAGACGCTTTCCAAGATCTTGAGCCATACCACAAACCATCACCGCCAACCGATCCTTTCAAAGCGATGACCGAAATCAAGTCGCGGGAAATATTCTTCTGGGATGTCATCAGAGTTGGAACTTACGGAGAAGTTTGAAGATGGATCGTGGAGACATTACTATTCTAATTCGAACTTTTATCCAAATAAAGAAGTTGACCGAAAGTTCAATCGAGTGATAGAAACTGGTCTAACCGGACTCACAAAACCAACTGCCGATCCCAACTACACTGAAACCAAATACCGGATTCAAATGACTAGATTTCTGTGCGGTCTCTGCCCATCTTGTATGAATTGTCGTGCGGTAAAACTGTTATCAATTTCAATTCCTTATCGTTTTGGTTTATTATCACTTGAAAAGTTGACTGCTGTGCGGTAACAAACTTCATTGTCTTTTACGAGCAAAGATCTAACTGAAACTTTCAGGAACCATGAAAGACATAAAATGATGTCATCAGCACATGATTTCAAAAAATTAACATGAATTTTATTACTGGCGCCTTGAACCATAGGTTCAGTTCCTTATCTGAAAAATAAAACTGATTGACATTCAACTGTCTGAAATGGTTCAAGGCAGGGCGAAAAGAGAGTAAAGACCCTTATCTGTGTAGTAGAACTGATTGAGCCTATGCGGGAAATTGGGAAGTTCATGTGAGATGACATCACACAACTGGTCGTTTGGTTTATGGACCGTTTTTCGAATCATTGTGTTGGCACAGTCTGAACAGGAGGCGGAGTTTGTAGGCTCACAATTCCTTGAACCTTGTAGCCAAATTCCCAGTATAAAAGCCGGTTTTATCGTTTTCAAAATCACTGATACGCTCAGTTACACACGCCACTTCACACTTCTTCACACACGTCTCATCCACCACATCTTCTCGGAATCGACCAATTGAGTAAGTTAAGCCATTTTTTTGATAATTTTTTGAGTAAGTTCAAACTTCAATGATCCGTTTTTTTTTCAGGAATGAAGCTGATTTTCCTGGTCTTCTTGGCCACTGCTTTCATCGGCACACACGCATTCGTCCCGATCATCTTCGACACGGAGTTCACTTGTATGAACGCACCAAAAATTTGGTGCGTTTCGGCGTTTTTCTTCGATATCGACGACTCGTGAGTTGCTAAAAGTTTTCAAAATTCTACATTCTGACAGAGTTATTCCAGATCTAAGGATGACCCGCTGCTTTACTTTCGTTTCTGTTCTGGGAATAGAACCGAAAGAGTAACCCTGACGGTTAAAGACCCGGGAGGTGACGGTGGCCTGTGGGGAATTTTTCAAGAGGAGTACGAAATAGGATACAAGATTATGCATTCGTGCAACGCTGAACTCGACTGTATCTATCATACTAACCCTCAGCAGATATTTTATTGGTATAACAGTCCACCGTAAGTTTTGAAATTGTCACTCTTTTATACATAGTTTACGATATCTCTTTTTTTCAGAAAATATGTGCGCAACACCTTCATCTGGCCGCATCACGCTCATGATTACAATAGTGATGCCTGCAAATTTCCCGAAGCCTTCAAAAATTTGGACGGATATTATGACCATCCCGCGCCGCCAACCGATCCGTTCTATCTTGACGATTCCGACCGTCAGTACAGTTTATTTTCACATACGTGGACTCAACGATACTATGGAAGAAATTATTGACTCTCTGTGATTTGTCGTTTTCTCGATTGTTCACATTGTTCGATTACATTTCTTGAACCGGCGGTTTCGAAATGAATACGTTTTTTCTCTAGAACTCTTGGAAGCAAGTCTTGGGCAAAAACTTGTGTGACAGAAAAAACTTAGTTTGGGCAGATTTTAGCAATTCAGTTCTCTTTGTCCTATCGGCTACCATTTAGGAAGTTTTTCAAAGTTACAAATCTTCTTCTCGTTTCAACTGGATACTAGATTCAAAAATGAACTGATTCCCAGTTTAGGCGGTCTTTGCTCAATTTACACAGTGTTCTGCGGTAACACTCTGATCACCTCAAATTTTCTTATCAGTTGTGTCTGTGATCAATGTGCTGTGAGAAATAAAACTTGGTACCAAGGTCAAAAGTTCAACGCGACAAGAGCTGTGTACGCAAAAAACCAGGGAAGAATGGAAAAACGGTGTTTTGAATAAATAGGACTTTCCAGAAACAAAAAGTTGTGGTCGAAGAACAATGTCATCGGCACGTGGTTTTAAAGAACAAAAAAGAACGCTGTGACATGTCGTGTGCTCGTTTTCTCTTTTTCCCATCGTTCAGTTTGAATTTGTGGGTCCCTGGTGATAAGTGCTAATACCAGTGTTCTGAAGAGTAGTTGTGAAAGTCACAAACAATGAAAAGAAAAGGAGCCATCCTAGTAACAAACCGCTGTAATATCAAAGTTGTCCTGACTCTGAAGAATATCAGAAATTGATATCAAGCAGCTATAAATCCCAATCACACAGAAAACAAGTTCTCGGGATTCGCGATCTGGGTCTTACTTTCTTCTAGTCTATGCGATAATCTGCTCATCTTGTACGAATTGTTGTGCGGTTAAACTCATATCAAGTCCAAATTCCTTATCAGTTATTTCATTATCACTTTCGAAAGTTCACAGCTGTGCGGTAAGACACTTCATTGTGTCGAGCAAAGATCTATCTGAAACTCCCAGGAACCATGAAAGACATAAAATAATGTCATCAGCACATGATTTCAAAAAAACTGACATGAATTTTATTACTGGCGCCTTGAACCATAGGTTCAGTTCCTTATCTAAACAATAAAACTGATTGACACTCAACTGTCTGAAATGGTTCAAGGCAGGGTGAAAAGAGGGTAAACACTCGGAAGGGAAGAAGTTCAAATTTCAAGTCTTGTTAGTGAATCAAGCTCTTTCCTAGTGCAATTAGGCTCCGCGGCAAATGGCAACCGTGACATTTCACAACCGGATCTTTTGCAACTTTTCACGTTTCGCTACTACGACGTTTTGCAACCGTGACCCTTGGAAATCAGACATTTTGCTACTGGTACACGTCGCAACCGTTTTCCTGTTGAAAAAGGCAGCTTTTGTAACTTTTTTGGTAGCGAATGTCTGGTTGTGAAATGTCACGGTTGCCATTTGTTGCGGATTTGTTGTTGACTTGTTCATAACATTCTTCAACCCGAAGTCAATCACAATTACTTTGGACCCAGATAATCGATTCAGATAACTAAAGTCTGTGCGGTTTCTGCTCATCTTGAACAGTTAGTCGTGCGGTAAAACACTTATCAGTTTGTATTTCTTATCAGTTATTTTGCTATCATTTGAAAAGTTGACTGCTGTGCGGTAACACATTACAGTGTCTCCTACGAGCAAAAATCTAGCTGAAACTTCTAGCCTTTCGAAAAAGTCGTAAAAGACATAAAATAATGTCATCAACACATGATTTCAAAAAAAACTAACATGAATTTTATTACTGGCGCCTTGAACCATAGGTTCAGTTCCTTATCTAATTAATAAAACTGATTGACATTCAACTGTCTGAAATGGTTCAAGGTAGAGTGAAAAGAGAGTGAAGACCCGGAATGGAGAAGTTTGGATTCCAAGCTTTAGTGAATCAAGCTTTTACCACGTGCAAAAAATGTGTTTTTTTCTACTCAAAAAAATTTATTTGGATTCCGACAATTTGACTCCGCAATAAATGGCAACCGTGACATTTCACCACTAGACCTCTTGCAACTTTTTCACGTTTTGCTATTACGACGTTTGGCAACAGCGACCCGTGGAAATCAGACATTTCGCTACCGATGCTCGTCGCAACCGTTTTTCTGCTGAAAAAGGCAGCTTTTTGTCACTTTTTGGTTGCGACGTGTACCAGTAAATGTCTGGTTTCCAAGGGTCACGGTTGTAAAATGTCGTAGTGGCGAAACGTGAAAAAGTTGCGAACCGTCTGGTTGTGAAATGTTACGGTTGCCATTTGTTGCGGATTTGTTGTTGACTTGTTTATAACATTCTTCAACCTGAAGTCAATCCCAACTACATTGAACCCAGATACCGGATTGAAAAAACTCAATTTCTGTGTGGTCTCTGCTCATCTTGTACGAAATGTCGTGCGGTAAAACTCTTATCAGTTCATATTTCTTATTAGTTATTTTATTATCACTTGAAAAATTGTCAGCTGTGCGGTAACACACTTCATTGTGTCGAACAAAGATCTAGCTGACACTTCTAGTCTTTTGAAGAAGTCGTGAAAGACATAAAATAATGTCATCAGCACATGATTTCAAAAAAACTAACATGAATTTTATTACTGGCGTCTTGAACCATACGTTCAGTTCCTTATCTAAACAATAAAACTGATTGACATTCAACTGTCTGAAATGGTTCAAGTCAAGGTGAAGAGAGGGTGAAACTCGGAAGGGAAGAAGTTCAGATATCAAGCCTTGTTTGTGAATCAAGCTCTTACTTGCAGTTTCTTTCCACTCAAAGACTCAAGAAAATCCATTCGGATTCGACAATTGAGATTATAACCTATCCATTATAACAAGCCAAATCTATTCCAGTCACCACGTGCATCTCCCTTGAGAACAAGTCCCTCTGCTCTGCTGAAAACTTGTTTATATAATTCTTCAACCCAAAAAGCTCAAATGTCTGTGTAAGATTTTTAGCAACCACTAAATTGGCGTATGAAACCAATCCAGGTTCCCTTATCTGTGCACTGAAACTGATTGAGCTATGCGGGAAATTCGATAGTTCATGTGAGATGACATCACACAACTGGTCGTTTGGTTTATGGACCGTTTTTCTAACCACTGCGTTGGCACAGTCTTAACAGGAGGCGGAGTTTGTAGGCTCACTATTACTTGAACCCTGTAGCCAAATTCCCAGTATATAAGCCAGTTTTATCGTTTTCAAAATCACTGATACGCTCAGTTACACACGACACTTCACACTTCCTACGTCTCATCCACCACAACTTCTCGGAATCAACCAATTCAGTAAGTTATGCCCCATTGTCAAAATCAAATTTTGCCTGTTTTACAGTAATGAACATTCCGCTTCTGATCTTCTTGGCCACCGCTCTGGTTGGTGCCGTCTGTGCAGATAAAGTGATTGATTTTGAAACCATCATCCACTGCCCTTATGACCGATGGTGTGCCTCCATCTATTTCTGGGAGATGGACTCCTCGTTAGTTATGACAAGACTTTGATATTATTTTAGTAGACTATTTCAGTTCCGACGATGACCCAGTTATGTACATACGTTTTTGCACATCAGAACACACAAGATCATTTATCAGGAGAGTCGAAGCTATGGGAGGAGATGGCAGTTGGTGGGTTATTCCGAGAGATTTTCAAACCCATTATGAAATAACATACAAAATCTTCCATACATGCCACCCATTGGGTAGAAAGTCTTGCGAGGTCGACGGACCAGTCAAAGTCATTGACTACTCTATGCCAATCAAGACGTTCCCCTACAGAGAAGTATATTGGAGTGTAAGTGTTCCTGTCTCAACGTCTTTCTGTACGAGTTTCATTTTCAGTCATCAAGAGCGTACTGAAATCAGCTTGGGGAAACCCATTTTCAAGCAAAACGATCTTGACGGTTGTGTAGTCCCGGAAGCTTTTTACGGCGTTCATCATCATAATCGGTACGGAAGCGACCCGTTTGGTTACCACGAAAGTGATATTGGGAGACTGAACTACTGGATTAACGATCAGAGGTTCAATGTCAGTTTGTACGATTAATACATACAAAATTCTTGATGAACATTCTTTCTCTGAAAAAATATCGTGTTTAATAAATTTTGTCTACTGCACGGGTTGTTCTCAAGTTTTCTAGGGTGTCTGCTCCACCATCTATTACAACTACAAAAAATACACTTCTGCTGATAACACCTTATCAAAAAAGGTTCGAATCACAAATCTCCGCAAAAAATGAGATAGTTGGGTGAAACTTAGGAAAAAGAGAAAGCTTATGGGTCTAGCCTACTGAAATGTTTGGGGTTTCGGCGCCATAACAAAAAGTAAACACAGATGACATGATAGTGTTTATGTCTTCGGCAGTTTGGAGCAGAAATGTTGATTGTTGCTCTCAATCATCTAAAAACAAAGAGAACTTTGTGAAAATGAGAAATGAGAGGTAGAACTAGGTAGAACTAGGTAGAACTACAAGATTGTTGGATTCATAGCCAGTTTCGGACTGTTTCTTAGTCCCCACGGAGTTTTGAACTTTCTATTTCCTATTCTGTGAAAAAGTTCTGCGTCAATATCATTATCATTGCCAATTTCTTATCAACAACTCCTATACTCCCTCCGAAGATTGATCGCTGTACTCCCGTGGACTTTGTTTTGTATAGTGACAAAAAACCAAACTTCCTGCCTCTCGAAAAATCATACCATTTTTTTGAGAAAGTGAGAGTCATGTGATGAAAATAAGAAAAACACTTTGGTTTTTTTAATTGAACATTCCGTTCTCTCTTTTCTGTGAAAATGAAAGATGATTTAGAAGAGAGAAATTGAGAAGACGAAAAGTTTTGACGGTTTTATCAAGTGACAAATGGATTCTGAAGGATCTAGAGAACTTTGTGTGTGTGATGGGTTTGGGGAATGTGAAAGGGTACCGGAATCTGAAACTTTCAGTGTCTTGCTAGGGATTATGAACAGATGAAGATTACAAATGCTCAAACCTCGAAACTCGAAAATCAAACAACTTTATTGATGTGTATCATTTGAAATTAGTTCCAGGTCCCTACACCCATTTTGACAGATTTCGATTTTCGAACCTATCAGGTCTCGCGGAGCCCGACTGATAAGGAGCTGTGACCCAAGTCGGTGCACATGGACTACAGTAGTCCCCTACTACCCACCGCTATCAATAACTTCCTCAAAGGCACACGTTGGTCGAGTTTTACAGAGAACGGGTTATATACTCAATCCTTGAACAAAAATCAACAAGGATCCGATTCCAATAACCCCACTTTTTCAGCTGACGCTTCCCATTTCCCATTGCATTCTTCATCCAATCTATCCCGTGCATTCATCACAAGAACATCATGCGATTCCACCAATTGCCGATGTGGTTTGCCGTTTGCTATGATTGGGCGTGTCACCTCGATCCGCAAGTTCTCAAAATCTCTTCTAACCTTGCGTGGGCGCCGATTGCAATAACAGATTCCAGTAGAAAATTGTAAGGAGGCGGAGTTTACAGGCTCACTATTCCAGGAACTGATTCGCAAGAAATTTGGTATAAAAGCAGGGTTCACTCGGTAGAGAAGTCACATTTCAGCTGATGAAGCTCAAATGTCAATTAGTTTTGCTTTTTGATAGCAGAGTTCTATCCAGTCAAATGTTTTCTCTAACTTCACTTCTTTTTCAATCCCTTTTCAGCTTTTTTCCATTCGAAGTTACCAGTGATGTCATCCGCCCTCATCGCCTTTATCGCCGTTGCCGCCGTCGTCACCATCGTCTCCGCTGACCCGCCATTGAAGTTCGAGACCACCTTCCAATGCAACGAAGGCCATCATAAGAAGTGGTGCGCGGCAGCCTACATATACGAGCTGGACTCAAGGTAAGTTGTTTCAAACTTTGAAAATTTTCTACAATTATGAATTTCAGCTCAGCCGACGACCCGATCGCGTACTTCCGTTTTTGTACGAAACATCGCTCAAAGAATGTCACTTTTGAAATGGCCCCGTTGGGGGGAGACGGAGGAATGATGGGACTCTTCCAGCGGCACTACGAAATAGGAGTGCAGGTCTTCCATACCTGTTCGCAATCAGCCCGCTCCTGCACGCCGATCATCTGGCGGTATGTGCCCTACGCCACCGATGACATGTGAGTTTCCTGAAAAAACTTCATCGCTTCACATATTCTTTTCAGGCAACTGATAGAAAATATATTCTATCTGCCGGTCAACGCCCATCCCGACTCTTGCGAAGTGCCATCAGCTTTCAAGGGAGTGGAAGGCTGGTACAGCAATCCGCCGCCGGAGGATCCCTTCACCTTCCACCGCCGAGACCTCAAACACACCTACCTGTGGAACTCACAGGTAGGTGTGGTGGTTTGAAGTCTCCCTCCGGCTGCAGTTCTGTTGCTTCCGTCTGGCCTCCCGTCGTGCTCCTGTTCGCTCCCACTCGATCCGTCTCCGTCTCCCTCAACGTCTCGCTTCTCTTCGGCGTCTTCTGCCACCTACTCCACTTCCTCTTATCCTCTTCTCTGAAAGTTCCGTTTCTGAAGAACTTCTATCTGACAAATCGTCATGTTCCGTGATCCCCCGACTCTTTTTCTTCTAGCTGTCACTCAGGAAGAATTCCTCTGTTTCTGAATATAAGCAGCTCAACTTCATTGGTTCATGTCTTTTACTGTCAGTTCTCTTTCTGTGCACCAGTTGTTTTGCCTTCCGCTGAATACTTGTTTTTTTTACTTTTATTGAATCTCCAATAAAGTTACCATAGTTGAAAGAGTCTATACTTTGGAATGCAAAAAGATCCCGTGGACTTTGTTTTGTACAGTGACAAGAAACAAAAACTCCTGCCTCTCAAAGAATCACACCACTTTTTTAAAAAAGTGGAGAGTCGTGTGATGAAAATAAGATAAACACTTTGGTTTTTTTTGATTGAACAGTCTGTTATCTTTTCTGTGAAAATGATTGACGGCTGCCATAAAAAATGATTTAGAAGAGAGAAATTGAGAAGACGAAAAGTTTTGACAGTTCAAGCAAGTGACAAATGAATTCTAAAGGATCTAGAGAACTTTGTGTGTGTAATGGGTTTGGGGAATGTGAAAGGGTACCAAAATCTGAAAGTTTTAGAATCAAGCAGGGGATTATGAACAGATAACATGGAAGTTAGATGCCGTCTTGGTAGCCAGAAGCTGAAGCCACCAACAAAAATCAACAAGGATCAAATTCCAATGGTCCCACTTTTTTCAGCTGACGCATTTCCCATTGCATCATGCATCCGCTATATCCCATGCATTCATCACAAGAACATCAGGCGATTCCACCAATTGCCGTTGTGGTTTTTTTCTTAATTTTTTCTCGTTCGGCTCGCTGCCATGATTGATCGTGTCACCTTGTTCCCTTTGCAATTTCTCAAAATCTCTTCTAACCTTGCGTGGGCGCCGATTCCAACGAAAAATTCTGATAGAGAATTGTAAGGAGGCGGAGTTTACAGGCTCACTATTCCAGGAACTGATTGGCACAAAATTTGGTATAAGATCAGGGTTCATTGGGTAGAGAAGTCACATTTCAACTGATAAAGCTCACATGTCAATTAGTTTTGCTTCTTGATAACAGAGTTCTATCCAGTCAAATGTTTTCTCCTTTACATTCCAATCTTCCAGTGATGCTCTCCGCCCTCAACGCCATCGTCGTCGCCGCCGTCGCCATCACCATCGTCTCCGCTGATCCGCCGCTGAAGTTCGAGACCACCTTCCACTGCAACGACGGCCATGGGAAGTGGTGCGCGGCGGCGTACTTCTTCGAGCTTGACGCAAGGTAACTTGTTCCAAACTTTGAAAGTCTTCTACAATTCTGAATTTCAGCTCGCCTGATGACCCACTGGGGTACTTCCGCTTCTGCACAAAGCACCGCTCGAAGACCGTCAGTTTTGAAATGGCCCCGTTGGGGGGAGACGGAGGAATGATGGGACTCTTCCAGCGGAACTACGAGATCGGCGTGCAGGTCTTCCATACCTGCTCACACTCCGCCCGCTCCTGCACGCCGATCATCTGGCAGTATGTGCCCTACGCCACCGAAACCACGTGAGTTCCAGAAGAAACTTCATCGCTTCATACATTCTTTTCAGGCAACTGATAGAAAATACATTCTATCTTCCCACTGACACCATCGATGCCCATGCGGACGCATGTGAAGTGCCATCAGCCTTCAAGGGAGTGCAAGGCTGGTACAGCCATCCGCCGCCGGAGGAGCCGTTTACGTTCCACCGCCGAGACTTCAAACACACCTACCTGTGGAACTCCCAGGTAGGTGTCGTTTGAAGTCTCCCTCCGGCTCCAGTGCTGTTGGCTTCATCTGGCCTCCCGTCGTGCTCCCGTCTGCCATCCACTCGCTCCGTCTCCCCCAACGTCTCCCCCAACGTCTCCCTTCGGCTCCATTGCTGCTGGCTCCATGTGGCTTCTCGTCGTGCTTCCCGTTTGCTCTCCACTCGCCCCACTCCGTCTCCCCCAACGTCTCACTTCGGCGTCTTCTGCCACTAATCACCCTCCCTCTTTTTTCCCCATCCTCTTTCTCGGAAAGTGCCGCTTCTGAAATACTTTCAACTGACGAATCGTCATGTTCCTCCATCCCCAACTTCTTCTCTTCTAGCTCTCTTTCTCAATCAGGAAGAGCTTCTCTGTTTCTGAATGTGAGCAACTCAACTTCCTGTCCTTCAATGTCAATTCTCTTTCTGTGCACCAGTTGTTTTCCCTTTCTCCGAATACTTCAATAAAATACCCACAGTTGAAACAGTCAACTCGTTTTTTGTTTTTTCAAGTCCTGACAGACTTGCTCTAGTAACAGATGTTGAGGTCAACCACATCGCTTGCGGAAAACGCTCTCCATATTTTGTCTTTAAAAACGACTGCGGAAACTGTGCAAACAGTCGGTCTCACATCCATTTTGACTACTAATAAGACGGCAGTCTCCTCTCGCTTGTCAGGCCAAGAGAATAGATCACGAGCGGTGTTGTGCGACTGATACGAGAAAGAGAAAGTGACGGAACAGATTCAAGGATTCTCGAACTTTGTCACTTCCTATTCCTGGGTACAGTTTGGTTACAGGAACACACCAAAACAGGTAAAATGCAACTGACTTGAACAAGATAATGTCACCTCTACTTTGGAATGCAACACGATTTCGTGGACTTTGTTTTGTACAGTGACAAGAAACAAAACTCCCGCCTCTCAAAGAATCACACCACTTTTTTGAAAAAGTGGAGAGTCATGTGATGAAAATAAGATAAACATTATGGTTTTTTTGATTGGACGTTCCGTTATCTTTTCTGTGGAAATGATTGACGGCTGCCATAAAAGATGATTTAGAAGAGAGAAATTGAGAAGACGAAAAGTTTTGACAGTTCTATCAAGTGAAAAATGAATTCTAAAGGATCTAGAGAACTTTGTGTGTGTAATGGGTTTGGGGAATGTGAAAGGGTACCGGAATCTGAAACTTTTAGGGTCTAGCTGGGGATTATGAACAAATGCAGATAAAAAATGCTCAAACCTCGAACAAAACGCAACAAAGATCAAGTTCCGATGATCCTACTTTTTCAGCTGACTCATTTTCCATAACATCATCCATCCGCTATATCCCATGCATTCATCACAAGAGCATCATGCAATTCCACCAATTGCCGATGTGGCTCGCCGTTTGTTTTTTTGCATATCTTCTCAATTGACCCGCTGCCATGATTGATCGTGTCACCTCGTTCCACTCTCGAGTTCTCAAAATCTTTTCTAACCTTGCGTGGGCGCCGATTGCAACAAAAGATTCCGATAGCACATTGTAAGGAGGCGGAGTTTACAGGCTCACTATTCCAGGAACTGATTGGCACAAAATTTGGTATAAAAGCAGGGTTCATTGGGTAGAGAAGTCACATTTCAACTGATAAAGCTCAAATGTCAATTAGTTTTGCTTTTTGATAACAGAGTTCTATCCAGTCAAATAGTTTTTTCCAACTTCACGTTTCTCTCAATTCCTTTTCAGCTCTTTTACATTCCAAGTTTTCAGTAATGTTCTCCGCCCTCATCGCCTTCATCGCCCTCATCACCGCCGCCACCGTCGTCACCATCGTCTCCGCTGACCCGCCATTGAAGTTCGAGACCACCTTCGTCTGCCTGGAACCCCATGGGAAGTGGTGCGGTGCGGCGTACTTCTTTGAAATGGACTCCAGGTAATTTGTTCCAAACCTTGAGCACCTTTTACAATATGAATTTCAGCTCACCCGACGACCCGATAGCCTATTTTAGGTTTTGTACAAAATATCGCTCGAAGACCGTCAGTTTTGATCTTGCGCCGCTCGGGGGAGACGGAGGAATGATGGGACTCTTCCAGCGGCACTACGAAATAGGAGTGCAGGTCTTCCATACCTGCTCACACTCCGCCCGCTCCTGCACGCCGATCTACTGGCAGTATGTGCCCTACGCCACCGAAACCACGTGAGTTTCCAGAAGAAACTTCATCGCTTCATATATTCTTTTCAGTCAACTGATAAAAAATCTGTTCTACTTGCCGTATGGTATCGATGCCCAGTCCTGCGATGTGCCCAGTGCGTTTAAGGGAGTGGAAGGCTGGTACAGCCATCCGCCGCCGGAGAAGCCGTTTACGTTCCACCGCCGAGACTTCAAACACACCTACCTGTGGAACTCCCAGGTAGGTGTGGTGGTTTGAAGTCTCCCTCCGGCTGCAGTTCTGTTGCTTCCGTCTGGCCTCCCGTCGTGCTCCTGTTCGCTCCCACTCGATCCGTCTCCCCCAATGTCTCCCCCAACGTCTCCCTTCGGCTCCATTGCTGCTGGCTCTATCTGGCTTCTCGTCGTGTTCCCGTTTGCTCTCTACTCACCCCACTCCGTCTCCTCCAACGTCTCACTTCGGCGTCTTCTGCCACTCATCACCCTCCCTCTTTTTTCTCATCCTCTTCCTCAAAAAGTGCCGCTTCTGAAATACTTTCAACTGACAAATCGTCATGTTCCTTCATCCCCAACTTCTTCTCTTCTAGCTCTCTTTCTCAATCAGGAAGAGCTTCTCTGTTTCTGAACGTGAGAAACTCAACTTCCTGTCTTTCATTGTCAATTATCTTTCTGTGCACCAGTTGTTTTCCTTTTCGCTGAATGCTCTGTATTTTTTTCCCGTTGTTTCTTCGTTGCTATCAATTCAAATTGATTGTATTTCCATACTCTTATTGAATCTTCAATAAAGTACCCACAGTTGAAAGAGTCAACTCGTTTTTTGTTTTTTCAAGTCCTGATAGACTTGCTCTAGTAACAGATGCTAACCAGCTCGTCGGTGGAAAACGCTTTCTGTCTTCCCGATTTCGTCTTCAAAAACGACTGCGGCAACCTGTGCAAACAGTCCGTCGCACAACTATTTTGACTACTGATAAGACGGCAGTCTCTTCTTGTTAGCGAGGACAAAAAACACATCACGAGCGGTGTTGTGTGTTTGATAAGAGAAAGAGAAAGTGACAAAACAGATTAATGGATTCTCGAACTTTGTCACTTCCTATTCCTGGGTACAGTTTGGTTACAGGAACACACCAAAACAGGTAGAATGCAACTGACTTGATCGAGATGATAAAACCTCAATGCAACAAGATATATGCCATAGGGACGAGAAAAGTAAACCACTTTCCAACCATGGCCGCAGATGACCCGTTTGTTTGGTTTCAAAGATGTACAAAGGACCGGTCGGTCAACGTGTATCTGGACATTGATGACGCCGGAGATGGAGGACTCTGGAGAGCTCTTTCCATGCAAGGTTACCACGAGATTGCCCGTGTGATTTATCACAGCTGCCATCAGAAATACGCCGACAACTCCGACCCACACTCACCAATTTCGCAATGTGAGTGCTCAAGTGGTTGGAAGAACATCTAGCGTGGATTGTGAGTGAACTATGAACCTGATTACTCGACTTGGGGAATCATCGACACACACTTCTCGACATCAAACGGATCACTTTCTTACCGGTTTAAAGATGCACTGTGCAAGCTGCCCACGGAGTTCGCCAACATCAGCAGAGGAGATTATCCAACGCTTCCGAGATTCTACGGTGTGACTTCATGATTCCAAGAAGGTACAAATCACTGGCGAGTGGAAAGGAAGAGTCATGGACATGCGATGTCAGGACTTGGTGGTGAATGGAGCGAACTCGTCGATCCTGTAATCGTAATTGCTTAGGTTCACTTATTTGTGGGTTCTTTTTTTTTCAAAATTTCATTCATCCGAATAAATAAGGTCACTTTTCAAAATCTATGCTCTGAATTTTTTGGGTACAAACTTGGAGATGGAGAGTGTAAGTTGGTGGGTCTAGTGACGATGTTTTCTTCGTTGTCTATTTCTCTCGATTAGTGTGGAGTCTTGTGTAAACAATTTGTCCCACTGATAACATTGAATTTGACAATTTTTGGCTACTGGCACAATTCATCAAATTTTAATGATTCTGGTTGCTAACAAGATGCTTCCAAGTTATGTCATGTGGATCTGTTTGGAGCCGAACTCTCCATTTCTCTCAGTTATCACTGGCTCCACTCCATTGTTTCGAGTTCCATGCGCCGCAGAACAACTGACGCCCAGAAGTTTTTTTTCAACTTCTCTGCTTGCCTGGGATCATTTCGATCTATGGGTTAATTGCAATCTATCACTTTCATACACTTCTGGCTCCTAGAAATGCATGCATAGATAAAGGAGGCGAACTGCCCCCGCGTCAGGAGACGTGTTCTTGTGATCCCGCCCCAGTGGTCTTAATTTTCTCTGTTTGCCTGAAAATCTACTAATTCAATGGTTTCTAACATGTTCCATACACCCACGGATGGCACACCCACGCTTGACTCTACCCGGTATAAAAGGGCGCCAAGGCAGAAGAACTGCACGCTCATTCTTTCCAATCATCGAAGTGATCTACAACTAAGATTCAACCAAAATGGTAAGAATCCTTCACAATCGCCCAACTTTTATGCAATTTTCAGACGGAGCGTCTACTCATCTATTGTGCTTTGGTGTCTGCAGTACACGGAAACATCTTTGGAATCTATGTACACCCGACATTACGATTCAATACGACGCTGATTTGTGACTTGGAGCCGCATAACACCTGGTGCTTCCAGATGTTTTTCTACGAATTGGATATCACGTAAGTTTTTTTTTTATTTCATGGAGATCGCAAAACTTGTAATAACAGTTTTAATAACAAAATAACGTACCATTTTTCCTAAATGTGGATTGTCTTGCAGTTCGCCGAACGACCCGCTCCTTTTCCTACAAGGATGCACTGAGGAGAACAGCGTCAATATCTACGAAGTGATCAACGGAATTGGAGGCGACGGCGGTTGGGGAGGCATGTGGCAAAAAAACTACGAAATAACACGCATCACCTACCATACATGCGTCGAAAATCAGGATATTTGGAAGACTTGCTCCTGCTCCCCGGATCATAAATACATCGGATATAATGGTCAATTCATCGTCCAAATTCAATACCAGTATATCAACTACGGTACATAGTAAGTTAACCATCAAAAGTTCTACATTGTAAGAATGATTATTTAGCGACGACCTCGTGAACACTAACTTCCACCTTCTTCACAACAACTATGACCTGAAAGACGAGACATGCCGATACCCAGAGATTTTCAAAGAGATGAATCAACATGACTACAAACACCCATTGCCGGAGTTTGACTGGTGTGATTTTGAGTGGCAGTACAACAATCCAGGAAAGGAGAACTTCAAGATTTGGAAGGCGGAACCATCTCGATGAGTCAAGGGCTTCTTACCCCACTTCGTTTCCTCTTCCGCCACTTCGTTTCCTTTTCCGCCACTTTGTTTCCTCATCCTCCACTTCGTTTCCCCATTCAGCACCACTCTTTCTTCTCAAAATAGGCTAGATACATCCGAGTATTGATAGTGGTTTACTAAACGGTTTTGCATTTGTTTTCCAGTCATCTAGTAAACCCAGAGAACTTCAAATGTCCTGGCCTACTTTCTCCCTGTAGCCTAGCATGCATTCATTCGAGTTTTGATGTGTTTTGCTTTCAACCTACTTCACATTTTCTTGCATCTCTTATTTCGTTACATCTTCCTTTCAAAAATCATGCTTTGACTGAATAAATTGTGATCAAACTCAGAAAGATGGAAAGAGCCAACACTGAAAGCGGTGTTTTTGTGTTATTTCGGCGATAAATTGAAATAACAACAGTTCCAGCGTGTTCTACGTTACATTTGGACTGCCACGTAGGAAACATTGAGCAAGAACACTACTTTCAGTGAAATTCCTCCCAAATTTTGCGTTTTCTCTCCGGAAATCCAACATAAACGGCTTGATTGTTGGGAAAATACCTCTTGCGGTATTTTCTGAGCGGAGTACGGTGCGCAAAGTCCGCAGACACCACCACGGCACATTGCACCTCGCGAACAATTTATTATGAATTTTGGTCGCTTTTCCGGCAAATATTATGAATTTTCTCTATAATTTTTTGGTCATAATTTAGCTCAAGGTGAGGTTTTTTCATTTTAATAAGTTTCCTCTTGGGAACCCTTGTTATAAAAGGTTTTATGGTCTAATTTGGATTGTTCGCCGTCCGCGAACACGATGGTGAATAAATTACCTTTCTTTCATGAGTTTGTCGGCGAGTTTCCCCTCTCTCTCTCTGCTACTTTACCTGGATTTCCTTTTTATAAACTGGGTACAATCAATGAATGCTTTCTTCAGAACGGTTTTCCTCTACTCAATTTGTTAGATTTTTGAATTTCGTCAAGTCGTCGTTGCCGGATAGAAAGACGTCGACAGTGGTAAGTTTTTTAAAAACTTGGAAATCAGGATTGAGAGAATGAACACAAAACTGCGATGCTTTTGAGGCATATTCCATTCTGAATGGCCATCAGGAACAGGGCTCAGAAACTTTGTTTTACTGTGAAAATCGTCGCACAATCTAGAAATTCGTCTGTACTTTTATTGAATCTCCAATAAAGTTACCATAGTTGAAAGAGTCTATACTTTGGAATGCAACAAGATCCCGTGGACTTTGTTTTGTACAGTGACAAGAAACAAAAACTCCTGCCTCTCAAAGAATCACACCACTTTTTTGAAAAAGTGGAGAGTCATGTGATGAAAATAAGATAAACATTTTGGTTTTTTTGCAAACAGTTTGTATCACAGCTATTTTGACTACTGATAAGACGGCAGTCTCTTCTTGTTAGGTAGAACAAAAAACACATCACGAGCGGTGTTGTGTGATTGATAAGAGAAAGAGAAAGTGACAGAATAGATTTATGGATTTTCGAACTTTGTCACTTTCAATTCCTGGGTACAGTTTGGTTACAGGAACACACCAAAACAGGTAGAACTCAATTGACTCGATGGAGATGATATCACCTCCATGCAACAAGATACATGGCATAGGGACAGGAAACGTACACCACTTTCCAACCATGACCGCAGGTGACCCGTTTGTTTGGTTTCAAAGATTTACAAAGAACGGGTCGGTCAACGTGTCTCTCTGGATATTGATGACGCCGGAGATGGAGGACTCTGGAGAGCTCTTTCCATGCAAGGTTACCACGAGATTGCCCATGTGATTTATCACAGCTGCCATCAGAAAAACGCCGACAACTTCGACCCACACTCACCAAATTCGCAATGTGAGTGCTCAACTACCGGTGATTGGAAAAACATCTAGCGTGGATTGTGAGTGAACTATGAACCTGATTACTCGACTTGGGGAATCATCGACACACACTTCTCGACATCAAACGGATCACTTTCTTACCGGTTTAAAGATGCACGGTGCAAGCTGCCCACGGAGTTCGCCAACATCAGCAGATGAGATTATCCAACGCTTCCGAGATTCTACGGTGTGACTTCATGATTCCAAAAAGGTACAAATCACTGGCGAGTGGAAAGGAAGAGTCATGGACATGCGATGTCAGGACTTGGTGGTAAATGGAGCAAACTCGTCGATCCTGTAATCGTAATTGCTTAGGTTCACTTATTTGTGGGTTCTTTTTTTTTCAAAATTTCTTTCAACCGAATAAATAAGGTCACTTTTCAAAATCTATGCTCTGAATTTTTTGGGTACAAACTTGGAGATGGAGAGTGTAAGTTGGTGGGTCTAGTGACGATGTTTTCTTCGTTGTCTATTTCTCTCGATTAGTTTGGAGTCTTGTGTAAACAATTTGTCCCACTGATAACATTGAATTTGACAATTTTTGGCTACTGGCACAATTCATCAAATTTTAATGATTCTGGTTGTTAACAAGATGCTTCCAAGTTATGTCATGTGGATCTGTTTGGAGCCGAACTCTTCCATTTCTCTCAATTATCACTGGCTCCACTCCATTGTTTCGAGTTCCATGCGCCGCAGAACAACTGACGTCCAGAAGTTTTTTTTCAACTTCTCTGCTTGCCTGGGATCATTTCGATCTATGGGTTAATTGCAATCTATCACTTTCATACACTTCTGGCTCCTAGAAATGCATGCATAGATAACGGAGGGAACTGCCCCCGCGTCAGGAGACGTGTTCTTGTGATCCCGCCCCAGTGGTCTTAATTTTCTATGTTTGCCTGAAAATCTACTAATTCAATGGTTTCTAACATGTTCCATACATCCACAAATGGCACACCCACGCTTGACTCTACTCGGTATAAAAGGGCGCCAAGGTAAAACAACTGCACGCCCATTCTTTCCAATCGTGACCTCGCAACTGAAAGATTACCAAAATGGTAAGGGTCCCTTACAACCGCCTAACTTTCATAAAATTCTCAGATGAACCGTTTACTCATCATTTGTGCTTTGGTGTCTGCAGTACAAAATGGAAAAATACCCGATAACCTCTTTAAGATGCGTTCTCTGTAAAACGTGGACTTCCCTTGGCACTAGCGCCAAAAGTTTTTCTGATCTGGACTATATTTGGTCCAT
>LR539211.1:46972-58279 GCA_900536315.3 Caenorhabditis becei
TCCCAAAACATGAAAATTTTTTGTAAACTTTTAGTTTAAATTTTTCAAATCTTAGAAACTTTTTTCAAGATTCAACTCTGACAAAAAAAAGTTGCCCAAAATCCTTGTCTTTCGATTGGCAAAAACAGAATTTTAAAATAATCATTTTGAAATTAGTTATGATGTTTTAAAAAAAGTGTACCTTTCTCGGTTACAAATTTTTTTGAGAAGATATGTTCTACAAAAATGGATTCTACGTCTTTGGTTTAGTATATTCCTGAGTTTCTGTACCAATCGGAGCAATACTGGGTCCGTACGGAAGCGCGGGGCGATTGTGCACACCCATTTCAAGACTAACAGACAACGCCTCTTAAAATCTATATACACCCGACATTAAAATTCAATACGACGCTGATTTGTGACTTGAAGCTGCAAGATGCCTGGTGCTTCCAGATGTTTTTCTACGAATTAGATAGCACGTATGTTTTTTTTTTATTTCATGGAGTTCGCAAAACTTGTAATAACAGTTTTAGTAACAAAGTAACGTACCATTTTTCCTGAATGTGGATTGTCTTGCAGCTCGCCGAACGACCCGCTCCTGCTGCTCCAAGGATGTACCAAAGAGAAAATTGTCAATATCCACGAAGTGATCAACGGGATTGGAGGCGACGGCGGTTGGGGAGGCGCGGCGCAAAATCATTATGAAATCGACCACATCACCTTCCACACATGCATCGAAGATCAGAAAACTTGGAGAACTTGCGCCTGCACTCCGTCTCGTGAATACAAGTATATCAACTACGCTAAATCGTAAGTTTACCATCAAAAGATTCAAATTTTAAGAATGATTTTTTAGCGACGACCTTGTGAACACCTTGTTCTACTCGCCGTTCAATAACGTCGCCCTGGACGACGAGAAATGTGATCACCCAGAGATTTTCAAAAATATGAATCAGCATGACTACAAACACCCATTGCCGAAGTTTGACTTCTGTGACTTTGAGTGGCAATACAACCATCCAGGAAAGGAGAACTTCAAGATTTGGAAGGCGGAACCATCTCGATGAGTCAAGGACTTCTTCCCCCACTTCGTTTCCCCATTGAGCACTTTTCTCTCTTCACTAAATAGGCTAGATACACCTGAGTAGTGGTCACTGACCAGTTTTGCAGTTTTCTTCTTGTCAGCAACTAGACCCAGCAAAATCTAGATGTCCCTTTCTCCACTTTCTCCCAGTAGCCTAGCATACATACATTTTTCACATTTTTTACAGCACATTTCATTGAAATTCATATTTCGTCATTTCTTCCTTTCAAAAATCATGTTTTGAATGAATAATTTGTGTTCAAATACAGAAATGGGGAAAGAGCCAACACGGAAAGCAGTGTTTTTGTTTTATACCGGCGAAAATTTGAAAAAGCAACAGTTTGAACGTTTTCTACGTTACAATTCGATTACAACGTGAAAAACCAAGTAACAACATCAATTCTAGTCGAATTATTTGAAATTTAGAGTTTTCTTCTCGAAAATCCAACAGGAACTGCTTGATTATTGAAGAAAAAATCCCTTGAGGTATTTTTCGAGTGGGGTACGGTGCGCAAAGTCCGCAGACACCACCACGGCGCATTGCACCATGCGAACAATTCACTTTGAATTTTGGTCGCTTTTTCGGCGATTATCATGACTTTTTTGAACTGCTTCTGCATATAATTGAGGTTAGGGTAAGATTTTCTCGTTTTAATAAATTGTTCTTCGAAAGTCCTCGTTAGAAAAAGCGTTATGGTGTAATTTGGATTGTTTGCCGTCCGCGAACACGACGGCGAATAGATTCACTTGTCTCCTATGAAATTTGTAGGCGACTTTCCTTTTTCTCTGCTATTTTTCCCTTATTTCCTTCTTGCGAAATGGTTCCATTAATGAATGCTTTTTTTAGGACAATTTGCCAATACTTCCCGTCTATTTTTGGATTTCGTCAAGTCGTCGTTGCCGAATAGAAAGACGTCGTCAGTGGTAAGTTTTTGAAATTTGAAAAAATCATGATTGAAAGAATGAACACAGAAATGCGAAGATTTTGGGCCACATTATATTCTGAATGGTCGTTCCGCTTTGGAAGAGGCACAGAAACTTTGTTTTACTGTGGAAATCGTTGCCTAGACCAGAAATTCAGTTTTTTGAGGCCGTCAACGTTTAAAATGGAATGAAAACATTGAATAAGAACCACTAATAAAGTGATGTGATGCTTTTGAGTCACATTCCGTTCTGAATGGTCATTCTGCTTAGGAGTTGGCTCAGAAACTTAGTTTCACTTTGGAAATCGTCACCCAACTCAGAAATTTTTCTGTTTGAATCCTTCAGTGCTTGAAACTAGAAAAAAACATTGAATGAGGACGAACAGAACAATAATGCTATGCTTTTGAGTCACATTCCGTTCTGAATGGTCATTCCGCTTAGGAGCAGGCTCAGAAACTTTGTTTTACTGTGGAAATCGTCGCCTAGACCAGAAATGTGCCTGTTTGAAGCCTTCAGTGCTTGAAATTCAATGAAAACATTGAATTAGAAGCAACAGAACGGTAATGCCATGCTTTTGACACTTAATTCTTCCCGGAATGTCATGCCGTCTGGAAGCAGGGTAAATTCTGTCGTGTCACTGTGACCGCCGCCGCATCACACACCAATTGCCGGTATGAAATATTGTGTGTTTGGAAATGAGGAAAAGACAAATGCTGCTAACGAATTACACAGTAATCGTGTGCTTTTGAACTTTCCTTTTTTCTAAGTGATCATGCCATCTAGGAGTAGGGCTCGACAACGTTGTGTCACTGTGTAGTGAGCGAGATGGAGGAAATCCTCTCGTTCGTTCTATCAATTCTTTTCCTTTTTATAATTTCATCAAATTTGGTTTTTCAGGCAGGATGAATTTGCAACAAGAGAATGATGCTCTAACAACACCAACTTGTGCATCAAATTCGGCCCAGCAGCTGAATGCCTCGATGTCTCTCCCATTCCGTCAACTCGCCCAAGTGCAAGGATTCGACACTTCACATCAACAACTAAGGTTGTTGGAATAGCTTTGTGGAGCCACCGCCAATTTGACGTTGTTGTTGGAACTTCCCCAGCTGTCGGACAACTCCGGATCTCATGAAGACGGATTGATCAATCTCAAGCATCCGGTTGTCGAGGACACTTGCATCATTGCTGATACGGCTAAATCAAGCCGAGTCATTCAACAACTTCTGACAAGTCTTAACGAACAGTTGATGAAGATGATGAGAAACAACAGGAGCATAGTTGACATCTCCCGTGTCATGGAGAACTCAACAAGTGTCAAACAAGTCGGACAGTTGGTGAATGGAGTTAACAAAGAAGAGGATACATCAGTGGAGGATGAGGATGCAGATCAGGATTCAGAAGTTGAATCAGAATAAGATGCAGATCAGGGTTCCAATGATACATGGTTGATTACAGTTAGCAAAAGTTTGGACTGGAGCTGTGATGACAAGAAGCCCATCCCACAACGGATCGAACATCGAATTTTACGTTGAATGACTGATCAAGAATTAGAAAAGTTTTTAACGGATAGTAACGGATAGATCCGTTTTCGATAGCTCTCGCTCATTACTGGCTCCAGTGTACGTAATCTTCATGCACCGCAACACAACAGACACCAGTGATTTTTTTGCTGTTCTCTGCTACCCTTTCTGTTGCAATGGTTAGCTGCACTCTATCAGATTTTGTACACCTCCAGTCCCCCGGAATCATGCAAGCGACTATGGAATTCAAGGAGTGAACTCCAGGAGATGCGTTCCCGTGAACTCGGCGCCATGGCACATTGACGCTCTGTGAAACAAGACCATTTTACAGAATCACCGTCAGCACTGTCATTTCAACCTTCGACTTCCATAAGACCCGTACTTTGAAGCTTCCACCCAGCGATCCACTTCTACGAATTCCCCGGGTTTATTCTGCAAACGTATCACTTTTCACGCTTTATCTTGCTTCGAATTCGTAAAAGAACATACTTATAGGCAAACAAGTGAAAAAGCCCACTGCTATGACAGTGGAGGTAATAACAGTGAGAACAGGAGTTTTGAAACTAGGTTATGACATCACAGAGTCTGAAACTTAAAATTCATGTATTATCAACATATAAAACATAGATCGAGTTCATTTTCCTACTAGACGTGGGATAATGATAAGCTGATAAGCTCTTTCCGAGCAACAAAACGAGAAAACATGTTGTTTGCCCTTGAGGCAAACTTCTGATCTTTGAGAAAGTGATAAGAGATAAGATCAAATACATTAAAGATTCCTTTTCTCAATCCAATCACAATTTTCCATTCTACAAGAATCATAAAGAATGTTCGGGAAGTAATAATGTGGATCCCAATGGGTCCTCAGCACACGATCTAACTTTTGAGTGATGTAAATTTGCTTATCAAGCGTTTGATTGATGGCGAGAAGACTGGTGTATCGGCTTGGAGCCGATTTGGCGTTTTTGATCAAACAAAGGTTGAAGAGAAGTTTGGCGTAGCGTTGCTGATGAGCTGATAGTGTTTTTTGACCTCCTGGTGATAATCCATTGATACCTGGAAATAAGGGTGATAAGCTTGATTAGTCGTATTCTTGCAAAGAGGGTTGTAGCCTACATGTAATCTCGGCTGCACATCTAATGAGCTCTAATCTGAGCACTAACAGTGATAAGCTTATCAGTAGTAGGAAAGTTACTCAACGGGAAAAAAGTGATGAAAAAACAAATGTTCAAAGTTAAAAATAGCTACTCTGGGTTGTCATCTTTCAGATAACATGTCACACTTACCTGGATTACAGATGATAATCATGTTCATCAGTAGGAATTCAGGCAATGCAATTTTCAGATCTATCAGTGGCTGCATTGGTGATGTCAATAGCTCCATAATGACCTTCTCGCAATTTGGATTCTCGATCAATTGAGGAGGGAACATTTCCCGATCCAATGGAGCTAGAACTCGTCCTTTTTTCCTTTCGAAAGAGTCGTAGGCGATTGAGAAGTGATGGCTTTTAAAAGCGGCGTTTTTGAGGACAAGGACCTGATAAGTGATCATTGATAAGGCATTCTCATCATTAACTCACCCGATCGCTAAGTAACAACTCCTGATAAACATCCAGTGTTTTGCAAACTTCTGCTGTCACCATCACTCCTAATGATCCCCACGGCTTCAACTTTCTGATTGTGCTTGGCCAATCGATATTCCTCTGTGATCAGATGATCAGTAATAAACTACACCAGTTATCACTTACCGGCCTATTATACTCGCCTAACTTTGACCCAGCTATCACTAGATCCCGGAAACTCGGATCTTCATTGATATTGATCACTGAATAGATATCCATTCTGGTCTTGTGAAGGTCGGCCAAGGTTTTCAGCATGGAACAGTCGAACTGCTCCTGGACCACGATAGCTTTTGGAACTACTGGTGGTGCATCTTCTGATATCCTATGTGGTGTCATTCCCATCTTCAGACACTTGTCGAAGCGACATGCTCGACAGTGAGGACGTGTCTCTGGAAAGATTTAGGTCAAGATTCGGATCATTATGGTTTGAGAATTGAAGAATTCCAAATTTCATAATCCAAGATTACCAAAACCAAAGAATTTCAGATTTCCAGAATACCAGGGTCATTTACAACATATTGGCTGAATCTTGCCATAAAAGTCTTGACCTAAATAGCCAAAGCTCTTGACACATGTTACCAACAAGATTTTGAGTGCGCTTTTTGGAATGTAAGGTAACCTCAGATCAGTCTCCAGCAAAAGTTCTCTTGTACTTTGTTAATTTAGATCCATTCACCCCTTCCTGCGCAGACTCAACCAAATATAGCATCATACACCTTCTTTGTTAGCTACAGTAGGCCTAGCACTAAAATTCAGAGTTCCCACTCTCGCTCCCCTCATCTCATATCATCTAGCACATTTGCCGTACTTGATCTCTTTTCTACCTGATCTTATTAGCCGCCCGCTTCCGCCGAAAACAGACTACACTCAGCAAAGACAGAAAATTTGATTCCTGAGGTCTCTTGGTCTCGTGGACCGAAGGCCAGACCATGGGAATCAGCGTGAGAAAACATGGGGTAGCCAATGGTCTATTGGCCTTGAAAGCAACTGATCAGACAGGTTGAATTACTGTAGCACTTTTAACCCTAACATCTCATCACTCCCTTATCACCTGATGAGGTACATGTCATGACAAACCATACATTATGCTTCACAGAACCCGACAAAGTCTATAATTAGATTATAACCATAGACTTGATGACGGAATTCAAAAGAGATGTATGTCTGGTCAAAGTCCGATAAGCAGATGATAAACGAGAGCAGGTGATGACAGAGGAAATTGGAAAAACAAAAATGTGAAATTCAGAGTACGCACGTGTGATTTTGTGCGATCTCTAGAATGAGATCGAACACTTTTGGACCCAGTTCACTGTTTTTCAATGATACCTGCTATGTCGTCTCCGTCAAAACATTTCCCATCTCTCCGACACAGCACTTCGATTTTGTCAATGCAGCTTCTCCGGAAGAACATTTTGCATGCATTGCACGATGAGACCTGAAAAATGTACTGTAATCAGTGATAAAAGCCCACTAGTAAGCATACATCGTAGTTATAGCCAAATGCTTTCTGATGGCAGATTAGGCATTGGGTTGGGCGTTCTTGTGGCATCAGGAGCAATCTGAAAACTTGAAGAGGTTACGAGAGGGCTGATAAGAGGAATGATAAGAGCAGGGCTAGAAGAATGTGCTAGATATCTGCGGGCGCGCACACGCCCCTTCGCTTCTCTGACATCTCTCTGGTCAGTCGGTTGACATGGAGATTGGGTGATTACTATGTAAGAAGAGCAAGGCACGTAGAATGTCCCCGAGTGCAGTCTGGATGAGGAAGTGTGTGTTATTACTGATAAGCGGTCTTATCAGTAGAGAAGGTGAGCTGATGTAAGCAGGGTGGATAATAGAAGCTAAAGGGAGCATCAACGTGTTAGATTTAAAATGACGAGATTTTTGGGGTGTTGTAGATAATAGATGTTTCAGAATCACTTTTCAGTACGATGCTACGATATCCCGGTGTCTAGACACTCGCGTATCACTTCGACCGACCAGATCTATGTGCGAGATGTTATGCAGCGACGCCATGTTTTCAAAAGCAGCCTCTAATTGAAAGGAGCCGATTTCAGATAACAAATTTGCTCCGGGGAAGAGAACATAATAGTTCCTCATCAACTGATCACCTCCCGAGACTAGTTTATCTTCTTGTCAGTGGGCGCAGTCGCAGGATTAGCATTTCCGTCGAGTTACCGCACATTTTTAGATGCCAAAAATCTCTGAGATGTTTTGAAATCCGCTTTTGATAAGCTGATAAACTCTTACTTTCAAGATGTGATGGGTCTTCTTTATGACGGAATTTGAGAAGAAACTACACTCGTATAAGCACAAATCACAAAAAGGGATGTGATTTTTGAGTTTGGAAATCGGGATTTTAGAGCATTGCATTGGAATGTGTATGAGGGTCTAGTAACAGTAATCTAACAAGACTGATGAGGACTAACGGCTAAACAGTTATTCTTCCGGTCACAGCAACTCACTAGAGTTTGATGACGTCCGGACGTCAGTAGGGAGTCGCAGATCCCGTTGAACAACTCGTGTACATGGGTGAAGCTGGCGTAGAGTACCTTCCGAGACGACATCCCGGAGTGACTTCCTTCTTGACCTCAGTTTCCTGCTTGACAACTCGGTCATTGGAAAGCGTTGAGACTGACTTCCAACGAACACTTCTCACATTACGTGTCGTTGATCTCATCACTGCTTTGTTATCAACTGGAGGCACAACTTGTTTCCTGTCGACTTTCACAGAATGACTCTTGCCTGAAATTCTTGAAATAGTGACCGGGAGGACTCGGATTATTCATCCGTCGTTTTGGGGTTTTCTCACTCCGAACTTTCCAAACGTCATGCCTCTGGGGGTTTGTGAGTTTTCATGTACCTAAACAAATCTCTAGAGATCCGAAATTGTACTAGATAACTTACGGAGCTGGATGACGTAGGGAACTTTGGTGATTAAAACAACAATATCGTTGTAGTGTTCGTGCAGAGATCTTGGAGAGTTCAATGGAGGGTTTCCGAACAATTGAAACTTACTGGTTGTATTTCTTGAAATCACAGACGAAAAACTCATAAGTATCTCCATTTTCCCAAGAAGAGCTGATTGGTGTTGAAGGAGTCCTCCAGTTGGTTATTTGCACTATTTTTCAAAAAATTCATTCAAATACTCACTTTCTTTGATAATTTGCATTTACCGTCTTGGTAAACGTGTTGCAACATCAGGAATATTGCTTCGAATTGATTCGTTACTCATTCACCTGAAAAACCTCATTGATACAAGAAATTTGGCGAGAAGCAATAAAAACAAGAGTTTTTACGTTTTCAACAAGAAAGCTTGGTCACCTAGACAGAAAAGTAAATAATACAACTAATTTCAGCCAAATTCCTTCAAAAATATGCATTTCCTCTGCGAAAATCCGATAGGAATGAGTTGATAATTGAAAAAATAGTAATCGCCGTATTTTCCGTGCAAGGTACGGTACGCCAAGTCCGCAGACACACGACGGCATAATGCACATATTTCTCCAGAATTTTCACGGCGAACATTTTCATTTTTCGTTTGGTTCGCAACATTTCTCTTTTTTCAAAGCAAAAAGAAACCAAAAATGAGAAATGAAACCAAAAGAAGCGATCAAACTGTTTTTTTTCAGTGCCGGTCGTCTTTGTCATATGTATCGTCCCTGGATGCCGTCAAATCCTTCTCACCAAGTTGATCGTTGCAGAATTCGAATTTGCCGCTGCAATGCTTTCCAAATCACTTCACGCTAGTTGGAAACAGATCGAGAAAGTCAAAGAGATTATGGAAAAGTGCCGATAAAAAGATGAGAAAGTCTCGAGGGTGCTGCCGCTAAACAAACGCAACACAAAGCCATCTACTTCGCTGGAAATCCACATCGCCGTAGAATCAATGTAAGGTTTGTAAATAATGTCTGCCTGTCAATTCTGAAATTATGACTTTCAGCAAAATCGATGCTTTCGCCAAAAAACAACGTCAAGGACCTCAACCAACTGCAAGGAGTTCTTCTACTTTGAGTCGACTATCAACTTCGCACTGAGACCAGTTAGCTTGAAAGAGTCCCTGCACGCAGTACAATCAAGTTTCAGCTGATCACGAAAAAGCCGTCAAGTGTCTGTGGAATCTCTGTCAAAGTGGAATCTCTTTGCAACGTCGGAAAGCGTCTACAATGTCAAGTAGACCCGATGCCCTCCAACATCTCATCAATCCGTCGGATTCTATAAAGTTCTCGAGCTACGCGATGTTTCAAAACCGAGAACGCTATCCGTCTTCGATATCTCTCATTCTACATCCAGTGTGTCTGATTTCTATGCGTCGCGACACAACTGACGGTAGTGATTTTTTTCTGTTTTCTGCTTCCCGGAGCACTTTTCTGTTGCAATGGTTAGGTGCACTCTATCACATTTTGTACACCTCTAGTTCCCGGGATTTATGCAAAGGGCCATGGAATTAGAGGAATGAACTGCCCCCGCAACAGCAATTGTGTTCTCGTGAACTCAGCGCCATGGCACATTTGACATGACTCTCTACCACATTGCCCACACCTTCTGATGGTGAGCCTCTGCAGTGTTTCCAGTGAAATGTTTCGTAGATCCCACCCCTCTGGAAAAAAAAACCGGTAAAAAAGGGAACCGTGACAGAAAAGAGTCACGCTCAGTTTTCACTCATCAAAAAGTAAAAAACCACAACTTTCTCCTAGATGTCTTTTTTCAGATGAAGCTGCTGGTCGTTGTGGTGATTCTCTGCCTCGGGCCTGCTTGGACATTCAAACTGTATCACGACATGCTCAGATTTAATACTAGAGTGAAGTGCCATATAACCCGTTCTCTGTAAGACTCGACCAACGTGTGCCTTAGGGAAAGTTATGGCTCTGTTCGGGTTGAGCGGTCCCAACGGGAAATAAAGGTCCCGAAAATGGGGTTCGGTCCCAAGCGGAAAAAAAGGTCCTAAAAAAAGTTTAGAGGTCCCAAAAAATAAATATTGGTCCCAAAATTAATATAAAGGTCCCAAAAAGAGGGTTCGGTCCCAAGCGGAAATAAAGGTCCCATAAAAAATTAAAGGTCCCATAGAAAATAAAACGGTCCCAAGAAATGGAAGGACTTATATTTGCAAGAAGTCACATGAAAAAAAAAGATTCCATGCAAGTTCAGTAGGTTTAGGTATTACGGTAGAACCAACTATAAAATGTTTTGGTAACTAATAAGGTGTGTAAGTAAGATCACAGAGTAAGGTTTGGTTGAAACTTTGCAGAAGAGTAGGGTTCAGCCCCAATAGCCGAGATTCAAGAATTTTCTTTCAAGCCAGCCGAAAAACCAGACTCTTTTCTGCATGTATCGGTCACCAAAAGCTTATCCCATAAAAAAGTTATTGGATCCTGCCTATTGGGGCTGTAACTCACTCTTCTGCCAAGTTTCAGCCATATCAATCTAGGTCACTTCACACTCTAAATTCTTCATTTTCTGCAGAAAACCTTTCAAAAAACTCGAAAAAACTTTTAAAAAAAACAAAATCATCTGTTTACCAACACGGAAAAATAAAAATTGAAGACATAAAAAATTACTTTATAGTTTTCATGGGACCTTTAAATTTTCATGGGACCTTTTTTTCCTGTTGGGACCTGCTCCATTCTTGGGACCTTTATTCCCAGTTTTTTTCTATGATGGGACCAATATTTATTTCTTGGGACCTCTAAACTTTTAATGGGACCTTTTTTTCCGCTTGGGACCTGACCCACTTTTTGGGACCTTTATTTATTTTTTGGGACCAATATTTATTTTTTGGGACCTCTACTTTGCCCATGGGACCTTTATTTCCGCTTGGGACCGCTCAACCCGAACAGAGCCAAAGTTATTGATAGTGGCAAGTAGTAAGGGACTACTGTAGTCTATGTGCACCAACTTGGGTCACAGCTCCTTATCAGTCGGGCTCCGCGAGCCCTGATAAGTCCAAAAATCGAAATCTGTCAAAATGGTCGTAGCGACTTGAAATAAATTTTATTTGATAGGTATGGTAAAAGTATGTTTTCGTGCAAAATATCGGATTTTTAAAAAATTTCTCCGCCGAGAAAAAATTCAATCTTCGAAAAATATCACTATTTCTCGGATATTTGTCAAAAAAAGTGGTCTTAGCAGGAAGTTCCCACGTGAATTGAAAAATGCCAAAGTTACCCTAGTTAGTCACC
>LR539211.1:62960-93931 GCA_900536315.3 Caenorhabditis becei
TGTGTGTGTGTGTGCCATAGTTTTTTCCCCATTTTTTTTATTCAATAGATAATGACAGAAAAGACGAAAGATAGATAGAAGGGGAAGGACAGAGAAAGAGAAAGATATGAAATGCCCCCACTACAAAATTGGAACAAACGTACTTGGCTTATCGAGAAGTTACAGAAAAACGCAGTGTCAATGGTAGTTTGAAATTGGGAGGTGAAAGATTTGTATTCTTTTGACACAAATAGAAATGAATTGGGTGAGAATGAATTTCAGGACGGGAAAATGTCATTATTGGAAAGGATTTCGGATTCCTTTCGCTACTACTTTGTTTCGCAACCGTGAAATTTTGAAACCAGACATTTTGCTACTGGTTTTGCTGAAAAGAGCAACTTTTTGCAACTTTTTTAGTTGAAACGTAAACCAGCAGCAGAATGTCTGGTTTCGAAAGGTCACGATTGCCATTTGTCACAGAGCCTTACAATTAGAATGCAAAGTTTAGGAGATTCACTACAGGCTTACAAGTTCACAGGTTTAATCAAGGAAAGAACCCATTACTAACCAGACTAGGGGGAAACAGGAGTATTGGGGGACACGGCAAGTCACCATAAAAACGCACATTAGAGTTATACTACTACTTGAGTAGCGAGGCTCGCCGTTATTGCGAAATGTACAAAGCTGCGAAGTTCGTATCACCTTTTCGTTTGAAACATTCGAAAAGTTATTCTTCGCATGGGGGGCAACCCAAATACAGTGAAAAGCTATCGTCGCATCTCTCACCGACGCAGATGAATCTGCAATCGCATTCCCCCTTTCTGTAGACCTCGTCGAACTCGTAGTAGTTGTCATCGGGGAAAAGGAGCTGCCACTTGGTCAAGCTGCGGGTTCCCTCATACCACTCGTCGACGTACTTGTAGTGGTCGAAGTCGCTATGGATGGTCAGTCGGACGAACTTCAGTGTTCTGTGGTTTTCCAGAACTCGTTGGAGGGTTTGGTTGGAGATTGGCTCCAGAGATGTCATGTACTGGATCTGGAATAAAGAAAGTGAATTTCAGAAAGGGGGGGGGGGAGTTGAAACTCACGTCCTGCAAGTCGTCAATGTCAATCGTTGATGCTTCCTCTTCATTGGTGAACCATTGCAGCTTGGATGTGTCCTCGAACATCTCCAGAACGTAGCGTGTGATGATCGGGTCCAGAGTTTTCAGGTAGACGACTGTGAAGTCCTGCTTGGCCAGCAGGGTCTTGAAGTGCATTCCGGGGAATTGGCCCTGGAAAACCACTGGCCACAATGTGAACGGCCCGAATGTGATCTCTCCAGCGGTGCGGAAGAATCTTGTCAATTGCTTTTTGGTCGGCTTGACCACTTCGAGATCATAATCGTGACCTTTGGCTCTCCCACTGATTTGAACACGGAGTCCTGTTTCGTCGTGTCGGAGATACATGGAAGTCCCTGGTTGCTTCCTCATAGGCATGTTCCCTTCGTGCTCCTCGTACAGTTTGTTGAACGTTTTGCAAGTCTCGCGCAGCGCTTCTGGGTCTCCAGGGTCGGTCTGGAATGAGAACATAGTCTGACGAGGAACGTGTGTGGTGACACAGATAGATTCGACTGAAACTTGGCAGAAGATTAGGTAACGGTCCCGGTAAGTGAGATTCAAGAGCTTTTTTATGGAATGAGCTTCTGGTGACCACTACATGCACATAAGTGCCGCTCAATGTCAGATGCCAGTTTTTAGGCTTGAATAGACCGATTTGGCTGGATTTTATGTTTTCCATTAGATAATTTACTCCTCTACAGAGTACTTTCGTCAAAACCTAACATTGTTCTGCTAGTTCTCGCGAAACAGCTCAAAAACGAAAACGCAGCTTCGGGTGCATTTTTGTGAAATTTTCAAGACTTTTTTCAGTTTTCCAGCTATTTTGCGAGAACCACCCAAACAGTGTTCGGTTCTGACAGAAAAATTTTGTAGAGGAGTGAATTATCTGAAGGAAAACTTGAAATCCAGCTAAATTGGTCAATTAGTACTCCCACACGAAGACACACAAGTTGAGGGTCTTGGGGCAGCCGCCGCGCCGGCCAAAAACACCGCGATCTTACAGAACTTCATGGGAAACGGAGCATAACTCCGCTCATAGGCGTCGTACAGAAAATCCAGTGTGCTCATCGTGTTGCCAGGACTATTTTACCTACTTTTCTACAAAATCTAACCAAATCCTTTCAAACCAAGTCCACCCCATCGTCCAAAACATTTTCGTGGCGAGACCCGCAGGCCCCTCGGCGGTTTCTATGATAGCTGTCACCAGAAGCTTACCCCATGAAAAAGTTCTCGGATCTGAACTATTGGGACCCTCACCTACCCATCTGCCAAGCTTCAGCCTGAGAGACAACTATTATACTCACCATCATCAGGATCATCTCCAGAACTAATTTGGGCAGCTCGGTGAGTGACTTTCCATAATACGGCGCCAACGGGTCCGGTTCCTCGAGGAGTCCGATTCTGATGAAAGCTGCGGTGAAATCGTCCATTCTCCTGAAAGTGAGGAAGGGAATGATTATGGAAAACGGCAAGGACGCATAAATATTTTATTGATAAGAGGGAACAGTGAGAGAAGGGAGCTGGAGAGAGGCAAACACACGCGATTGTTTGGGAAATACATAATAAAACAGCGCCACGGGCGAGTCTTAGTCATGGAAATCTGCGGGGGGAAGGAATGGGATTGTGAAATTCGTCAGAGCAGATTGGAAGGAAAAAAGGTGTTGGAGATTGATGGGTTTTGGGACCAGGAAGTGAAAATTTGGAAAATTTTGAAGGTCCAAAAATCCAAACGTCATTTTTCAAGCTTCCCACCCTATTATTACAACTCTCTATTTTCTCCTTCACAATTTGTTACGAAAAAAAGTGGTAGCTTCAAAACGAAATTATACAACTCGCCAGGCGGGAGAAGAGTGGCGAATTCACATTCATCTTCGTCTAGCCGTGTGCTTTTCCCTTGAGGGCTAGCCAAATTGGCTGTTACTATGGCTAGCGTTGCGAGTTGGAAATGGAAAACGGGATGTTTTACACCTGTCCCTGGAGAGAATGAGCTAATGAGAGGGTGATTGGAAAACTGTTTTGAGTGGTTTCTGGGAACATAGTGTGTATTGTATAGTTTTTTCGAAAAGCAAGAGAGTTATGGGGATATACAAACGATTTCAGAAAATGAAAAAATAAATCTTTTTTTTTTTGGAATTTCTCAAAGGTTTCCCTATAGTAAAATGTGTTCCTAGAAGCTTGACAAAACTGTTAAAATTTGAAATACATTAAAATAATTTTTTCTTGTAGAGCTGGGTCCTAGACTACTGAAGAACATCACAATTGGCTTTTTTATTTGTCTACATCAACTTTCTCTTAATTCGCCCAGTAAAACAAACATTCCCCCTGCAATAGGAGCCATAAAGTGAGCACATGCGCGAAAAGACGGACCACTCTATTTAGAAAGCAGGCGGCAGAGCTCCAGAATATCGACCCGCCTAAGAAAAGGGGGAGAAGGGAAAGAGAAAAAGAAGGGGGACCCTGACCAACAATTATGATCTCTTGTGCTTTGCCTTCTTACAATTCTCCTCTATTTCTCGTGGTTGGGAATTGAAGAAAAAAATCTCCATTTTGATCGAAGCATTTGCAATTTTCACATTTTCATGGGAGGAATAGGGATGCTAAATTTTTCGAATATCAAATTTATTCAAATTTATTTCATTTTACACATATTCAAGCCAATTTCATTAGGAAAACACTGAAAAAAAGAAAGAAAAAATGAAAAACACAATATATTAGGGAAAAACCCAGGAGACTGCCTGCCAAAGCTAAAAAACCATATGAATATGAAAAATAAAAAATCCAAATTTCTATTATTGCCGTCTCGTGATGAGTCACCTGATGGGTCTCGCCACGAAAACGATTTCTGGCTGAACTACGACTTGTGGAGACAGTTTTGTCACTTTTCCTATGAAAACGGGTAAGATGACGTCAATTCAAATATTTCCAGCCAAATTTTAGCAGATTCAACCTATATTTGAAGAAAACTATGTATTTTGAGTAAAGTCATCAAAATATCTTGTTTTTGTACTAAAAATTGGCAAAACCTGTTGAAAGTCGATTTGAAATGATTGAAATCATGTCATCTTAACCGGAATCATCAGAAAAAATGATTGGGGAAAAATCCAAGGGATTGTCTGACAAATCTAAAAAACCATATGAATATGAAAAATGAAAATTCCGAATTCCCATCATTGCCGTCTCGCGATGAGTCTCCTGGTGGGTCTTGCCACGACAGTGGTTTATAGCTAAACTATTGCTTCCGGGCAAGATTATGACACTTTTCCTGATAAAAACATGAAGGTAACGTGAATTCAATCATTTCCAGCCAAATTTCAGCAGTTTCAACCGATTTTTGAAGAAAACTAGGTGTTTTTGGGTGAAATCGTGGAAATTCCTTAAAATTCATGTTTTTGTACTGAAAATCGGTGAAAACTGCTGAAATTTGGTTGGAAATTATCGAAATCATGTCATCTTATCTATAATCATCAGAAAAAATGACAAAACCTTGCCCAGAAGCCGCCAGAAACCATTTTCGTGGCGATACCCACCAGGTGACTCACCGCCGGACGGCAGTGATACCCAAGCATGTAGAAGTATGTATAAGGGACAATACAACTTATGAAATTTGCTGGCACATGGCATGACAGCTATCTACCAAAATCTCTCCCTATTCTCATCCTCTTCATCTTCCTCATCCTCCTCTTCATCATCAGCATCGCTCTCCATCAAAACATCCTCATATACCTCTTCCTCTTCCTCATCGTCATCCCTATCGTACTCCTCACATCCGGAATATGGGTCCTCATCTTCTTCTTCCTCTTCCTCGTCGTGCACATCCACATCCTCGTTTTCATCTTCTTCCTCATCGTCTTCTTCTACTTCCTCTTCTTTTTCTTCCTCTTCTTCATCATCTTCGGAATCCGACTCGTCAGAATCCGAATCTTCAGAATCCGAATCATCAGAATCAAATTCATCAGAGTCAGAAGAATCCACTTCGAATTCCTCAGCGAACTCCTCGAAACCATTTTCTTCGTCTCCTGTCAGCAGCTCAATCGAACAAGTGTATCTTCTTTTTTCAAAAAGAAGGTGCTCTCTCACACCATCTTTCATCCTTTCAAAGAGACGCTTGGATTTAGATTGTCTCACATCGCTTCGTACAATCCATTTCGTAATAGTTCTTTCTCCTCGTTTCCATTCCTCGATATAATTGATGTAATTGACATTTCTGGTCTTCAGGGAAACGTTTAAAATTTGCAAATTCTTGTTTCTGAGAAGATCACCAAGTTCGCCTACAGTAATAAGAGCAAGTCTATTGAATCCGGTCAACTGAAAGAATATTTATTGTTAATGAGATTTCGACACCTTAGAGCTCTCTCTCTAAAGAACTCACCACTTCTTGATAGCGAGTTCCACCTTCTACTTTTTTTTCCACTTGCAAGAACTTGTTTGTACTATCCGGGAATAGGTTGAATGTGTCCATGAGTACCGAATCAGTTGTTGACTCTACATAGCTGGCCATATCAACGTAAATGCTCTTTACATTACAATCCAGCAGAAACTCCTTGAGATGGTCGTAATTTGGTGCTGTTGCACAAGTGAACCATGGCAATTGAACGTCGCCGTCGATTCGGATCATTTCAATGAAACGTAACAGCCGTTTGAACTGTTTCAGCGTGGGATTTTTGTACTTTTTGAGCTCCCAGTGTGCTCCAGTTTCGGTGGTGACCCGGACTTCATCCTTCCAACAACGTAAGACAAGTTCTTCATCCACTGGGAGCTTCAGACGATCTTCTATGTCGTGAAAGACGTTTTTCATGTCAGTACAAGTTGCACTAAGTGCTTCCGGAGAGCCATTGTCAAGCTAAACAAGTTTTCAAAATTCATGATCCTGATGAATGCCAACTTACCTTCTCATAGATCTTTACAATCATTTCATAGGGTAGATCAGTCAGAGGTTTTCCGTCGTAATCCGGAATGAGTGCTGGATTCTCCAATTCTTCATTTTCCTCGGCCATGTAGAGCTGAAATTTTGAAATCGATAGAAATCGCAACGTGGAATAACGGTTCCCGGGGGAAGGGTAAACAGAAAAGGAGAGATGTGTTTTTGTGGATAGCAACACTGTTCCGGATGTTTTATAGTCAAGGAGAGACGCAGAGAGTCATGGAACTATAAATTTGCATATTGCTTTCGGGGGAAAGCTCAAAAATCACGTTTTCTCGATGAAACTGAAAACACGGTGATGCTAGGTGTGAGTGGTTTGACACAGCGCAATTTGAACACAAGTTCAGTGAGTAAACCATTTCTTATGTACAGATTGAAAAGTAGAGTGGGAAATCTCGTTGTCAAAAATATGGCAAACACCGCAACCACTTTTTTGCCAAAATTACCTTGAAATCGAGAATAAATGCATTGAAATTAGCCAAAAATGGACTTTTATATTGAAGGTGTCCTCCTAATAGAGAAACTATTGTAGTTCTTAAAATCTGCAACATTTCTCTTTGAATTCGTGTTCCCCTTCCTTTCTCCTCTCTCTCTCGTTCCTCTGTTCAGCTTCAATCTCCATGAGGGCAAGATGCGACAGATTGCCGCAAAAAGAGAGAAGGAGGCTTCCTCTCTTCCTCTCTCTTTTTTCGAAAAAAACGAGGGAGAACGGCGGTGAGAGACGACGGAGCAGGCGGACTCGCCGCAACGCCAGCGTAGCAAAAGATTGCCAACACATGGTTTTCATTTATTTTTACAGTTTCATTTGAAGAAAAAAGAAACAATTTATGTTACATTTGCGAAATCTTTGCAAAGAAACGAATGAAAAAGGTTAATTTTTTTCAAATTCATTCTTGAAAAAACCATATTTCTGTTGCCGGCCCTCCTTTTTCTGCAGTCTATGAGTCATTCCCACAATCCAACAAAATCTTATTCTTTTCCCATTTCTCCTTTTCCTATGAATCTGCCACACTCCTTTGTCTCTTCTCTATCTTGAAACGAATTCTCGGCCGGCCGAATCACTCTTTTTCTCTCGCGTCTCTTGTGTGTTCAGCAACCGCCGTTTTCTTTCCTTTACCCGTGATAACGTGTTCTTCATCGCAGCCGTTTTTCTTTAAGCTTCCTCACTTTTTATCATGACTCTTATGACTTTCATTTACAGAATGATGAGTTCGAAACGTCCATTTGGTGAAGATCAAGAAGTGCAAGAAGAAGAACCAGATGAGAAGAGAGTGAGGGGAGACAAGAAAGTTCTGTCAAATTTGCGCCCAGAATTTCTCATGAAAATTCTCCGAAAGGTAAGATTTTCAAATTTCTCTAGTTTTTTCTCAATTTCCCGAAGAATTCAGTTATTCATAGACAAAAATTACACTTTTCAGTCTCACATTGATGACATTGAGAAGATGGTGAATGCGTCTCCCGCGTGCAAGAAGGTCTTCGAAGCCCACGAGAGCGAGTTTCCTGCTCCAACTTTCATGTCTTCCGTATCACCATTCATGCCTTCCGGATCACCATCTTTGACACTCAGACAAGTTTCGGATGAAACAGGAGTGATCTCTTTCAACGCTGACGTGAGCATCGAGAGTTTGTTCAGAGGGGTTCACAAGTATGAAAACGTTTCTCTGGAATGGATTATGAGATTTATGAAGAAAACAAAAAGCGTCAGATTCGATCGGAAGGACTTTGTCTCTTCTTTTTTCGAAGAGAGAGATCTCCCCAGATTGAAAGCCTTCATAAGAAGTGAGTGCAGTGACCTCGAAAATGTAAGAATCGACACACATCGCGATCTGGATCATATACCACTGGAACAACTTCTGAGTCTGTTTGAGGGACTCCAAATAACAAAAGGATTATCATGGTCCTTTCTGTCCGACATTGGGAATCTTGACAATGCTCTTTCTGAGGTAAGTCATTTAAACTATCAGCTCAAAAATGTATGACATTCTTCATTCAGATAAGTTACATTCACGTCATTGGAAGTATTTCATCGCGTGTTATGGGTGAAATTTTGAAACACAAAAACATGAGGACCGTCATTTTGAACTCTACTGAAGAATTTTCTCTGGCTTCAATTATCGAAGAATGGAAACGAGGGGAAAGAATAATAGAACATTGGAGCTTGTATTTCGACCACTATGAAGACACCCGAATCGAAACCCACATTTCTGATAACCAAGAAAAAGAACTGGAAATTAAGTTTAAACAAACTGTTGATTTAGCGTGGACCTGGCTTAATGAGTCTCCACACTATGTTAGAAGTCATCGAAATGTTCATGTTTCTGACTAACGGTACCATTTCCTACACTAAAAACAATTTTTTTGCCAAATTCAGTCTGGTACATAACACATTTATTTCATTAGTTATTTATGTCTCTTGAATTGAATTAGCTTTGTAATTTTTTCTTCACTAGAAAAGTCATTTCGGATCTGGTGCTGATCTTCTCCAAACCAGCTCAAATGTATATATAGATTTGGGCACTATATAACCCGTTCTCCGTAAGGGTCGACCCGGGGTATAACTAGCCGTGCCTTAGGGTTTTAAATTGAAGCTAAACCTTAGATATTTCATAGGTAGGTAGTAGGGAACTACTGTAGTCCACGTGCACCGACTCGGGTCACAGCTCCTTATCAGTCGGGCTCCGCGAGCCCTGATAGGTCCGAAAATCGAAATCCGTCAAAATGGGTGTAGAAACCTGAAACTGATTTTATTCGATAGACATGGATAAAGTATACATTTAAACGAAATATCAGATTTTCAGAGCTTCTGGAAAATTTTATAAAATTTTTGAAGTGGAAATTTGACCACTTTTTTGGATTTATTCGAAAAAATCAGGTCTTAGGAAAAGTATTCTACGTGAGTGACCTTGTGTAAAAAACAACTGATATAGTCAGTAATGTAATCAGCCTTTAACATTAGAAATAAACCTTGATTGGATAGGTTTTAAAAATTATCAATTAATCACCACTTTTTTCAACTTTCTTTCTTTGGGGTCAAAACATAAAAGTAAACACGCTATTCGACGCGTAATTACACGCTGAACAACTTCGTAGTTAATCACTTTTTTCCTAGATTTCTCCTTCTTGAGTTACAGGTCAAAATGTAGAAGTGACTTTGTGAAGTGGCTGCAAATCAGCATTTCTTTGAAAAATGTTAACTCCAGAAGCAGCAACGATGGATAAAAGTTTTCAACTACAAAAATGTTTGCATTGTTTGTAGTTTTATAAATGAAATATGAACCATTTTATCAGATTGGTGCGGACCACACAATCACTGATAAAAATTTTGATAACTACATAGTTATCTGTTTTGATTGATTTTCAACAGACAGTATTGAAATTTGTACTATTCGATAGAGCTTTTTATGCTGATCATTTTTGCTGTTGATCACTTTTTTCCAGCTCTCTTGTTTCGAAAGTTACAATCAGATAACTAAACAGTACTTTTTTCCGCTTCTTCCCAGTACTGAAAAGAACCATTTCGGAAACCTTTCACGTTTTGACCTGTAACTCAAGAAGGAGATATTTAGGAAAAAAGTGATTAACTACAAAGTTGTTCAGCATGTAATTATGCGTCGAATAGCGTGTTTACGTTTATGTTTTGACCCCAAAGAAAGAAAGTTGAAAAAAGTGGTGATTAATTGATAATTTTTAAAACCTATCCACTCAAGGTTTATTTTCAATGTGAAGTGCTGATTACATTACTGACTATATCAGTTGTTTTTTACACAAGGTCACTCACGTAGAATACTTTTCCTAAGACCTGATTTTTTCGAATAAATCCAAAAAAGTGGTCAAATTTCCACTTCAAAAATTGTATAAAATTTTCCAGAAGCTCTAGAAATCTGATATTTTGCTAAAATGTATACTTTATCCATGTCTATCGAATAAAATTAGTTTCAGGTTTTTACCCCCATTTTGACGGATTTTGATTTTCGGACCTATCAGGGCTCGAGGAGCCCGACTGATAAGGAGCTGTGACCCGAGTCGGTGCACGTGGACTACAGTAGTTCCCTACTACTTACCACCATTAATAACTTTCCCTAAGGCACACGTTGGTCGAGTCTTATAAAGAATGGGTTATATATAGTTTCGCATGATTCTGAAGAAATGATGGGCTCTAGAAGTTGAGGAGAAAGCTCTTCTCAGCATTGTGTACTAAAAAACTCTGTGAAATCAGAAAACGGATATTTTTGAGTTGGTTTGGAGAGCATTATCACTGAACCAAAGAAATCACTCATGAGTGTTGAATTTCTTATTTTCCTTTCTCTCAAGCCTGGTCCTAATGCAATTTTTTCCTGTATTCCTTCTCGTTCGGCATAAAAACTATTTCGTTGCTGTGTTTTTCATCATATTACTTTTTTTCATTCCCAAATGTGCTCAAAGCTAATAAATAACGAATACCATATTTTCTATGTATGAAAAATTATCTTTGTGGGAAGTGCCTTGAAATCAATAAAAATCATGGAAAATAGGCAAGATTGGGCCCTTTCAACGGAGGTGCCCTTTTAATGGAGAAAATATGTTGTTTTCTGATTTGTATTCTCCTTCCTCTCTCGTACCTCTGCCCAGCTTCCATCTCCACAAAGGCCAGGTGTGATGGAAAGAGAAGGAGAAACGGCGGCGAGAGACGACGGAGCACGCTAATGCGTCGCAGAAGACTGATAACAAATGCTTTTCAGTTATTTTTACAGTTTCATTTGAAGAAAGAAAATTGAAAATTGATGTTTTTTTTGCGAAACTTTTGCAAAAAAAAAAAGAATGAGGAATGTCAATTACTCTTCAAAATCATTCCTGAAAAAAGAAAATTTCTGTTACCAAGATCACTCTCTGTCTCTCGCGTCTCTCGTGTGTGCAACCACCGGCGTTTTGTTTCCTCTACCCGTGATAACGTGTTCTTCATCACTGCCGTTTCTTTCTACTTTCCTCAATTTTTATCATGACTTTTATGACTTTCATTTACAGAATGATGAGCTCAAAACGTCCGTTTGATGAAGATCAAGTAGTGCAAGAAAAAGAACCAGATGAGAAGAAAGTGAAGGAAGAGAAGAAAGTCCTGGCGAATTTGCGCCCTGATTTTCTCATGAAAATTCTCCGAAAAGTGATTTTTTTCAAAATTTGAATTCGATTTTCATAAACAACAAGCAAACTTTTCAGTTTCATTTTGATGACATTGAGAAGATTGTGAATGCGTCTCCCGCCTTCAAAAAGGTCTTCGAAGCCAACGAGAGCGAGTTTCCTGCACCTACCTTCAAGGTCCGTACCATCATTCACGCCTTACGGATTTCCAATTCTGATACTCAGACAATTTGGGGATAATGAAAGAGTGGTCACGCTCAACGCTGAAGTGAGCACTGGCAGTTTGATCAGAGGGGTTCACAAGTATGAAAACGTTTCTCTGGAATGGATCATGAGATTTATGAAGAAAGCAAAAACCGTCACATTCGATCGGAATAACTTTGCCTCTTATTTTTTCGAAGAGAGAGAGATCTCCCCAGATTGAAAGCTTTCATAATGAGTCAGTGCAGTGACCTTAGAATTGTAAGAATCGAGACACATCGCGATCGGGATTCTCGACCATTAGAACAACTTCTCAAATTGTTTGAAGAACGCCAGTTAAGAAAACAAATATCATTTTTCTTTCTGACCGAAACTAACATTGGCAACCTCAATAATGTTCTTTCTAAGGCAAGTCATTTTACCTAACTGCTCCAAAACTTATAACAATAAATTTCAGATAAGTAGCTTGATAATCTTTGGAAGTGTGTCATCGGGTGTCATGGCTGAACTTTTGAAATACAAAAACATGAGAATGATCGATTTGAAATGTTATGAAGGATTTTCTCTGGCTCCGATCATCGAAGAATGGAAACGAGGGGAACGGATAATAGAACGATGGTGCTTCACTTTTGAACACTATGAAAACGACGGAAATGTGACGCACCTTTCTTATAACAAAGAAAAAATACTGGAAGTTAAGTTCATGCAAATTGGTCATAAAAAGTGTGTCACACTTATCGAAGCTCCTCACATTCCGGGGAGATATCGAACTTTTCATGATTCCGACTAATTTATAAGTTTCATTCTCATTTTACATCTTCTTTTCTTGTAAAGCTCAGAAATTTCAAAATGTCCGAGTTCGCCAAGCATATCCCTTTAACATGTATGTAATTCGTGTTTTTTTTTTTGGAATTTCTACTTGTTTGGCATGAAAACCATTTCGTTGCTGTATCCTTTATTATATCATTTTTTCATTTCCAAATGAGCTCGAAACGAATAAAACTTCCCGATTGATAAACTTCTGGTTCACATGCCAGAATCAATCAGTACGACTCGTAAATAGCTTCATCTAAATCTCTTATCTCGAAGACAAATGTTCCGTGAGTTTTTCCACGACGTCGTGCACTCTCTCCACTGGTTTCACAATGCTTCGACCGCCACCCTCCCTCCTTTCTCTGAAATTTCTGGTTCGAATGCAGGTACTATTGGTAGGACACGCAAATTGAACGATGAAATGTCGCTCCATCTGAATCCCTTATCAAACGCGGGTTGCTAATGTCGAGCGGCTGTTGCTTCGCGGGTTTTCCCCGTAGCCTCATCACACACAACGTCTTCTACCCCCGACTCGTCTGCTCACTGCTGCGTCTCGTTCTCTCCGTCAGCCACATTTTTTTGCCATTCAAATGTTTTTGACCTTTTTTCTTAGTTACACGTCCATTTTCAAAGTCAGAAACACTTTTTTTAAAAATTTTTTTCAGTCAGTCGCACTATTTTTTCGTGTGTGTGTTTGCCCGCGTTTTACTTTTTCTGCTGCTGACGTGTTTTTTGGAAAAACCATTTCACTCCGATAACCGAATGTTCCTAACCATTTTTTTGTTTTTCTCTCTTCTTCCTCTTTTCTTTGGAGATTTTTGAATCTTCAACAAATTTCTTTCAATTTTTCAGCATTATGAGTTCGAAACGTTCGCTCGAAGATGATCAACAGGCACAAAAGGAAGAACCGGAAAATAAAAAATCGAAGAAGGACAAAAGAGTTCTGGCAAATTTGCCATCGGAGTATCTGAAGACTATTCTCAAACGAGTAAGTTTTTTCTAAAATTTTTTGTTAGTAACTTTTGCGCAAAGTGTTTAATTTTGCTCATTGTCAAATAATACATTTTTCAGTCAAGTGTCGAGGATGTTGAGAAGATGGTCAAAGTCTCTCCTTTTTCGAAAGACCTTTTCTTTCCAAGTTTGCACATCAATCAAGTAAAAGACGAGAACGGAATCATCAAGTACGACGTCATTATCAATTTGCTTTTTGACGCAACCTGCACAACATCTTTGCGAAAATCATTGGAAAAGGACGACACGTCGTTGGAGTATATTATGAAATATATGAAAATGGCAAAATACGTCGATATCAGAGGAATAAAAGATGAACCAACGTTTTTCGAAGCTCGTCATCTGCCGATTTTGAAATCTTTCATCGGGAACGAATGTGGAGATCTGGAAAATGTCAAACTGGGAGCGGATACTGGATCGTTGGAAGAACTGTTCGACTTGTTCGATGAACATCCGGCAAGGAAGATTCTATTGATTGACACTCTGAATGGCATCGAAAATCTTGAACAGTTCTCCTCTAAGGCAAGTTTTACCAATTACCACCGCAAACATCAAAATAGTCGTTTAGGTAGTCGAGCTTGACGTAACAATCCCACTATCTTCTGCTCTTGTGGAAAAACTGCTCGCATACAAGCATTTCGAAGACGTAAACTTGCAGTGTTCCGAGCACTTCTCTCCTGATGTGTATATCGAAGAATGGAAAACTGGAGGAAGAAAAATATTGTTTTGGTTCATCACTTTTTCTCACGAGGAAGCCAGCCGCAGCGAGGTCTACATTTCTAATGACAGACAAAGAAAGCTTAGCGTGGATTTCCATTACATAGGAAACAAGACGAATGTTTTACTTAGCGAGTCCCTGAACTTTGAGGAATTTTAAATCATTGAAATATTTATAATTCAACTTTTTGTTGTAAAAACTGCATTTTCTTTCTTACATTTCTTCGATTAATTCTTTTTATTCAAAATCTGACGGTTGTTTTTTTTTGCAATTTTTCTCGTGTTCTCGATATGAATGTGTGACACAACTTATTCTCAAAAAAAACTTTTCAAATTCAAATATAACGTTTATTTGGCTTCGTGATGTTTCGCCACTGTGCCGTTCCCCCACTATTACAAGTTTTGCCACTGATCTAGAAGCGCCTAGAACGCACTATTTTCAGAAATGTTCCTAGGAAATTAAGGTGACATTAGAAAGAAATTGAGTCTAATTGCAAATATTGAGTACTTAAGCAAAATTCTATTGCTTTTGTAAGTAGAAAAACCAAAAAACAGCGTTTTTAGTGGGTGGCTAACATGGAAAGTACCCGAAGTGTTACCCCCGGTTAGGAATGAGTCCAAGTGGAAATGATAGACCCCCATGGGGTACAATTAACCCATAAGTATTAGGCTGATTGTTATTTACATTTTCGAGATTTTTTCAAAAAGGTGTTTTTTTGAAAAAGTGGTGGTGCTCTAACTTTCAAAAATGTTTTCTCCGTTCAAAATGATTCTAGAACGACAGTCAAAAAAACAAAATGTAGCTACTATGCTCAACTTTACGGCAAAAATACAAACGAGTTACGAAAAAATCTTGAAAACTTTTCACTAGGGAAAAAGTCCAATCTTCAGGTGTGTCGGAAATCAATATCTCAAAAATTCACCATCAACATGATATAGCCATAAATTTTTTCGTGTTCAGCACACTTTTTCATGCAATTCTGCCTCTTGGGACCCCCTTGGGAAATCACTTTCAGTGGGTCTAAAAAATCGATGAAAAAATAGCTGATAACGTGATTATTTTTTAATTTTTGAAAGAAACGAGATATCAAAAATCTGTAAAAGCCAAAATGTGCGTAATTTGACTATATTACAAGAAAAAAATAGTTGAGACTAAAATCTAAAAAATTGGACTTTTTTCATTAGGAAGATTGAAATAGGGGTTTTCAATATCTCAAAATCCAACCGTTAACTTTTTTCTAAGTATTTTTCCCGTAATCAGCGCATGTTTTTATACAACTTTTCCTCTTAGGACCTTTGGGGGAAATCAATTTCAGAGGTCCAAAAATTTAATTATTGAAAATGTCAAAAAATTCAGAAAATTTTATCTCTGATAAGAATTGCGTTATCAAAATTCTGCAAAGGCCAAAATTTATCAATTTTGATTGTTTATCAATAAAAAATACGTTCGAAATGATATCACAAAAATTGAAGTTTTTTATGGAAAAGTTTGAAATCGAGGTTTTCAATATCTCGAGATCTAACCATACGATTTCAACCTTATCAGTGTGATAAGAAATACGGAAACAAAAGTGATCAACTGAAAAGTTGTTGGTCTGAAGCAGTTCTACAAGAATCCACTTAAACATTGCAGGTTTCCTTGGAAAACTTCAAAATTCTCTTTTTTTTTTGAGTTACTGGGGTCCCAATTAGCATCTAGAACTCAAAAAACGACTTGTTCCAAAATTTGAGAATTTTGGCCTTTTTCAGCACGTACCCCCCTCTGTTGATTTTCAGAAACAATGAGAAAAAGTGACAAATTTGACGAAATTTTGAGAATTTTGAAGTTTTCCAAGGAAACCTGCAATGTTTGAGTGGATTCTTGTAGAACTGCTTCAGACCAACAACTTTTCAGTTGATCACTTTTGTTTCCGTATTTCTTATCACACTGATAAGGGATCCTGAAGTTGGGTGAACTACTTCGAGTGATAACTCAAAAAGTTTGAACTGAAGTATGTCCAGATGTTTTGAGAATCGATTGGTTATAGTCATATCATTATCCATAAACGTTTTCAGGTCCTAGAAACATTTTTTAGAGATGCTGGAATTGTTTTAGTTGAAAAACTCTTATCACCAAAAGTTTGATCATTTTTTAAAACCCTTTCAAAGTCATTTTCAAAAGGGGTTCCAAGAGGCAAAGTTGCGTTAAAATTAACGCTCTCTACGATAAAAATTGTTTGAACAAAATCGTGTGGTTCAATCTTTGGATAATGAAAAACTCAAATTTTCACGTTTCCTTAAAAAGTTTCAGTTTTTGCAGAATCATACAAGACTTATTTTTTATTGATAAACAATCAAAATTGATAAATTTTGGTCCTTGCAGAATTTTGATAACGCAGTTCTTATCAGAGATAAAATTTTTTCAAATTTTCGTATTTTTCGAAAATTAAATTTTTCACCCTTTCAAAGTGCTTCCCCTGGGGGGTCATGAGGAACAAAGTTGTAGAACAAAGTACGCTGAACACGGGAAAAATACTACGGTTAAAATCGTATGGTTAGATCTCGAGATATTGAAAACCTCGATTTCAAACTTTTCCATAAAAAAACTTCAATTTTTGTGATATCATTTCGAACGTATTTTTTATTGATAAACAATCAAAATTGATAAATTTTGGCTTTTGCAGAATTTTGATAACGCAATTCTTATCAGAGATAAAATTTTTTGCTCATTTTTTAGCTCATTTTTTCTCGAAAATATGTCGAACACTGATCATTTTTCTAAACAAAGAATTTTAGAAAGTTATCCAGAACAGCAAAAAATACAGTATTTCACACCAAAACATACTTTGGCCATAGCTATCAATAAAAATTTATTTCAGCTCGCTACGACCATTTTGACAGATTTCGATTTTCGAACTTATCAGGGCTCGCGGAGCCCGACTGATAAGGAGCTGTGACCCAACATAGTGCACATGGACTATAGTAGTCCCCTACTACCTACCACTATCAATCACTTTCCCTAAGGCACACGTTGGTCGAGTCTTACAGAGAACGGGTTATATTGCTTTTGGAAGAAGAAAAATCAAAAAACCAGCGTTTTGTGTGAGTGGCGAGATGGCATAGTTTGTTGTTTTGCGGGTTTTTTCCATAGCCTCCCCACTCTTTACCCAATGTCTTCTACCCCCACTCGTCTCCTCACTGCTGCGTCTCGTTCTCTCCACCGTTTTTGATGCCATTCGATTGTTATTTTCCTTTCTGTCATTTTCATTTCGCGTTGGCTTTATTTTCAAGTTTGGAACCAAAAATGAATACAGCCAACATGAAAACAACTTCAAATTTCTGCAATGAGTCTTTGAAATTGTTGCGAAATGTCCGTTTCGCTTTCAAATGTTTCTTACAACGTTTTTTCGTAATTTTCCCCGAATTCATTGCTATCGCACTAAATCCTGGCATTTTTTCAAAGAATCTTACTGAATCTATATATTTTTCTAGGTGCGATGAGTAACAAGAGTTGGCGTCAGAAGAAAAACAGCAAAAAGATGAAAAAACCGGCCAAGCGGACTAAAAAAATCAATAGTGGTGCCAAGCAAGTAGAAGAAGTCAAGAAAGAGGAACCCAAAGTGTTGGCCAACTTGCCGGATAATCTGCTGCTCAATATCATGAGAAAAGTGAGTTTTTGTGAAAATTCAGTGCTATCGGCATGTCACCAAATGGGTCTTGCCACGAAAATGCTTTCTGAACATGTTTTCGACAATTTTTCCAATATAAACGTGTGAATATATACGAAATTAGTAATTTCCAAGGAACTTTCACGAATTTTGCAAGAAAAGTGGGATGAATCAAGGGAAAAGGACAAAATTCATATTTATTAGCAAAATTCCGTGAGAAACTGCTGAAATTTGATGGAAATGTTTGAAATCATGTGAATTTTCCTATTTTTATCGGAAAAGTGATATAACGTCTACCAGCGGCCGCATTTTAGCTGCAGATAATTATCCTGGCGAGACCCATTAGGTAGATTCCGAGGAATGAATAAAATGCTACCCATTTTGCTGATTTTCGAAAAAAAAACATTTTCAGTGTGATGAGGATACATTGGAAACGATGATGGAAGAGTCACCCGTGTGCAGAAAGTTGTTTGAGGACAACGAAGGCCAATTCGCACCACCAGCTTGGATGAGTGAGCAGAAATACTGGATGTACCTGTATCAAGTTCAAAACAACGGTGCTTTCCAGTACGACTGCAAAATTGAAGAAGGCCTCTCGAAATCTCCATGCAAGAAAGATGTTTCATGGCAGTGGATTATACGCCATTTGAAAGGAACGTACAGCCTCACTTTTTCTTACTTCAAGACCATTCCCTACTTTCTTGAACCAGACTATGTAGGAAGTTTCAAAAAAATGATGGCTGAAAAAGCTAATATGAACATTGAAATCTACCAACCTTCAAGTGAAGTTTTGAGAAAGTTCCTGAAGTTTTTCAAAGAAGATTCAGGAAGAACCCTGACCCTCTCGACGCGTTTCCTGAAACCTATATCTGACAATCTGGACCTTATTCTGTTCAACAAGATGGCAAGTTGATAGGGTTAACCGCATGAAAACACATTACTTTTTCAGGTCACTGGAGTCGCTTTCACCCCTCGGCAATTTTACTCGAGCCTCAAAAAGTTCCTCGCGCCGAGACACTTCTGCTACCTTGATTTCAACTGCTACCAACCGATTCCATTGGATGGATACATCAAGGAATGGCAGCGCGGCAAGAGGGAGATCAGAACCTGGACGTTTGGCTTCCCTCATCAAAAGGCTGGTCAAATCGAGAAGTACCGTGGTTATGATGGAAAAAGTGAACTGGAAGTTGATTACTGTTTAATCGACAACATGCCACACGTCGTTTTGATGCCCTCGCGCGGTCGTTGAGAGAGAATCATTACTGTAAATGTATTTACAAGAAAATGCTATTCCTGCTTTGAAAGCGATTGATTTTGAAGTTTTTTGTTTTGTTATGATGGTCTCTTGAAAATAAAGCTTCAATATTTTAATTTTTCAATTTGTTTGCAAAATCTGGCCCAATGTCCTACACGGGCAATGTAGACTACATGGGAACTTCTGTACGCGTTTTTGATATAGAAATCGGACAGTTTACTCGAACCTGTCTGGCGTATTCACCAGGTTCTCAACTTGTTTTCTGGGAAAAGAGCCTCTGAGGCGACTAAGAAAGTCACACCGATACATCCAACAGGAATACAGTACCTGGGTTAGTTCAAACCGTTCACTTGCAAACAAACAACCAATCGAGGCAAGGAGTCAAAGCTGAACTGATATCGCCACGTGTAGTAGAAAGTCGGACAGTGCAGAACAGGGCAAGCCACGTTCGATCAATCCACAGCAGGGCGAGTCGAAGAATCAGTGGTCACGTGGAGATCAAAGTACGTGAAGAGTAGAGGCAAAAGTGAGGAGAGGAGAAGAAGATGTGATGACAAGTTGTGAGTTTATAGATGGTGTCAGCAAAGGTTGTTGGAAGTCATAGTTGGTAATGTAGGTCAAGAGACATGGTGGTCCTGTAGAATCACGATAAAAAGTATTTGTAATCGAAAACATATCCGGATCCGAATACAAGTACAATGTATTTGTAACTGATACTGAACAACATCGTATACATTTGGTATACGATTACAGTATTCAGTATTCGAGAACGATCACTTTGTGAAAGAAATTGAGTCCAATTGCAAATATTGAGTACCTTATTGAAATTCTATTGCTTTTGTAAGTAGAAAAACCAAAAAACCAGCGTTTTTAGTGACTGGCGAAATGGCATAGTGGCGAGATGGCACAGTGGCGAAATGGAAAATTTGAAGTACCCCCAAAAAATAAATCTATTTCTGCAGTTTAGGTTCTTTAGATTTTTTCTTGACATGTCGAAGATCATTCATACGTTTGTAGCTTTGCATTCAATCTTTTTGGTTCAAGTTTGCAAGTACTATTAGTAGGACAGTCGCCCCATCGCAATCCCATATTGAACGGTTGCTCTTTATATCGAGTAACTGTTGCTTAGCGGGTTTTGCCAATAGCCTCCCCACTCTTCACCCAATGTGTTCTCCCCCCGACGCGTCTCCTCACTGCTGCGTCTCGTTCTCTCCACCAGCCGTTTTTTATGCCATTCGATTGTTGTTTTTCTTTCTGTTATTCTCATTTTGCATTGTCTTATTTTGCGAGTTAGAAACCAAAAATTGAATTCCGCCAAAATGACAATCACTTCAAAATTCTGTGATGAGTCTTTGAAATTGTTGCGAAATGTCAGTTTTGCTTTGAAATTGCTCTTACAACGGTTTTTTCTGAAATTTTTTCCCAGCATTTTTTCCAAGAATCTCAATGAATCAGTATATTTTTAGAAACGATGAGTAACAAGAGTTGGCGTCGGAAGAAAAACAGCAAAAAGATGAGAAAACCGGCGAAGCGGACTAAAAACGTCGATAATGGTACCAAGCAAGTAGAAAAAGTCAAGAAGGAGGAACCCAAAGTGTTGGCCAACTTGCCGGATAATCTGCTGCTGAACATCATGAAAAAAGTGAGTGTTTGTTAAAATTCAGTGCTATTGGGCATGTAACATAATGAGTCTTGCCACGAAAATGCTTTATGAACATGTTTTCGGCACTTGTTCCAAGAGAAACCTGTGAAAATATACGAAATTAGTCATTTCCAAGGAACTTTTACAAATTTTGCAAGAAAAGTGGTCTCATTCTAGCTACAGATCATTTTCGTGGCGAGACCCATTAGGTAGATTCTGAGGAATGAAAAAATGCTATCCATTTTGCTGATTTTCAAAAAAAATTCTTTAGTGCGATGAGGATACATTGGAAACGATGATGGAAGAGTCACCCGTGTGCAGGAAGTTGTTTGAGGACAACGAAGGCCAATTTGCACCACCAGCTTGGATGAGTGGAAAACAATTCTATATGTATCTTCATCAAGTTCGAAACAACGGTGCTGTCAAGTACAACTGCGAAATTGAAGAAGGCCTCTTGGAATCTCCAAGCAAGAAAGACGTTTCATGGCAGTGGATCATTCGCCATTTGAAAGGAACGCACGACCTCACTTTTTCTGGCTTTAAAAAGATTCCCTACTTCCTCGAACCAGAATATGTAGGGAAACTCAAGAAAGTGATGGCTGAAAAAGCTAATATGAACATTCAAATCTACCGACCTTCAAGTGGAGTTTTGAGGAAGTTCCTGAAGTTGTTCAAAGGAGATTCAGGAAGAACCCTGACCGTCTCGACGCATTTTCTAAAACCTATCTCTGACAATCTGGACCTTATTCTGTTCAACAAGATGGCAAGTTGATAGAGTTCACCGCATAAAAACACATTACTTTTTCAGGTCACTGGACTCGCTTTCACCCCTCGGCAATTTTACTCGAGCCTCAAAAAATTCCTCGCGCTGAGACAGTTCAGCTACCTCGATTTCTACTGCTACCAACCGATTCCATTGAGTGGATATATCAAGGAGTGGCAGCGCGGCAAGAGGGAGATCGACAGTTGGACGTTTGGCTTCCCCCATCAAAAGGCTGGTAAAATCGAGAAGTACCATAGTTATGACGGAAAAAGTGCACTGGAAGTTGATTACTGTTTAATCGACAACATGCCACACGTGGTTTTGATGGCCTACGGTTGTCGTTGAGAGATAATCACTACTGTACATGTATTTCCAAGAAAATGGTATTCTTGCTTTGAAAACGATTGATTTTGAAATTTTTTGTTTTGTTATGATGGTCTCTTGAAAATAAAGCGTCACTATTTTTATTTTCCAATTTTGTTCGCAAAATCTGGCCAAATGTTCTACATGGGTACACTTGGATACTACATGGAAACTTCTGTACGCGTTTTTGATATAGAAATCGGACAGTTTACTCGGACCTGTCTGGCGTATTCCCCAGGTTCTCAACTTGTTTTCTGGGAAGAGGGCCTCTGAGGAGACTAAGGAAGTTACACCAATACATCCAACAGGAATACAGTAACTGGGTTACAACCGTTCACTTGCAAACAAACAACCAATCAAGACAAGGAGTCTAAGCTGAACTGATATTGCCACGTGTAGTAGAAAGTCGGGCAGTGCAGAACAGGGCAGGCCACATTTGGTCAGTCCAAAGCAGGGCAAGTCAAAGCATCAGCGGTCACGTGGAGATCAAAGTACGTGAAGAGTAGAGGCAAAAGTGGGGAGAAGAGAAAGAGTTGTGATGACAAGTTGTGATTGTTATTATGGAACATTTGACGCGCTTTTAAAAATCTGATATATTTCTGCTGTTTAGGTTTTCTAGACTTTCCTCGGCGTTTCGGAGATCATTCATACGTTTGTAGCTTTGTATTCAGTCTCTCTCTTCTCTCTGACACTCCTAGTTCGTATGCAGGTACAGTTAGTAGGGTACGTAAATTGTACGATGCAATGTCGCCCCATCTCAATCCCATATTGAAGAGTTGCTCTTTATATCGAGTGACTGTTGTTTAGCGGGTTTTTTCCATAGCCTCCCCACTCTTCACCCAATGTCTTCTACCCCCGACTCGTCTCCTCACTGCTGCGTCTCGTTCTCTCCACCAGTCGTTTTTTATGCCATTCGATTGTTGTTTTCCTTTCTGTCATTTTTATTTCGCGTTGGCTTTATTTTCAAGTTTGGAACCAAAAATGAATTCAGCCAACATGAAAACAACTTCAAATTTCTGCAATGAGTCTTTGAAATTGTTGCGAAATGTCGGTTTTGCTTCCAAACCTTTCTTACAACATTTTTTTGTAATTTCTTTTAAATGTATCGTTTGCGCACTAATTCCTAGCATTTTTTCAAAGAATCTTACTGAATCTATATATTTTTTTAGGTGCGATGAGTAACAAGATTTGGCGTCAGAAGAAAAACAGCAAAAAGATGAGAAAACCGGCCAAGCGGACTAAAAACGTCGATAGTGGTGCCAAGCAAGTAAAAGAAATCAAGAAGGAGGAACCCAAAGTGCTGGCCAACTTGCCGGATAATCTGCTGCTGAACATCATAAAAAAAGTGAGTTTTTGTTCAAATTCAGTGCTGTTGCCGTTCATCGGTATGTCACCAAATGGGTCTTGCCACAAAAATGGTTCCCGATCATGTTTTCAGCACTTGTTTCAATAGAAACGGGTAAAAATATACAAATTTAAATATTTTTGATGAGCTCTTACTACTTTTGCAAGAAAAGTTTGACGATTCGAGGGAAAACAGCAAAATGTTCAGAAATGCATGTTTTTTAAGTGAAGCTTTGTGAGAGCTGCTGAAATTTGATTAAAATGTTTGAAATCACGTGAATCTACCCATTGTTATTGGAAAAGTGATAGGACCGTTACCAAAAGCCGTGGCGAGACTCATTAGGTAGATTCCGGGGAATGGAAGGACATGGGTGCTAATGTTCTGCTACCTGTTTTACTGATTTTCAAAAAAAAACATTTTCAGTGCGATGAGGATACATTGGAAACAATGATGGAGGAGTCACCCGTGTGCAGAAAGTTGTTCGAGGACAACGGAGGCCAATTCGCACCACCAGCTTGGATGAGTGGAAATCAATACTGTATGTATCTGGATCAAGTTCGAATCAATGGTGCTGTCACGTATAACTGCGAAATTCAAGAAGGCTACTCGGAATCTCTATTCAAGGACGACGTTTCATGGCAGTGGATCATACGCCATTTGAAAGGAACGTACAGCCTCACTTTTTCTAACTTCAAGACCATTCCCTACTTGCTCGAACCAGAATATGTAGGAAGTTTCAAGAAAATGATGGCTGAAAAAGCTAATATGCACATTCAAATCTACCGACCTTCAAGTGGAGTTTTGAGGAAGTTCTTGAAGTTTTTCAGAGGAGATTCAGGAAGAACCCTGACCCTCTCGACGCGTTTCCTGAAACCTATCTCTGACAATCTGGACCTTATTCTGTTTAACAAGATGGCAAGTTGATAGAGTTCACCGCATAAAAACACATTACTTTTTCAGGTCACTGGAGTCGCTTTCACCCCTCGGCAATTTTACTCGAGCCTCAAAAAGTTTCTCGCCCCGAGACACTTTAGCTACCTTGATTTTAACTGCTACCAACCGATTCCATTGGATAAATATATCAAAGAGTGGCAACGCGGCAAGAGGAAGATCGGCAGTTGGACGTTCGGCTTTCCTCATCGAAAGGCTGGTAGAAAGGAGAAGTACCATAGTTATGACGGAAAAGGTGAACTGGAAGTTGATTACTGTTTAATCGACAACATACCACACGTGGTTTTGAGAGCCTGGCGTTGTTATTGAAAGATAATCATTACTGTAAATGTATTCAGAAGGAAATGCTATTACTGTTTTGAAAACGATTGATTCTGAAGTGTTTTTGGTTATGTCATGATGGTCTCTTGAAAATAAAGCTTCACTATTTTCATTTACAAATTTTTCGCACAATCTGTTCCGGTGTCCTACATGGGCAATGTGAGACACTCGGATACTAAATGGGAACTTGTGTGCGCGTTCTTTGACATAGTAATTGGTCCTTGGAACTCAGAGCAGACTGTAGAATCTACACGCATACAGCCAGCTTCCTGAGTTTTCGCAACCGCCTGTTGGGAAAGAGAATAAGGAGGATAAAGTGCGGTACGACAGGGATTGGTTTGTGTGTATATTTTACCCGAAAGAGTAGCACGGTTTTGAGTAGAAGTCTTGCAAATTGTGATTCAGTGGTGAAGTGTATGCGAAAATGAGACTAGATTCTAAAAAAAAGAACGAAGAGAAGAAAATAAAGACTACAGTAACTGGGATACAATCGTTTATTTGCAAGCAAACGACAAATTAAAGCACGGAGTCAAAGCTGAACTGATATCTGCTCTCCTTCCGTAACCCGTTGATATCGCCAGGTGTAGTAGAGACGGTCAAAGCATCAGCGATCCAAGTACGTGAAGAGTCCAAGTACGTGAAGAGTCGAAAACATTTCCGGATCCGAATGCAAGTACAAAGTATATGTAACTGATACTGAACATTAGCGAATACATTCGGTATTTGTATACGAGTACAGTTTTTAGTATTCGAGTACGATTACTGTGTACTTGTCACACAAATAAGTAACACGTAATCGGCACTCGGTATTTGAATCCGTAGAGTACTTGTTTTTTTGCGAGTAAATTTACTCATGAATGATTACATAAAACAAATTTTTGCCTCCTTCTTTTCCGGGTATTCATTCTCACAGAAATGTTCACATGGACCCAGAGAACAACAATAGTTTTTTAACTTTTCAATTCGAAAACTGTAACACATTATCTTCGCATTCGACATCCACTCTTATTTGCTCTTTACAAAGGTCATGCACAAAACGGACAGTTACATGACTCATGTTGTTCCCTCGACAGTATGTTCCAGAATACAAGTTTACTTCTTCCATTTTTTTCCTGTGACAGTGGACAATGGAAAACTTCCGTCTGTGAACTGTTCCCGAACTATTGGATTAATGCGCACGCAGGAAATTCATTCGTACCTTTCGGTCCCCTCTCAGCCGCCCCCTTGCGACACTGATCATTTTGTACTTCGCACGCTTACACACCCATCACACCACTTCCGACCCATTTGCAAAATTTAATTGAATTTATAAGCGGCTTGAGAAGCTTATCCGCCTGAGAAGCTTACCTGCAGGTGTCTGTACCGGAAATTATTTGTACTACCCTTTAGAGGTAGTGCTAATGCACATTTCCGGATTACTAGATCAGTATTTGGCCCCTCGTGAAGTAATTTATTAAAATATCAAAACGTTATACATACATACAATAAGTTATCATTTGATAGTGCTCAGGTGATTATGTAGTACCAACTATTTCTAGTCGGCACATTGAAAGTTCAGTGGGTAAGTGGAGTATTGGTTAATGAAGTAATTACAGTGTTGGTTAAGATAAGTGACAATAAAAGACAAGGGAAGATTAATTGGGAATCGAGGTAGAAGTCGTGGGCGAAATGTGAGAGGCAGCGAAAGACGAAGTGTTGAGGAAGCGAAAAATGAGCCCTTTCAGATGTGTTTGCCATAATCTGTAAAAGTATCATTTGGTTACTGTAGACTGGTCTTTCGGACTACAAGACTGACAATGTGACTTTCTCTACTTTCGCCTAGCTATTTGATAAGAAGTGATGAAAAACTAACCAAAATCCATTTCCTTTCAGTTGATTTTCCAGTTCCTTGATCTTCTCCTTGGCTGCTTCCAACTCAGTCTGTATTTGCTTTTTCTCTAAGTTGGCTGCTTGAATATCTGCTCCCAATTGCTTTTTTTCTAAAAGTCAACCATCTCATTTTTATTCCGATTTCTGCCAACTTACCTTGATTTGCAAGAATATTATCATCATTTGACTTTTGAAGACAGTTTCTGAAGCTTTCAGCTCCTGAAAAAATCAAAATTCAGATAAACTATTGTAAAGGTACGACTTACGGTATTGAGCCTCGATTCTTGCGTTGGTCTCCTTTGCCAGCGCACTAGCAAGTTGGCTGAGAGTTTCAAAGCCAGTTTTTACCATATCGAAATAAGTGTCGGGGATATTCGCCACTTTGACTTCGTAATTGAGATCAGTGACTTGTTTGAGGGCTTCAACGCGAGATATTTTCTGCACTGGCTCATCGACTAAAAACATTTATTTTTCAACTCTTTTTAATCAAATGGTCTTACAGTCGGCGGTTGAAAGTCTGGTACCCTTGTTATTCGAATTGGAGGACATGATTCTGGACGATTTCAGTGACTTGACTGCAATAACTGAAAAAGGGTTACGATAAGTGAGGAGATAAAACAAAAGGTCAAAGATGAGTGTGATAACGATAACAACTTGTGACAGTAGCCTAGAAACGTATAAAACGAGAGCAGGTAAGAGAGCAGATTCATGCTCCAAATGAGGTTTGTGAGCAGCTTATAAACTCAATTAGAAAGGTCCGGAAGAGGTGTGGTTGGTGTGCGTGACAGGTACGAAATGAGCAGATGTTGCAAGTAATTGCGGGGCTTCGGAAGGCAGCTCGGAGAAGCAGGAGAGGTAGGGATTAGGCTCTGGCATCAACATACACTTCTTATATGGCTTCCTAGATTCAAATGAATGAAGAAGCACAAGATCCCACTATAAGTTAGTCCGTTACTTGTTCCCGAATTCAAATAACAGATGAACTATTCTTATCAGATATCAGTTGACATGCGCCCGTATTTTTTGGTTTATCAAAAGCTACAGTTTCTTGTTTTATTTGGGGATGTGTGTGGAGGATGAATATGATGAAAAATGATACTAAAGATAACTGTGACAACTACAACTATACTGCCAGGGACTAGACGCTTGTGATAGTGATTCAGAGACGGCCAATGCAAAGCGAAAGTAATTCAGAAAGCAAGACAAACTTCCTTCCTGTCCTTCCTTTCTGTTCAGAGACATGCTCCGATTGAAATATTCAAGCCGTTCACAACCTTCATTAGAATTTGCACATAGGCCCTTAAGGGGTGTGGTGGGTGCTGTTAAGAACCACACTGCGGGAGGGGTGGGTGCGTGTGCAAGGTAGGAAATGAGCTAGATTCCATTTCGCTAGTAATTATGAGATTTGGGCGGGGCCAGCTGGTAGAGGGCGGGGGAGGTATGAATGATGTTTTCGCATCAACATACAATTATAATATGAGGTTCGAGATTCAAATGACTAATGTAAGTGCGAAATAAGAGCAGTTCAGAGAACATGACAAATCCGGATAAGCTTCTCAATCGGCTTATGAATTCAATCAGAATTTGCTAATGGACCCAGAAAAGGTGTGATGGGTGTGTGTGCAAGGTACGGAATGAATAGTATTGCTGGCAAGCAATTATGAGATTTAGAAGAGAGAGGGCAGCTGGGAGAAGACGGGAAGGTATGATTGAGTATCTGGCATCAACGAACGAGAACGATTGCCATCGGGGGGAGGGGGGGTCGGTGGAAGCACTTTCTTGGTGAATTTGTATGTGTCAGCTAATGGAATAGGTTCAGAAGAAGATTCTGTTTGCTTTGGGGTATGCTCTGTCATACAAAAGACATTATGGGTAGCATCATATTTAGCACCTTGAGGCACATGTTTCCTTTCAAGTGGAGTATAAGAACACTCAGAATTTGCAAATGAGCAGGAAAACTGGCAAGGGTAGAAGTCGAGAGGGTAAGGTCAAGAGGTCAGATGCAAGTTTGATAACAAAGATCATATTGCGAAGCACCAGGGGCTTGCAATAATGAGCTAGATATGTGCGAAATAAGATCAGTTCGAAGAGAAAGACCAGTAATTCCCTGGTCAGACGTGAGCTTTTAATGAGGTTCACGAGCCGCCTATGATATTCATTAGAAGCGAATGGTCCCGAGAGGAAGGAGGCGGAGGGGGGGTGCAGTCTTATGAACGAGCCGCACATAACGCAAGTAATTATAAAATTCGAGTGGGCAGCTGGTAGAGGGCGGACAGGTACGGATGAGGGTGTTGCATCAACAAGCTGCCAGGGGTCCCTTCTGTTTGGACGCATTAACCTTAATTAGAACTAGAACCTGGGAGAAGAAGTGGATTCGTCAATTTGGGTGGCATTTTATGATTCTAGAAGTTGGAAGAATTAGTAACGTGAAAGATAACTGTGATAACAACAGTAACCTTGCGAAGGACCAAACTCTTGTTATAGTAAATCGGTCATGTGCAAAATGAGAGCTGTTCAAGAGGAAACACGAGTAATTCCCTGGTCAGAAACATGCCCTAATGAGATTTTTGATCCGCTTTTAACCTTTATTAGAATTTGCGAGTGGGCCCGGCCCGAGAGAGGTGTGGTGGGTGTGTGTACAAGGTACGAAATGAGCAGATGTTGCAAGTAATTACGGGGCTTCGGAGGGCAGCTGGGAGGAGGCCGCAAGGTACGTACGGATGAATGAATATGTGGCATGCAATTATGATATGGCTTCCGACATTCAAATGACTAAGGAAGCATGAGATCGTTGGCTCAAAGTGAACTGAACTTATGATTAACAGAGGAACTATTTTTATAAGGGATTGGTTGAAAATCACAGAAATTCAATTTCCGAAACAATTTATTGAGAAAAAACCAATCAAAAACAGGAGAAGAGTGTGTAGAAGGAGATGAGAATGTATACAACTGAAACACGATAAGCTTAGAATCAGAAGTGGAACAGTTTAGGGGCGGAGTAACTTAAAAATTAACTGTTTTCACATCAGGAAAATTGTAACACATAACAGATTTGGGACAGCGTTATGCTTAGTGAATATCATTATACATCAGAACACAGCAGAGTAATTTCGGAATTCGGCGTAAGATTTTCAAATGATAAATAGAGGGATTGATTAGATCCGTTAACATGTCTTGTGAACGTTTCCTTATTCTCAACAATTGGTACGTTGCCGGAAGGGACTTCGAAAAACCAACGTTTGATTGTCCTATCCCCTGCTTGCCACTCTTCAACGTACTTCATCAGCTCTTCTCCAATGTCTTCGGTGACTTTACACAAAAATGTTTGCAAATTCTTGTTTGAGCTCAATATTTGACGAAGCAAGGCGGTTGGTACTTCCATACAAATGTAGACTGGAATCTGGGAGTTAATCTGGAAGTTTTTATTGTAAAACGTATTTGTGAAGCAAATCATACTTTTTGAAAAGTCTCCAAATCTCCGATTGTTGGTAAGTAACACACTATCAATGAATGTGTTATTTTCTCCGGAAGCACATCTGAGACCGGTGCATAATATTGAAGCGAACCCATCACAAAAATGATTACTTCTTCAATTCCAGATGAATTCAGTAACTGCTTGAACGTGTTGTTCACATCAGTTCCCGTGGATAAAAATGGTGGCAACTTGCAATCGTTGTAAATGCAGATGTTTAAATTTTTCGCTAATCTGGCCACTTTCATTGCGCGTTGAGAGCTGACGTCGCAAAAATGGAATTTTGTTATGTCGTTCTGTTGACCAAAAACACGACATTTATCCTTCAAATGCATCCAGACCGTGAGCGGATTTGTGAGTGGTTTCAAACGTTGCACACCTTCTGTTCTAAAGAAAGATTCTCTCAGCCGACTGCAAGTCAACCGAAGGTTCTCTGGAACTCCTTGGGGACACTGCAAAAAAGATCTGTTTGTTTTTTTGTTTTTTTGTAAAGACTAACCCGCTCGTATATCTTGTCTAAGACAAGATCCGGTAAACGTTGAAGGGGACCCAATTCAACGTGTGCTTTTTTTGGAGTTTCTTCATTTTCAGAAGTGGCTGGGCGTTTTTGACTCATAATGAACTGTACCTGAAAACTAGAATGCGTTGAAAAACTGAAAAACAGACGGAATATGAAAGGGAGAAAGAAATGGTTGAAGACGCACTGAAAGGGTAGTGTAGGCTACATAATGAGATCAGGTCTCCGTTTCTCACCCGTCGCGCTGCGTACGCGTCGCGTGCGCGTTGTGGTCTGGAAGAGTTGGTTTTCTAGGCCACGGTGGAAATATTCGGTCAAGCGCCCATGTCAATGATAAATAAGCCCCAAGTCTGAAATTTAACAAAATGAATTGGTTATTATAGTTATCATAGTTTATTTGAATCAAAATTTCAACCGAATAGCGTTAGGCATCACATATAAAATGAGAAATTTTGGATTAATGTTTTTTCTCTTTTCGAAATAGGGTGAGATGTTGCAAAAAGTATTAGTTGGTTCAAAGTGAACTGCACTCATGATGAACAGATGAACTATTTCCATATGGGTTGAAAATCACCGGATTTCAATTTCCGAAACAATTTATTGAAAAAAAAAACGATCAAGATCAGGAGAAGAGTGTGTAGAAGGAGATGGGAAAGTATACAACTGAAACACGATAAGCTTAGAATCAGAAGTGGAACAGTTTAGGAGACTGAGTAATTGAAAAATTAGCTGTTTTTTCTTCAGAAAAATCAAAATACATAACAGATTTGAGACAACGTTTTGCTTAATGAATATATTTTTTCATTATATATTGAAACACATCAGAGCAATTTCGGAATTCGGCGTACGATTTTCAAATGATAATTGGAGAGATTGATTAGATCCATTCAAATCTCTTGTGTATGTTTCCTCATTTTGAACAATTGATACGTTACCGGAAGGGACTTTGAAACGCCAATGGTCGATTGT
>LR539211.1:94256-116839 GCA_900536315.3 Caenorhabditis becei
TAAATAAAGGGATTGATTAGATCCGTTCACAGTTCTTGTGAACGTTTTCATATTCTCAACAATTGGTACGTTACCGGAAGGGACTTTGAAACGCCAATGGTCGATTGTCCTATCCCCTGCTTGCCACTCTTCAACGTATTTCACCAGCTCTTCTCTAATGTCTTCGGTGACTTCACACAAAAATGTTTGCAAATTCTTGTTTGAGCACAATATTTGATGAAGCAAGGGAGTTGGTACTTCCTTACGAATGAAGACGTCGTCAATCTGGAAGTTTTTATTGTAAAATAAAATTGTGAAGCAAATCATACTTTTTGTAGAATCTCCAAATCTCCGATTGTTGGTAAGTAATGCATTATCAATGTATGTTTTATTTTCTCCGGAATCACATCTGCGACTTGTGCATAATATTGAAGCGAGCCCATCACAAAAATGATTACTTCTTCAATTCCAGATGAATTCAGTAACTGCTTGAACGTGTTGTTCACATCAGTTCCCGTGGACAAAAATGGTGGTAGTTTGCAATCTTCGTGAATGGAGATATTCAAATCTTTCGCTAATCTTGCCACTTTCATTGCGCGTTGAGAGCTGACATCGCGAAAATGGAATTTTGTTATGTCGTTCTGTTGACCATAAACACGACATTTATCCTTCAAATGCATCCAGACCGTGAGCGGATTTGTGAGTGGTTTCAAACGTTGCACACCTTCTGTTCGGAAGAAAGATTCTCTCAGCCGACTGCAAGTCAACCGAAGGTTCTCTGGAACTCCTTGGGGACACTGCAAAAAAGGTTTGTTCGTTTGTTTTTTTTTTGTAAAGACTAACCCGCTCGTATATCTTGTCTAAGACCACATTCGGCAAAAGTTGAAGGGGACCCATTTCAACGTGTGCTCTTTTTGGAGTTTCTTCATTTTCAGAAGTGGCTGGGCGTTTTTGACTCATGATGAACTGTACCTGAAAAACTGGAATCTGTTGGGAAGCTGAAGAACAGACGGAATATGAAGGGGAGAAAGGATGGTTGAAGACGCACTGAACGAGTAGTGTGGGCTTCTCACCAGGCTTGGTCGGAACCGACCTGTCGGAACTTTCGGAACTAAATGTTTTTTTCCGAAATTTTAATTCGGAGAAATTGGTTCCGAGTTTTTTTCCGAATGTAAAAGGCGGAAAAACTGGTTCCGAAAAAAACGTCGGAAAATCGGAAATTTCGGAACCAAATTCTGACAACTTTTTGGCTGAAAATTCGAATATTTTGACTCGAAAAACTGCGAAATGTAGTCGATTTTGAAAAAAAAAATCGGAAAATTTTCGAATTTTGAAAATTTCATGAAAAAATCGAGAAAATTATCTATTTTCTTTGAATTTGAGTGAAAACTGGCGAAAAAAGTGAAAATTTCAAAACTTCGGAATTTCCGACTCTTTTCGGAAAAAGTTTCGACAGAAAACGGTTCCGAAAACATGATTCAAAAAAGTTCCGGATAAAAAAAATGGAAAAAGTCGGAAAAATTTTCCGAAACTGGTCGGAAATTTCGGAACTTTCGGAAATTCCGGTTCCGGTTCCGACCAAGCCTGCTTCTCACCCGTCGTACGCGTCGCGTACGCGTTGCAAGCTAGAAAAATTGGTTTTCTAGGCCACAGACGAAAAACTCGGCCAACCGCCCGGTTACTAGTACGCCCGAGTCTAAATGCATAACATTTTTTGGAGTTGTTCTCTTTAAAAATTGAGAATGCTTGAAAATTTTTGGAGTTGTTCAAAAAATCAGACAGAATGCATTAATTCAAATCAAAACGAATTTGACTCTTTCCTCAACCATTTTGTTATCAAAGGGAGAACAAGTACCAAAATGCTGTATGAAACATAAGACTAACGATTGGATTCATAGAACCAACAATTCTAATAAAAGTTTATTCAAGAAATGATCAAAAACAGAGCAAGATGATTAAATTGATTCTTTACAATTGAATGAGAATGTTGAGATTGAAGTAATTGGAATCGGAAAAAGACAGATTGATGCGTTATGAAATCAGAATTGTAAACGTTAACATGAAATATAACGAGCAGAGGAAAAAATTGAAATTGACAAAATATAAACACGATAAGTGGAAGGTTAAGGGAAACAGGTTCGGAATAGGAGTATTTGCAAAGGCTCCGGGACGTTTCGCAGGCAGATCCACTGTATTTTCGCTGTTTCGTCAGGATTTTAGTGCATTTGGCTACGAAACGTCTGGCTGCGAAACGTCTGCCTGCGAGGCGTCCGGTTGCGAAACGACCGGCTACGAAACGTCCCGGAGCCTTTGCAACATGTGAAATTGGGAATTTCATGATTTTTGACAGAATTGTCGAGCAATTTCAGAATTGTTACCATGACAAGACATCCAATTTAATATTTGGAACATGATCGTTCTGTACATTCACAGAAGTTGTGATGGTCAATCTTGGGTGACTTCTTTCGTTGATCTTCCGAGTCGTCGGCACAAAGTTTTCGCGCATTGGGAAGAAAAGGGTCCAGCAAAAAATTTCCCGGTTCCCCTCAATGTATTCTTCGTAATACTTCTCCAAATCCATCTCTTCCTTCACCATAATGCTAAACCATCTAAGGTCCGTACGTCTGTCCAATGTGTGCTGCAACACTTCTTTGCGGATGTAGTGTGCAACGTACACATAGCTCAACTGAAATTTAAATGAAAAATCATTAAGTTTCAAGTCATAGTTTTTACCTTTTGCAAGTTCTCCGTGTCAATCGTTTCCAGATCCAATTGGTTACCACGTAGCGTTAAATAATCTTCTTTCTTCAGGTAGTTAAGCATGGTTGTGATTGGAACAGTTCCAATAGTTTGTACAACAACATGCTGGTAGCTCTGCTTAGCATAAATATCCAGCACAATTTGCATCTGTTTCGGCTTGTCGAGATATTTTTGGAAATTCCCGAAGAGTCCAAATCTCAATTCACTGGCCAATTGGAGACACTTGATGAATCGTTGAAATGTAGGTTTCCGATAATGAAAACAAAACCTTGGCGGATTGGACCGGTCTTCGAATTTGACATTCATTCCTTGGTCATCCGGGAACGGCTCGAAAATGGTCATTACAGCATTGATCTGTTTGAGTGGGATCGTTCCTTCTACTTTCTCGTAAATGATATTCAACCTCTTGCAGGTGACACGGAGACGTTCCGGATCTCCTGGTCCCACCTAAAATTTGATATGGTAAATTTTAGAAAGACAGTTTGGTTTTGAAAGCTTACTTTTTTGTAGATTTTCTCCAGAATATCATCGGGACATGCGAGAAGTGGAAAAGGGGCTTGAACATCTGCTTGCATCGTTTGGTGCTGAAAATTCAAAATTTTTATCCTTGGAAATATAAAGAAAGATATCGAACGAACGATTAACAGATTGAATTTCTAGTTTCGGAAACTGGGAAATGGTGGATAAATGGAGGGGAGCATGAGAAACGGAAGAAGTGGATAATACCTATGCGCCGCCAGCGACGTCGACAGTAAGTGAAAATTTTGTTTTTAGCAGCGTTGCTCATTTCAATAGGCTACAAGAAAAATGTAAAATTCATCAGTAATATATAGAGTAACTTGTTTTCGATTGCTACAACACAAGAAAAAATATTGAGAGAGAGGTGTTGTTCTGTTCAGATGAAAATGTATCTAATATGGCTTTTATGCAATGAAATGGACACTTTTGAATGTCTCTCTTGTGAAATCAGCTACAGAAATGACAGGAAATGGTAGCGAAATTGGGAGAGAAAGAAAACGGGTTATGATGGGGAGGAAGAGTTCGCTGAAGACGCACAGCTCTACATTTATTACCCTTCGCGCGCCGTAGGCAAGCGTCGCGTGCGCGTTGCGGTCTGGAAGAGTAGGTTTGTTAGGCCGCGGAGGAAAAACTCGGCCAACCGCCCGGTTATAAGTAAGCCCCAAGTCTAAATGCCACAAAATCAATTGGTCATTTCAATTATCATGGTTTATTTGAATAAAAATATTAAACAAAAATTGCGTCAGGCATCACAAATGAAATGAGGAATTTCGGATAATTTTTTTTTTAATTTTCAAAGAAACTTAAGTTAATAATTACAATTACAAAATATCAAATGTTCAGTTTAATATTTACAATTTACTAAGAATCGCGAGAATAACAGTGAACGATCCCAAACCATATGTCATCAATATCAGATGCTCTTCTTTGCCGTTGATGGTTCTGGTAAAATGCTTATAGCTTGATCTGATCTCGAGATCTGAGGCAAATCGAAAATACCAATGTTTGATGTTTCTCTGTCCGGCTTCCCACTCTCTCATATATTTCGTCAATTCTCCTTTCATGTTCACCCTAGAATGCACGTCAACTTCCTCTAAAGCCTTTGCCTTCTCCAAAACTTGATGAATTATAGGTAGTGGTTCCGGATTTGAAGTCCTTGTTGATATTTCAGTAATCTGCAAGAAAGGAATCAATTTCAATGATTACAAGGTTCAGTAGAACATACCTTTGGAACTATATCCATGTGTCGAACGACATCATCAAAGGTATTGGTAGAGAAAGTGATATGAGTGCTGTCCGGGAGAAGGTTGAAAATGTCGTTCAGATTCTCCGGAAAATCGTATGCACAAATGTGTACACTTTGGTTCTCGGTAGTACTCAGGAACTGTTTGAGCATGTTGTACTTGCGATTTCCGCTTCGGAAATATGACGGTACTTCCCCGGAGATAAAAGTAATGGTCAAATCCTTAGTCAATCTCATGAATCTCATTAACCGCTGGAACTTGACCGAAGTTGAACTATACAATTCTTGATCGCCCGAAACCAAATCTGCACGAAGCGTGGTGTCCAACTGCAGTTTCACTTTCGGGAAGCTTCGGGGGATCGCCAAATCCTGCATTCCTTCAGTTGCGAGATATGCATTGTTGAGTCGTTTACACGTTATTCGAAGATTCTCCGGTACACCAGGAGGGCTCTGTAAAAGATACGGTTTTTCTGATTTACTAGATGATTGGGAATTTCGAAATCGGCCAAACAAAAATGAACTAACCTTCAGATAAATTCTTCTCAAAACCAAGTCCGGCAGCGTGTCCAATGGCATTATTTCAACTTTTGATATCTTGGCATCTCCTTCCATTTCTGATGTGACCGGGCTGTGCCTGACGAGAAATCCGTTGAGAAAAAAAAATCACAGTTTATCACGGATTATCTCCTCCCTCTCAATGGACTTTACTGTACACATTTATTGAGGTAGAAGCATGGTTACGCAATAATACAATGACGAGGGATAGCTTTTATATCCCTCAAGAACAGAAAGAATTTAATCAACAGAAAGGATCCCTCGCCGTCCTACGGGGGCGGGAGAGTGCTCAACATCTAAACCATGACAGACAGGACAAAGTAAAGAAAAGAAAAAAGTAGCGGAATCGCTACACTACGGAATATGAAATGGAGAAAGAATTGGCTGAAGACGCACGAAATGGGTAGTGTAGGCTAGAGAATGAGATCAGGTCTACGTTTCTCACCCGTCGCGCTGCGTAGGCGTTGCGTGCGCGTTGCGGTCTGGAAGAGTTGGTTTTCTAGGCCACGGAGGAAAAATTTGGCCAACCGCCCCGATTTCAATTAAACATCCAGTTGCTATTATTATTATAGTTTATTGGAATCAAAATATCAACCGATTAACATAATGCATCACATATAAAATGAGGAATATTCAAAATAAGATGAGATATTGCAAAATACAATGGAAAAGTACGAATATTCGTGGAAAAATGTAATTTACGCATATAAAAAATAAATAGTGGATAAATTGGTCACAACACGAAATGTGTTTTTTTTTTATGGGGGAGCTGCAAAATATAATGAAATACGTGAGGATATGGGAACAGTGGGAATAATTTGCACAAGAAATCTGTCGGAGGTCTCTATTCACGGTCTGACTTGGACTTCGCATTCTTTTGAAAGGTCAGTACTCAAAAATGAGGACTTTTTGTAAAAGGTTTGGTCCCAAGACACAGTCAGATTGTGACAAAAACCCTCCAAAAGATAGGTTTTGTACTGGTTGACTTTCAATCGGTTAGTTCACATGATTCAATAACTGTCAATTCGTAATGCTTTCTATAATTATAACATTTCACCTCTAAAGTGTCAATCAAATGCTGGTGAGTTTGCTGGGCAATCAGCCCACCACGCTTCGGGTACAGAATCCTCCAACACTTGATCTTCCGTGTACCGGCCTTCCACTCATCAACATACTTCTGGATATCCGGTCGGCCAGTGATTTCGCAAGTGAATCTCTGCAGAGTAAGATGGTTGTCCAAAATGCGTTCCATGGCCCTTTTTGTGACACGGCGGGATTTGTCGTGGAATTCCAGTTCGTCTACCTGAAATTTCACACTTCATATAATGTATTGTTGCATCTCAAAACTTTCTTGGGTAGATTTATGGATCTACACATGAAATTTTGACTGCATCTCACCTTTCTCAATGCTTCCAGACTGAGATTTGTCATTGCTCCTTTCATTGCACTAACCACAATTCTTGCCTGACGCGGGAACATGTTGATGACATTCGATGTCGCCAACGGGTAGAATCCTTTGATGAACACCTCACAGAAGCAGAAATAGGCGCGCTGCGCCAAACAACTCCGAACCATCCCTTCGATTTGAGCGTTACCAAAAATATTCGAACGTTTGTGATTGACAATGATCTTGAGCCAATTTGCAACTTTCAAAAACTTCAAAACTTCAGTGAGTCTTGGATTCTCAATTCTGCATGCACGTCCACGTACAGAACATCGGTGTCTTTGATAAACCAAAGTGAGTCTCGGCTCGATGGACTGTGATATAATCGTCAATCTTGCGCAATACCTCTGACGCCATGGAAGCCTTCCCTCGACATCCAGATAAAGCGTGTTGAACTTTTTGCATGTGTTGCGCAGACGTCCCGGAGCCTTCTCTTCAGATGTGAGCTGAAGAGATGCACTTAATTACGCCTCAGAGTCACATACAAAACTCTATGTTTTCATGGTTCATAAGACGCGTTGAAAACAAAACTTTTAGACAGAAACTGAATTGAAAACAAGGTAATCTTTTACTCTTCTTATAAATGTCACTTACATTTTTGAAAATCTTCTCTAGAGCCGGTTCCGGAAGCGTGTCTAGTGTCACTTCAGCCCTGGGTTGCTCTTCTACTGGTTCTACTTCCATGGCTTCTTCCTCCATGTTGTTCCTGAAAGAATTGAGTAAATGCGATGTAATTACCAAAAAGAAAATTAGATCAAAAACCAGGCGCCAAAGTTGAAAAACTAGAGTGCTCATTAGCTAACCGCAACGCACTGAAAGAGGCGCGTCGCGTGTTTGTTGTCAGTAACCAAGGTGATGTGGGCTTAAGTGCCGTGCCCCCAATGAGCCGAGCTTGAATAGAGAGAGAGTGGAGAGCGGGAAATGAGTGTTTATGACAGAAACATGAGAGAAATTGTGCTTCCGCTTCGGGAAGTATGAGAGATAGGAAAAAGAAGGGAGAGTGCAAATTAAATGCAACTCTGACACCTCGGATGTTATTGCGAAATCTGAACCAAAAGAGATATTTGAAGCGTGTAGGCCGCCTATGGGGATTATGTAAAACCTATTTGGAAAACTACAAAAAACAGTTCTGAAAAATGAAAGTTAGCGCTTTTCTAAAAATTACCATTTTTGACAGCCACCTGAAATCAAATTCATTCGAGTTTTTTTTTGTTTTATCAAAATTTATTGAAATTTATTGGAAGAATATATAATTTGAAAAAAAAAAGAAAAAAAACATTGGAATTTATCATTACCATGAAAAAAAGTCAACAAAAATAGCAAAATAAATAAGCAACAAATTATAACATTTCCCGTAAAAATGGTGGCTAATAAGTAAAGGGCATTTTATTTGAGCTACAAGTTAGGATTGAAATTTTTTCTAAATTGAATAGACTGATCATTCGGAAATAAGAGAAAATGTGAGATTCGAGAAGTAATGGTTAGGTGAAAAATTTTTTTTCCTCGTTTTCCTCCTCTAACATGAAAATTTCTACCGTTGAAATATTTCGTGATTTTGCTACGGATCTAGATGAAAAAATGTTGCTGTCGCACAAAAAATCGATCAAAGTTACTGTAACCCGCTATTTCTTACACAATCTTGCGACATCCCGATCAATTACTAACATGTTTTCGATGTCTTTACTAACATTTTCTCGATAATTTCTAATTGCGGCTCATCAAAAATCACGCTCTTACGCAAAAATCAAAAAACATAAACTTATTAGCCACCCGTGTAATAAATTAGATATAAAACAAAAAAAAAACAAAACTTATACATTATGGTGATCAACATCCTTATTGCCATTGTCAAGACCATCATCCACCTTCTTAGCGTCTCCATCCTGCTCCTCGTGCTCCATCTCATCGTCCACCTTCTCAGCTTCCTCATCCTGCTTCTCCCTCTCGTCCGCATCATCCATCTCCAAGGCTTCCTCGCCATCGTCCACTTTCTCAGCCACCTCATCCTCCTTCTCGTCCTCCTTCTCATCCACCACTTCAGCTACCTCGACATCCTTCTCTTCCTCATCATCGTACACTTTCTCGGCTTCCTCATCATTATCCTCCTTCTCGTCGTCGCCGTCCATCATATCAGCTCCCTTGTCATCCTTCTCCTCGTCCACCTCCGCGTCATCCATATTCCCAACTTCCTCAACATCCTCCTCTTCCTCATCATCATCCTCCTTCTCGTCGTCACCGTCCACCATCTCAACTTCCTCAACAATCACCTCCTCAACTTCTTCATCGTTCACCTCTTCCTCGTACACCTCTATCTCCTCGTGCTCCTCCTCATCATTCACCTCCTCAACTTCTTCATCGTTTACTTCTTCCTCGTACACCTCTATCTTCTCGTGCTCATCCTCTTCATTCACCTCCTCAACTTCTTCATCGTTCACCTCTTCCTCGTACACCTCTATCACCTCGTGTTCCTCTTCATCATTCTTCTCCTCCACCACCTCTTCGTACTCCTCCATCTCCTCGTCCACCTCTATCTCCTCGTACTCCTCGTACTCCTCAAGTTCCTCATCACCATTCTCCTCTTCCTGCTCCTTATCGCCCTCTCTGCTCCTTATCGCCCTCTCAACCCTCTCAATTTCTTCATCTTCATTCTCTTCCTCAGCTTCCTCGACATCCTTCTCCTCGTGCTCCTCCTCTTCATCGTTCATCTCCTCCTCATCCATCGGCAAAATTTCTCCATAAAACCTCTCCTCATCTTCCGCATCTTCCTCATTCTTCTCCTCCTCCACCTTCTCCTCTTCCTCCATTTCTTCATCATCATGCTTCTCCTCCTCTTCATCGTCAAGCTCCTCCTTCTCTTCATCATTATGCTTTTCCTCCTCTTCATCTTCATGTTCCTCCTCCTCTTCATCATCATGCTTTTCCTCCTCTTCATCTTCATGTTCCTCCTCCTCTTCAACTGCCACAACCTCAGAATCTTGATGCTCCATCGTCTCAACTTCCTCATCAGCGATCACTTCCTCTTTCTCCTCCTCATCATCGTCATCTATCGTTTCATACTTCAATAACTTGACTTCCACCTTCACTAGCTTCCCCTTCTCGAACAAGCTCTTCGTGACTTTCAATCTCTCGTCAAATCTATCATACCACTCCTCCGAGATCTCAAATCCTGGATATTTTGGGAAGGTAATGTTCCATTTCTTGATCGACCTTCCTCCCTCCTCCCACTGTCGGAAGTACCGCTCGAAGTCGATGCGAGTTGACGTTTGTACCGTGACAATAAATAATTCTCGGTTATTATCCAGAATCCGCAAGACTTGAGCTCTCGGAATGATCCGAGCCGCAACATCGAACTCGATAGCACCAAGCTGAGAAATAAAAAAGTTGAGGAACCAAAGTTTCTCAATAAATACTCACTTTCTTGATGCTCTCCACATCGAGCTTTGCTAGAGTTCCTTTTTTGGCGAACAACGCCATCGCCTTTTCCTCCGGGAACAGCTGCATTATCTCGGCTGTCTGTCGGGGGCAGTACCCGATGATGTGCACCATACCATCGGGAAGCTGGGCCAGAAGATCGTACACGAGTTCCTTGACCTCTGCATCCGGGAAGATCTCGTTCTTGTGATCAATGTCGATCTTGGTGACATGCGCTAGTCTCAGGAACTTCAGAACTTGGTGAAAGCTGGGGTCGACAAATTCCAGCTCATTGTTGTATTTGCGGTACGTCAGCGTGAGCTTGGATCCCTGACGTGACCATCTCGATTTGATTATCACCTCAGCATGGAGGATTGGGCGACGTGGCAGGAAACCTTCGATTCCCTCGTACACTTTGTTGAGTCGAACGCATACTGTTCGGAGCATCTCCGGATCTCCTGGTCCGAGCTGGAAAAAACAAGTTTTTTTGATGCAAAAACTGGAATTTGCACTGAACTCAAGTAGTTTTTTCTCAATTCTTTTGAAATACTCACCTTTTCGTAGATTTTCTGAAGAGCGAGCTCGGGTAGTTTGTCCAACTTGGCTTCGTCGTTGTGCGCCATGACTAACACTGAAAAGTTCGAAGTTTTGAATTAAAGAAAGAGAAACACTAGTATAGAGCAAGTTTGAGTGGAGTTTCAGAAAAAAAACACGAGAAAAATAAAGGAAATAGTTTTTTTTTGGGTTTTAAAGTCATTTTTAATGGAATTCCCGTGGGATATGTTGTTTTATTGAAAAAAGAAGAAAAATTAGAAAAAAAACTAACGGAAAATTTATTAGAATCATTAAGAAAAAAATTTTGAACTTTTCACGCAAATTTTCGAAGCATTTCTGTGGTAAGAAATGAGAGAAATAAGCAAAAACCATTTGAAAAATAAGAAAACGCTTTGTTCGGTGGAGCGCAAATGCATAGCCTCTCTCCCCCGCCGGCCAAGCAGCCGGTGACACTGCTTCATGCTGTGTACGTTGTGTGTGCGCCCCTGCCCATTGCCCCGTCAGCTGTGTAAGAGGGAGAAGGAGAGAGCGACCGCAAGCTAGCGAGCGACCCGTACCGGCGTGCGGGGCGATCGTGCACCATGTCATACGGGAATTCGAAGACGTACAGACAACGTTTCTTACAATTAGTTATACATTTTTCCTCAACTCCCGTCCCAAAAATGTTGGAACGCTTTCCAAAGCAAAAAAGTGAAAAACTATATGTGATTTCGTTATCAGTATAGTTTATTGTGAGAAAAAAGTACGTGAGAAATTAAGAATGTATTCATCACTATCATCAAAATGGGAATAGAATTATTGGGCTGAAAATGACGATGGTAATCGTGAATGGATTTTTTAAAAAATTGGGATAGATATCGGACAGTTTGAGAATATGAGAAATGACAAATGCATTTCTTTAAATGAGAGTGATCCTGGTAGTAATTTGTCTATTACTCGAAGTATAGCGGTAAACTTTTAGAGCGGCCCCTGGTCTTTGAACGATTGAAATCGGTGGGACAACTGGTTGCGGCTGGACCTTCGGAAACGTGACCTGCCACTCCATGATGACCCTGGCATTATTCTTCCATTCCTCCAAATACCGATCAAAATCCATCTCTTCGGTAACTGTGGCATAGAATGCTCTCAAATTCATGTGATTGCTCAAAATCCGATGCACGTCGACACTTGGAATGACACAAGTGTGGATACAATGGATGGCTCTGAACTGAAAAAAAACAAGGATTTGAATGAATTTACGAAATGCGGTCTCACCCGGCGCAATAATTCCAAGTCCATGTTCACCAGCTCTTTTGCTTGTGGGAACAGTGAAAGTGGTCCGTTTTCCGGGAACAAAGTGATGATCTCAACTGCCGGCGCCAGAAACCATGGCACAATGTTCACATCCCAATATCTACCACGTTGTTGCAGAATATTTTTGATAGTTCGCCTCACTCCATTATCCGGAAAAAACAGCTGATCATGTGCTATTTCAACTCTGAGTGACCCGGCAAGTCTCAAAAACTTCATAATCTGCTGGGGATTGGCGTTATCAAGTCTCCAGTCATTCCGTGAACCTCTATACAGAACCGTGATTCCTTGGCCTTGTGAGATAAGTTCTACTAGGGCATTCCTAATCGGTTCACGCGGAATTTGCCCTTCGATTTCTCTATAGAGAGTGTCAAATTGACGGCACACGCTGCGGAGACGTTCTGGGTCTCCTGGTCCAATCTGGAATCACACAATTGTACATGAATGACGGTTTTCCTTAAGTTTTGTCAAAACCGATAGAAAAATGTGAAAAAAGTTTAATTGTCCTTTTACCCCTTCTAAATATATGCTTTTCAGCTAATCCCATGTAGCACTCACATTCTCGTAGATATCCTGGAGGAGATGCTTTGGTAAGTTGTTCAGCGTCTTTTCAGCATTGTCGCCATTATTGTCTGCCATGGTTCACCTGTAAAAACTATCATTTTCAATTGGAACATAGATATTATGTGTGCAAAACAATGAGAATTTCTGATAATAGGCTGGTGTAAAGTTGGGAAGGACGAGAGGTATATAAAGCTTTATGAGCTAGCAGAATGGGTTGCGCACTCGGAAATGGGCAGATCCGATGTGAAAAGGAAATCAAGAGATATTGTGGATTATGGCAATCGAGAAGAGGATTAGTTTTGGAGCAGTCAGAGGAAAGAAGGACGTCATCACACTGGTTAATCCTCGTTTTGTAAGGGATGGAAATTTTATCAATTTCCTGGCTTTTGGTCAATTTCCTGTGTAAAATTGTATGTATTTTTGATTGTGCTTACGTCAGAAACACACGACAAGTTGAATTCACGAGGTTAGTTCATGAAAACGCTAGAAATGCAATCAGATGAGGGATAGGGCTGGTAATATGAGTGAAAAAGGAAATAGTAGAAACACAAAGTCACAAACAACATTCAAACGAGGGGAGAACTTGTGAATGTCCTTGTGAAGGTGTCATGGGCAGCTGCAACGGCTTGCGGTGCGTGTTGGAATCTATGTATCATTCATCAAGCTAAAGTATCCCGGTGTGGCAAGGCCACTGTGAGGCACCTCGGCTTGCTGACTGGTGTGTTGAGTGAGAGAAATTCTGAAGTGAGAGAAAGGAAAATGTGAACAACAAGTGATATTTCGTAATAATTTATTGAAGATGTAGGGGAAGCCTTTTGGTACAGGAAAGAGACAATTTGGATTCAGCAAGACAAGATTGAATTCAATTAGGTGGAAATAACTTACTGTTACAAAAACATGGTGGTTTCAAAAATACTAAAACACGGGATCAGTTATGTGAGTGACACAAATAGGAAAAAGGAAGAAAGTGAGAAAAAATAATTTGGGAAGTTGGGAAAAAGACAGAGGTTCAATAGTGAACACTTTGAAATGAAAATTTTTGTTGTTGGAGAAAAATGTTTGTATTTAGAGGAAATTGTGCGGTTTTTTAGATTTTTTTGGTGTGCAAAATACGTGAGGCATTTTTTTTTATTTGAAAAAGTTTTTGGAAAATTTGGAGCAATTTGGCTTGAAGAGGTGAAAAACGAACAATGTTAGTTGTCAGACAGAGTTGAGAGGTGCAGTCTAACAAGTTCCCCACTCCATTGAACGAACTTCATTGTCAAAACCTCATCGCCGCGGTAGAACTCCTGGTTGACCACTGGGAAAACGGGTTTTGGGAGCATGATGGTCCATCTCGTGATGTTACGGGTCCCTGCCTTCCACTGGTCGATGTACTTCTGCGCGTCGAAGTATTCGGTGCTTTCGGCGTTGAAGAAGTGCAGCGATTGGCCGTGGTCCAGCATGTGCAGTACGATCTCTACTGGAACTTTGAATGAGCCATCGAAGTGAATGTTCTTTAGCTGAAAAAGAAACAAATTCACTAGAAAGTTGAGACTTTTTCTGGGAAACTCACTTTGCGCAAGCATTCCACTGTGAGCTCTCCCATGACCAATTTATTGGCGAACAACTTGATGTTGGTGCTGTCTGGAAGCAAGTCCACAAGCTTATTGACTGGCGTCGGGTAGAATCCGTTAATGACCACTTGTTTGTAGACCATATTCTTCAACAAGTTCCGAGCAACCGCTTGTTTCTGGTTGTTCGGAATAATATCCTGCCACTCGTAGATCAATCCGACGTTCAGGCTTTCCGCGTGTCTCATGAACTTCAAGAATCTTTGGAAGCTGGGATTCTCGATCACCACTTCTTCTCCTCTTATTTTTTTGAACTTCAGAGTCACTCCTCCCCCGCGCATCAAGCCTATAAGCGCCAGTGTTGAGCCTCGCTTTTGTCGGTGATGGAGGTGTCCTTCGTTTTGGAGGTAGACAGTGTTGAGGTCGGCGCATGCAAGACGAAGTTTTTCCGGGTCTCCAGGGTTGAGCTGGAAAGACACGTTCAAATAGAAAAGTAAAAGATTATTCACTCACAGTCTTGAACAGATTCTCGAGGACTGGTTTGGGAAAAGTGGCCAGGTTGCACACCTGATCCTCTTGATTTGCTTCTAGATTATCTGCCATGGTTGTTGCTCCCTGAAAAATTAGAATAGAATCAAGAAAAAGCTGAAGGCTTCTATGAGAAAGCTGTGGAAAGTGAAGTGAAGGGCCGGGCAGGAAACGAACCAGCTGTTCGTCGTGGCGCCACGAAGGGCCGCCGCGCGACAGATGCGTGCGTGGCGTGCCAGTTTCCTGCAGCTGTCACCTTGGAGATAGTAAAGCGAAAGCTGAGGCGAAGAGCTCGCAGAGTTGGAGATTTATTACGAAAATGAAAGGGGGACGCTGCGCAGAAAAGGGAAGGAGAGGTTGGAGAAGAGTTCTGCGGGCGAGCAGAGGAGATGAGAAGAGAAAAGAAGGGAAGGGAAGAGTGAATAAGTGGCATAAATTATACGGGAAGAAAAAAAGTGATATTCTGCTAATCGTTTACATACGGAATTGATTGACTTGCGAAGATTTGCAATACTAATCAAGGCTATCTTGATTAGTATTGCTAATCTTCGCAAGCACTGTTTGCAGAAAAATTGCAAAAAAAACGTTGAGGCAAGTGATCAAAAATGTCCGAGAACGGGAAACGACAAGGAAAGATCTTATTTGGATGAACTGGTCCTAAATGGTCGAATAGGCTTTGTATGAGTGCACATGACACACAGACGTTCACCTATTTCATTCCTCCTTAATTTAATTCACATGTGAAGGTGTTTTTGTCGCGTGCTGACTTTGACTCGAGACCTAGTTCATTCGAAAGTGCATGGTCGATTTCCTATGATGAACTGGGCTCACTTTTCTCAATAAGTCCTTATTTTTGAGAACGGAGCCTCCAAAGTTCGAAACAGTGCGAATATCCAGTGCAAATTCGCACTGGGGGTCCCCCTTTTCTCTGCAGGCTAATAAATTCACTGGAAAATTAGCACTATTTCGGATTTTGGAGACTCCGTTCTCAAAAAGAAGGACTTCTTGAGAAAAGGTGCGCCCAGTGTACTATAGAAAATCTACTATGCTCTTTCGAATAAACCAGGTCTCGAGTCAAAGTCAGTCAGCGACTAAAACATCTTGACATGTCAATTTGAAGATGATTTGCTCAACAACACGGCGCGGAAACAGTGGTAGCTAGGGACTAGAGTTGTGATGGTGGCTGGATGCAGTGAGCATCGAGTTGGGCATGATATCACAGACTAATTCGGGTTGGCAGGAGAGAACTGAAGAGCGAAGGTAAACGAGGAGGGAGAGTGACTTCAGCGCGCGCGATTCAAAACAAACCGCGATGCTTGAAAGCGAGTTGGCAAGGCGTGTTGCTAAGAAACAGCCCTCTTGCGCAAGATTGACGGTTTGTCGGGGCGAGGGTGCAGCGGCAGTTACTACCTGCAAGGTTGGACTTATGCTAGTTGGACTTATGAGGACATACAAAGGTTAAAAGGTCATCAGACAGTTTGGGTTTGCTGATTGGTAATGTAGGTTGCTTCCATCCGCATCACCATCGTGTTGATGTGGCTGCAGCGGTGGACCCACTGACCAGCTATGGCCAGAACACCCCCGAACCTCATGATTCCCATGATTCCTCCACTCCTTGCCTACCGAAGTAGGGTTTTCAGAGCACCGCAGCCGTCGGGCTAGGTAGCCACTGACATACGGCAAATAGGAGTTACCCGCCCTTGCCTCACATCCTTCCTCCTAACCCTTCAGCCCGAAAGCATCCAGGAACGGAGGGCATAGGCCCCGCTGTGTCAAGCGATCCCTCAGTCAGAGACGTCCCCTGGCGTGCGGGAGCTTGCCAGGTTCTTCCTCCGACCGCTGGATCGCGGTGCCTAGTGGAACACAGCGGGGCCAAAACTTGGGGGACGTGCTGCCCGACATCTACCAACCATCCATAAGAAGACCCCCTTGTGGAGGCTAACTCTCCCTGAGCGGTGCTCTTTGGGTCTAGCACCGTCCCGGAGCTGCTTCTTCGGTTCCGGCTTTTCACCAAGTCCGAGGAGGGACATCCTTTCCTGTCGGGAGCTCCTCGGCGCTCTTGCTCCTCCTTTTCCTCCGCGACCTCTTGTCGACTCGCACGGTTCCATCGCGACGTCTTCTGAAGCCCTTCATCGATGTGTCCGAGTCCCATTACCTCGTGAGTTCCAGCTCGCGTCTCGTTGGCTTGACTTGGGGTAGTAACTTGGATTAAACGTGAGGTAGTAAGTGGCAAAGAGCGCTTTCTTTATTCCAATCATATATACCATAATATATCATTTCCAATCATTTAGAACAATAAATTAGGCAGACGACTGATCTAGTAGTCCTCCCAATCCATCATGTACTCGCTGATTCTGTAATGCTCGTTGCTCTGCACACGAAGTGACCGGGGTGTCAAGTACTTTGAGACTTTTTTCATCAGTTCCTCCTGAAGCTTCATCTTGCATTCCAGCAGTGTGATCTAAACTGATATTGTTCATGATTACTCCAAGGGCGCTCTTACCCTCTCCAATGTTGGGATGTCAATGATCTCCAACGAATACGTGCTTGCAAACAGCTGGAACGTTTGCTTTGTTCGGAACAAGTCCAAAATTTTTCCGATGATTGTGGGCGAGTTGTTGATAACGACTTTGTCGTAGCTTTGCTTTGCGAGAACATCTTTCACAATAGCGACTCTCTTCGGGCTATCCAGAAGCTCAGGCCACTCCTCCAAGTTGTTGAAATAGAGCACTTTTGCAATGCGCAAGAAGTGAAGGAATCGTTGGAACTCTGGGTTGTCGAGTTCCAGACAGAACGTCCTTGGACTTGAATTGCTCTCCAGCTTGACATTCATTTCCTTGTCGACGTATACGGAAATGGTCAGCTTGGAGTTCTCAACAGGATTGAGAGGAAGTTTGCCTTCAACTTTGACATAAATCTTGTCAAAGTTCTTGCATGCCAAACGAAGTCGTTCCGGGGTGCCAGGGGAGAGCTGAAAGATGGAATTCGGGAGGAACTAGTTACGGAGCACTCACAGTCTCATAGAGCTTTCCGATGACTTCCTCTGGTAGTGTTGGTAGCAGAGACGATGTGTCAGAGCTAGAGCTGTCAGAGGCGCTCATGTTGCAGTCTGAAAGATGTGGAAGATTGTGGAAGGGAAGTCAAAAAGAACGAAAATGAGAGGGTGTGTGCTGAAAAGCGGTCGGCGGAGCGTGTTGCTAGTAGCAACTCCGAAACGCCAGCACGTCAACTCCACATTGAGAGACAAAAAAGTGTTCTCCGAGAAGCCTGAAAATCGATGGGAGAGAGCACATGCCGGCGCACACGCTTTTTTGGGAGCAGGAGAGAGGATTAGAGAAAGAAGGAACCAAAGAGCAAGGAAGGAGGCTCATTAGAAAGTGCGGGATTCTCAAAGGGGGCTCTGGGGATGTAAGATGGGAATGAAAAAAAACAGTTAAAAAAAAAAGATTAATTTATTAGAATAATTATTATTAAAAGTTTGAACAAGTGATTACAATGATTATTACTGGTTCCTGACATCAGTTATTGCTCTTCGTCTTTTTGCTAATGCAGTTGTCGGCTCCACATTGGCAATTTGAAAATTTGAATCCGGATCCGTAATCAATCGTTATTTCCTCGCCGCTCTTGATTTTCCTCGACGTTTCGATAAAGATTCTCTCTTCAATTCTGTCTCTGGTGGCGAAAACGAAACGCCTCACTGCAACTGCATTTGGCTTGCAGGAATGGTTCAAATATCTCGTCACATTCCCCATTCTCGCTGCGTCAATACCAACTTTCGAGTTCACTTCCATGAAGTAAAACGGTATTTGAAGATCCTTAGTGCTTCCTTTGATATTGTTCTGTTCATGTATCTCCTCGACTGGTTTCACTTCGCCCACGTATTCTCCGAGAACCACGCCTGGTTTGATGTCGACAACAGCTGCTACTCCAAATCCTTTGCCTTCGTACTCTTGGTACCTCATGTTCGGATTCACTTCTTGTGTCGAATACTTGCGGTTCCAGCATTCTCCTTTGATCGGCTTGCAGTTCGGAGGGCAATCGCAGTTCATGTTGTCATAGTCTGCGCAGGTTTCCATCTCCTTCGGCCAGCGTCCAATTTGGGGTTCTGGCAGTTGGGTTGTTGTAATCTTGTTGGTTTTCAATTCCACAACTACTTTTTTGAAATATTGTGGGAACTTTGGAAGTTTTCCAACATTCTTCAACTCAACATCCCAATGCTTTTGGTCGTCCTCAGAAATCTTGGTGAGATAGGCGTGCTTCACTGGGGAAATGTTGCAGATGAGAGTTGAAGTAGTTGTTCCATCAGCCAGCGTCAAGATGGTGTATCCTAGTTTCTCAGCGTCACAGTCTGAAGTTTTGGCTAAGACGAATCTGAAAGACAAGGAAATTAGAATAGATCAGTTAGAAGGAAAACTTACTTCTCTCCATTGAAGAATACAACCAGGGTGTTTCTGCGGATGGTGATTTCCGAGGCACAGTCATCGCAAGAATTCATCGGAACTGTTCGCTTGTCGAGCTTCTTCACAATTCTACACTTGGCATGGTAGGATTGAACGCACAGTCTGCAGTGCACCAAGTCGCCGGTTTCTTCCTTACATTGTGCACAAATCTCCAGATGCTTCTCGACTTGGATCTTCTCAGTGACGTGCATCGGACATGTAAGCATCTCGACTTGCTCGACTCCTTTTCTGCTTTCGACGTTGACCATTTTCTTGACAGAACCGACTGGGACACACTGCTCATGGAATCCGTTCAGACACTCCTTGCACTGAATAATGGTACCTTCATAAGCTCTCTGTTTGTAGTTCTCACTGTCACAACAAGAGCAAACGTGGAGTGGACATAAAACTTTGTTCTGGCATTCGACAGAAGCAGCATAAGGAATGTTCAAACCGCTGGGATTGTGATTCTGAAAATTAGTCTTTGAAATTGGAAACTTTTAAATTCAACTAACCGGAGCACATTCCGCGTGCATCTTGATAACACAGTTTGATGTTCCAACTTGTCCTTGGCAAATAACAAGCCCACTGTCTTCATTAAAAACACCACAGCAGATGAAGCACATATTCTGACCACGTAGCTTCACTGTGTCAGTGTTCTTAGTTGGGAGAAGATCTTGACGGGTGATTCGGGTGGTGCTATCTGAAATTTCAAAGTTATTAGGTTGAAAAAAAGGATTCTTGATTCTTACTTTCTGGGAAGTCGTTCTTTCGGATAGATTGTTTGAAGATTGCTTCTTGAGCACGGCTGATTCTGAACACTTTGATAGCTGGAGGTGTGGAAACGTTGGAGGCAGCGGCATTCTGATCGTTTTCCACTTCCAGTTCTGGTTGAGCAAGAACTTCTTGATCGTCTTGGAGATCCACGTGGTCGACGTTTTCTTGATTTTCCAGTTTCGATCTCTTCGCTTGAGAATTCTTTTCGGTGGAGGTGTTTGAACGCTTGGAAGTACGTCCATTGCTGGTTGAGCTTGATGGTCTGGAAAAAAAAGTTAGCTGAAAGCACGGTCAGGAAAATGAACTTACGGTTGACTATCAGAACCAGTGTTGGCAACAGTCGAAGAACTTGGAGCCATTGCACGGCGTTGACGAGAAGAAGAAAAAGATGGTGTAGGCATCGTTGATGGCAAATGAATCAGGGGAATGAGACGAGACGATCTGACTTGCAGAATGCTAGACAAAACTGAGTTGTGCAAGTGATTTCTTCCAGCTATATATAGTCTTGGAGGCGGGGTTATCCGAAGATTCTGAAGGGGCGGGGCTAAGGAACAGTCAATATTGTGGTCGATATTACTGATCGTAAACAGAACAAAGAACAGGATGATGATAATCATAAAAGCAGGTGGAGAAGGACTTATCAGATATCGAGGTGAAGAAGGACTTATCAGATATTGAGCTGAAAAAGGAATTGTCATCATCATTATTTTTGATGATAAATATTGAAAACACTGGCATTGGAACTGACTGGAACCGGAAAACCTGAATCGGGAGGAGAATGTAACATTGGGAGAGAGAGAGAGAGAGCCAACCATGACATTGCTAGTCAAAAAACTGATGAAAAAAATAAGAAAGAACTTAACGAACTGTAAGCATTTAGGGAGAATGAAACTAGTAGTTATCAAATTCCACCAATGGCATCGAATAAATGCGAGGAATGACTTCGAAGTAGTATTCAAGAAAGATGAACGTTTCATTTCAGGTAGCAATCGTCATGATTTTCACTTTGTCTTTGGTGATGCTAGTTTGACGGTTAGGCTGTTATCCGGTTTGATGAAAATGAAATCTTGGTTCTTGTTCAGGGTTTGTAAATAAGAGGTAGGGAAGATTTTGTGCTCAAGAACAGTCATTTGAAAAGGAGAACACTCTGTTTTTTGTTTCTTCATCGTGAAAAAAATGCCAAAGAATGGAACGAGACAGTACGGTAGTTCATTCAGTTTCTTTCCTGTCCCAGAGACAGTTTTCCTTCATTTTCGACCATTTTAAAGGTATCAACATAACTTTTCCAGCTTTTCACGTGTTTTCAGTGTAGGAATCTGCGAAGGGAGCTAGGGAGATGGCGAACATGAGGTATCCAATAGTCTGATAGTATCCCCTGATATCGGAGCAGATGGAAAGTATACTATCAGTGAACAATGACTCATAAACCTTGGGGATCATCTGCCTCATCTGAATAGTGGATACTCTGAACACTGGGATGATAGAGTCTGGTTGAGGTTGGAGAAACGGAAGACGATTGATGTCCACTGAAAACTTTCAGAAAAACGAGACTGAGAAGAACTTGAAAGCTCTTCCATATTTTTTGAAGATTCAGAAATGAGGCAAGCCATTCGTTTGATCTGCTGGCAACCGATGATGCAGACCTTCACGCTCAGAAAGTCTAACGACTATTTTCGCAGAGGAGAACACTTTTTTGAGAGTAGAATTGGAGATAAACCTAATCTTCAAGTTTGAATAAGTTTCAAAGTCCATTATATCAGAACCAGTTCAAAAAGTACATTCATTCATTCACATTTCAAGTATTCAAGTTAATAATCACAAATGATAATTCAAAATCTTCTCAGAGATCAGCAAGCTTCTTCCTGCTCTGATAGCAGCTGTTGCATGGGATATGGTGGCTCCATCATCAGAGTATAGTTGGGTAATTGACCTGTAATCAGCATCCGTTCATTGCTTACGTGAACCCTAAATCCCGAATGAAACTAGTAGTTATCAAATACTACCAATGACATTGAATAACTGCGAGGAATGATTTTGAGGTAGTATTTGAAAAGGAAAAACGTTTCATTTCAGGAAGCAGTCGATATGATTTTCACTTTGTGTCCTTGGTGATGGTAGTTTGACAGCCAGGCTGTTATCTGGACACATGAACGTCTGCTTGAAGTCATGAAGGTGGCTATAGTCCAGATATATAAGACGAGTTCTCCGAGAAAGTCGAAAGTGGCCGGGAACAGCTTTTTTTGAAAAATGTCACGGGAAAAATCTAGAAAATTATGATAGAACCCTTGGAGGGGGTCCCAAAACGAAACCACCAATCAGAACTGACAATTTATTTTTTCTCGAATTTTGGTACTCTCGAGTGGGTGAAAACTTCGAAAAATTATAACTTTCTTTAAACTCAACGTTGAGCAAGCACTCTCCGCCGGTATGTTTTATGAGCCAACTTGCATGTTTGGAATTTTTTCTGAGTTTTCACGAGTTGTCCAACATGTTAAGAAATAACACACAGGAAATATATTGATTTTTTACTGTGTCACAGATACGGAGTTAAAGCGATGTAAAAATTTTTAGTGATACCTTGCCATAGTTGGTATTTGGAAAAATTTATTTCAGTTGTTTTAAGTTACTGGAAAATTTAGGAAAAATCTGAAATCTGAAAATATGAAAGGAAAAATAGGAAAAAAAAACAAAGGAAAAATTTTTGTTCTATCAATCCCTTTGGTTTCTTATGATTGACAACTTACCATGAATTGCTATGTTTAAATTTTGAATAAGCAAAATGAGTCAGAAAGCAATGTGACTATCAATTAACCGGAAATGCGGGAGTCGGTGCCAGAATGGTAGCCATCAATAAGTTGCTCGAAAAGTTCTTGACGTGGAAAATGTTTGATACCAATGTTAGTGGAAGTGTGAAAACCCCGACATTATGGTTTACGATCACCTTTGCGGCTGATAAGAGCGGAAGG